>JACGWO010000005.1:15343386-15453473 GCA_034509735.1 Sesamum alatum | reverse complement strand
AAAGTGATTCATTATTCATCTTTTTCTAGGAAAAAGAGAAGACAAAAATCCTCTCCTCTCTCTCAATTTTCGTGCTCTCTCCCTCTCTTACATTTGTGTTCTTCACTTGATTTTGAATCAAGAAGAAGAACAAAGTAAGTTTAAGAGAACACTAATTCATAGTGTTCTTCTTTTAAACCGATTCCTTCCTAACCCGTTCTTTTTCTAGCAAGAAGAACGTGTGTTTCTTCCGGTGTGGTGTGGATCACCTTTGGAGAATCCATACGTTTGGATTTCGTGAGCATTCCGGAGAAGGAAACAACGCTAGTAGCCGGGAGCATACGCTAAACAATCAAAGGTAACGGTTTATTACGCTTTGATTGATTTCATTTATACATCTATGCCCTATGTGTTTAAATATATGTTTTCAATATTTGCACATCCTACATCGAATGCCCGGTTGAGCACCCAAGGGTACACCCCTTGGAATTCGGGTTTGAATTAGATTTAAATTTACGCACACTTTCCACGCTTTCTCGCTTCCGCTCGCGCTCCCGGGCGGATCCGCTTGTCCTTAACGAAAATCTTGAGAGAGATGAGAGATGAGAGTTGTAGAGAATACTAGGTGTGAGTGTGTGTTTTTTGAGTATTTATAGAAGATGGAATTTCCTATTCCTTCTCAAACTCTTCCAAAGAGACACGCTTTGACTAGGATTTTGACCTAGTCAAATCCTAGTCAAATTAGGCTTTGATTAAGTCAAATTAATCATGGCCCTTCATCTCATCATTCTCTAGACCAAATCTTGTCCATCCATTTTGATGGGCTTTATGGAATGGGCCTATTTAATTCTAAATTAAATATTCCCATGGACTTTATATTAAATCATATTTAATATACTAAGCCCATTAATTAATTAATGGAAAGGACTTATTTAATTCTAAATTTAAATAGTCCCATGGACTTTATATTAAATCCTATTTAATATACCAAGCCCATTAATTAATTCCATAGAATTGGATTATTTAATTCTAAATTAAATAGTCCCATGGACTTTATATTAAATCCTATTTTAATATACCAAGCCCACTAATTAATTAATTCACCCTTTTAATTTAATTAAAAGGAAAGCCCATGCTTTATAAAATTCATAAATCTAATTTATGAACTCAAGCCCGATTATTCCAAATAATTTATCGAGGCTTGAATCTCCAAGAAATATAATTTAATTCCATTAAATTAAACCTTCTCCCGGAATTAATTCCAAATTAATTCCCTTTCATTTGGTGTAGCGGTGTGACTCTTTAGGTTCACCTTTCAGCTAGACTTGGACCTACTTCTTGTTATTTCATAACCAAAGTAGTCCGTTACCATGGGTGGCCATCTAGCAACGGTCCATGGCACTAGAGACTAGGTGAATTTATGGTGTGAACATTTAGGCTCCGAGTTATACGCAGGTGCGGTCCTACCGACGCTCGATATGTACGGGTACGGTCCTACTGTCGCCTGTCTCCCGGCCTTTAGTCTAGGGGTCGGTTCCCATTCTTGACTAGGCAACTATGCATAATGCTCGAGATAGGTTTTAACTCGACGTAGGAAATCCTTTCCCACTACATCAAGTGCTATGGCCATAGACTTTGTGAGTGTAAACCATCTCCGAGCGCATAGGATATCTTGTTGTCATATCCTTTGACAGGGGGACAGATCCTATCTTGGAATTCACCGTTCTTATATACTCCGACTGCACTGGACGAGGCTTATGATGACCATGTGATATAATCGGTCAAATTTCACCAGATCCAAGATACATCCTTAGTATGTAGGGGACTGCCGTGATCCTCAAGTCCGAGGACTAATCCCGTACTATCGGAACCGGGAATACGAGTCATACCGACCAAGCCCGAGTAGCTTCTATATGATGATTCCCGCGAGTCACCTCAGTCGGCCGCTCCCAGCAGGCCGACCCACTAACACTGCTTAGATGATCCTCGTCACCCGTCGATGAAACACGACAGTAGATGCTTAGTGCAAGTCCCAAATGGATTCTCAATGCCCTGTCTCGAGATTCCTTTGACTTGGAGTATTTCAGACTGATTCGGCGAAATTGATTTCATGAACCTACCTCCAAGCGTAGTTCCAATTTCCCGAAACGTTATTTCAGTCTGTAGGCGTTTGTTGTGACATCGTAACGATGCAAGCAGTAAGTACAACAAACTCATGCCTATGAATCCTTACTACATTCATTAACATAATATTACTCGTTCACAGATTGACGAATGGTTCTCAGAACAGCCAATACCATTGACTTTCTGATCACCTATTCTAACATTTATAACAAATAAGATTTTATAAATGCACTGTGAAATTTGAATAGATGACTCTTTTCTAGTTTTGTTTATTGTAGATAATTGTTATCACAATATAAAAAACAAAAAATGATTTGCAAGCATTCTTGATATAAATAAGTTGATCAGTCCCATTTATGTCGATGATTTTAATATCTTAAAATTCTTCTTGATCTAAGAAGAGAGCTTACACCTAAAATTCTCCTTGAATTTTGAGAATAGGGGCTCACGTCCTTGATGTTGTTACCCCGCCACATCCATCAGGTGGACAACACAAACGAAGAGATTGAAAGGCATCATATTCTAGTAAATGATGATCTTAAAGATCGCTTCTAAATGTTAGCATCTATAACTATTGAGTAGTAAAGACAACATGAAAATACGGCAGATGTTGCCGACATTCATTTTCATCTACAAGAGTTGTATGGTGAGCATACTAGGGTGACAAGACCCCAAGACTCAATAGAACTTTTTCAAACTCGTATGTAGAAAGCATTTTCAGTCTATAAACATGGATTGAAGATGATAAACCGCAAGAAAAAGGTTGGATCCTTAGGGGTTATTCTAGACAACAATCTCAGACTTGATTTGATTTTTGCAATCTTAGCCTAGCTCATTTGATACTCTTTTTGTTAACTTTAATTAATATGCTTGTGGAAACTAATGTCCATAAATTGTTGAACATGTTGAAAATAATCAAGCCTACTGCCTTCCATAAAGGGAGGAGAAACTAGTTCTCCTTGTTGACTCTTCAACTTCTTCCGAGGCTGAAAAGCCAAAGAAGGGGAAAAGGAAGAGGAAATGTTCCTCTAAAGGGAACGAAAAGAAATGTGAAGGTTGCAATAAGATGTTAAAGATCGATGAAAGTATCACCACCATAGAAAAAACTGCATTGAAGGAATTGCAAAGAGTACTTTGCAACTCGTTGAGTTGGCTTCCGTATCTACTTGGTTGAAGTTAACTTTCCGATTAAAGATGTTTCTTGAATTTTGGATATCATCTATGAATCTTACATTTGTAATAATTTACACGTGATGACAACAAATAAGGAGCCAAGTAGTGAGAGCACAATCATAAGGGTTGAAAATGTACCAAAGGTTGTTGCATTTGCCAAAAAACGGTTCACCTTGGCATTAGGAATATTTATAATTTAATTTTACATAATTGTCTTTATGCATATGATTTAATAGAGAATATTATCTCTAGTTCTATCTAAAACAGAGAGGGATAGTAAGGGAAAGATGGAAAGTGTTTCATATTTAAGGTTGTTCTTTGATTCACGCAGGTACATTAACAAATTATTTGTATATTATATTACCTGTGAATTATATGTTCCACATCCAATAAAGTAAGAATAAGAGAAAGTTACATAATCCAATCAATATAAACATGTGGCATGCAAGACTCGAGCATGTTTCTTCAATAAAGATTCACAATCTAGTGTCATATATATCATCTTCTTGATCTTGAAGACCCACAAGACACTACAAAAAAACTATTTTATTGGGACAGAAATTTGGGATGGCCAAATTCCGACGGTTTGGTAATGAGTTTTAGTTATTTCCGATGGATTCGTTCAATAGACGGAGGAACTGCACAAACCGTCAGAAAAAAGACAAGGTCGTCGCAAATTCCTCTGAAAAATAGAACGTGAAAATATGTCCGTCACTAATCATCTGAAAGTTAGTTGAATTTTTTTTTTTCAAACTTGGAACAGAATTTCCAATGCAATTTTGGCCACTTGATAATATTTGACGATGGTAAGGCACCAAAAAGAATTTTCAACGTATTAGCTTCGGAAAATCTATCCGAAATGATAGTCACAAACTTTCCTAATGGATAGTTGTGTTTTCGGAAGATTCATCCAAAAAGATCATTGAATGGCCTAATGGCTATATCATAACAGCTATATTATAACGGCTATATGTCGTTAGAATATTCGTCCCGAAATTCGTTCAAACAAATTCCTACTGGCAGGAAATGGAAAAAAGGAGGGAATCTTAAATTTAAATGAAATTAAAAAAAAATCATCGCAGAAAACACTAGTTAAATTTTTCGACTAATTTTGGAACGCAATTGAAACAGATTTGGAATGGAATTACAATTTTCGTCGGAAAAGCCATCAGAAAATGTAATCCTTGTTGTCCCAAAAGAGTAGTCTAATTTTGTTGATAGAAATATTCACATCTGTTAACCGGATTATCTAGAACTTCAAGGGAAGTTACATGGTTTCAATGTGATCATATCTAACGGTGGATTTAAAATCAGATGGTTTGGCCGAATGATGCAGTGTAACAATAGTTGATTATGATAATACACTTGTAAATAGTAACATTGATGGTTCATATATAAATGTATGATACAAAATTATTATTTTTGTATCAACTAAATTCAATATTTATTACTCAATGATGAATAGTTCAGAGTCCTAAACGTGCTATTTTTATTTTTAAAATTTTTTTGAAGTAATTAATAAAACTTTTTTCGACTGATTTTGGAACACAATGCCCACGGATTTTGAATGGATTTACAATTTTCGTCGGAAAGGCGGTCGAATAATATCATCCTTGTTCTTCCCGAAAAAGTAGTCTAATTTTTTTTTTATATGACATATTTACCTCTGTTAACTGGATTTATCTGAACTTCAAGGGAATTTAGATGGTGTTGTAATAGGCATGACTCGAGGGGGGGAAGTAGGGCTGAATCTTCTGAATGGGGTCCCATGCGTTGATTTCAGACACCGTCAGGCCGTGGACCACAGATGCCTGACCATCTTCATACACTGCTGCCCTGTCGCAACCTGCCCCTAGCTTCGATACCAAGCTCAATAAAATCATAGTGGTCTTGATGCATTGTGCGACAAGGTGGTGATGTCACAGATATTTTCCGAGGTATAGTTCATCACTGACACCCTAACCGAGGGAGCAGCACAGTCGACAACTGATAATGTTGTAGACCCGGAGCCGACCGACGAGCTGCCGCCAAAGCCATTAGATTAGGATTTTTGTTTTAATTTTTATTTTATTCGCATTGTTAAATGATAATATTCATTTTTCTTAATTAATTATAATTTTAATAGACAAATTATGGTCACCAAAAATTTATTGTTAATAAAATATTAAAAAAATAAAATTAATATTTTTATAAAACTTCATAAATGTGTGGGATGGATTTTGAAATGACAGTCATCACAAATTACGTCAGAATATTCTGGGAAGAAATTGTGACCAATTCGACCTATATTTTGTCCAAAATTCTTTTCAATTCTCAAAATAATTTGCGACTGTTTCCAATGGATATTTCCGATGACAAGATATTTATCACAATTGATCCGACCAACTTTCTGACAAACTTTCCGATGGAGTTTACGATGACACTATATCAATTTTTTTGTTCAAAATTCATCGCAAATCCCCAATTTTTGTCCCAAAATATATCCCAAATTTCGTTCCAAATAAAACAAAAAAATTTCATCCTATGGACGAATTTTCCAACGGCATTAATCACCATCGGAACTCCGTTACAAATATTCCGAAATAAATGCATTCTCATCTGAAATACTTTTCAAAGTGCCTTTTTGAGACAGCCGCCTGTTGGTCCCAAATCCGTCGGAAACCTTATTAGCAATGAACTTCCATCGAAAATTCCAACCCAAATAAGACTTTTTTTTTTTTTTTTTTTTTGTAGTGAGAGATACCTTACTTTGAATCATGTCCTAAAGAAAAATGAGCAAGTCACCATTTATAGATAAATGAACAATGAGCTATTTATTTATTTGGTCTAGTCCATTCATATGTATGTGGTCCACTAATGTTAACGACGGAGAAAGATATTAAAGAAATAAAAATTCATAGCCGTTAAATGTTTTCAAGAATTTAGGAGTGACGTAGAGAAGTAAACATATCGAAGTATTAAGACATTTCAATCTAATCCAGTTAGAGAATGCTTGAGCGGTGAACTCCAGGATTATATGAAAAAGAATGAGTTTCACTGTCAATGAATGCCTCTCGAGACACCCAATTGAATGGTCTAGCTAAAAAGAAAAAATAATAAACTTTATTGGACATAATTCATTTTAGGGATAATTATACTTCCCTCCCTAAGGTTTGGTGTAGTTACATGTAGGCCCCCTGTGGTTTGAAAAATTAAATTTAGCACTCCTGAAGTTTATTTTTGTCTAACAAATAGGTCCCCCAGTCAAAATTCACTGAATTTGTCGATATTATCAAAATAATTAAATAAAAATCATATTTACCATTATTTGACTTAATACTGACTTATTGTAGGTTAAACAAATCTTTTATAAACTACCCTTATATATCTCCACACGTTAATGCATGTGAGGAGGTATATCTTCACCGTTATAAGGACACAATCATTAATAAGTCAATCAAAGGTAAATACCGATCTTTGTTCAATATTTTGTTAATGTCAATAAATACAGTAAATTTTGACTAACGGATGGTCCTATTTGTTACATGGAAGCGAGTCTCAAAGGTATTAGATGTAATTTTCTAAAGAGGGGATCTACGTGTAATTTCACCAAACCTCAGGGGAGGGGAGTGTAATTATCCCTTTATTTACAATGAGTTTCACTCATCTCATCCCTCCATTCTAGAGATATGCCTTGAAGCAAAAATAAAAATGTTCCCATCAAGGCTATTTCCCAACTACCATTTGGAATATGGTGCTCCAAGCCTCCCAACATTTTAAGATCCTACAAACTGGCGTAAAATAGATCTTGCATCCTATTTATCTTCCACTATTTATTCACAAAAGGAACACACCATATTCCAACTACCCAACATTTGGAATAAATGTTGGGTTCCATGGGGACTAGGTTGTGAAATAAAAATTAAAAATTTAATCTAATTAAAACTATTCCTAACAATCATAATAAAACCTTAAGCGCCATTGCAACGAATCATGCATGTGCTATGTTCCAATTAGGCTAGGTAAGGCAACAAAAGGTTATTTTATTTTAGTCTAAACATATCACATATAGGAATTATACATAAACATAATCTTCCCCATTAATAAGTGATCGTGCTTGAAACACAAAATTATGATAGAAGGGCATATCAGATAGGCATACATCTTCCACTCCCATTATTTTAGTTGAATTGAATATTTCAACGCATTATCACAACATAAACAAGTCATCCCAATATTCGTGGAGCCCCAAGCGTTTTCCCTCTAGCCATATACACACTCGAATGCACAACGGCATTAATCCCTATGCTAGTAGGTGATAAACTCTAAATCTTAACACTCCCAAAAAGCACATATGCTTAACACAATCTATTAGTGTATGATATGTGATGTAGCCCTTAGTTCTATGGATTAGAACAAGAATGAAAATTAATAAGAACTAGAAGAACAAAACCTAGGCAAAAAAGGAGGGGATAAATTTTTCGAAAGACAGGGGGCAGCTTCTTGCTCTTATAAAGATTAGAAATCTTGATTCTTGTGTTATGATGTGGTCGTTCCTTCTCCCCTTTACATATAGGCAGTTTTTGTAAGTGTTAGTATGCAATTATGGATCGTAGTCCTAATCATACTCAACTTTATCTCTTGCAAATTTATTCCACCCTTCCCTCAATTAATTTGCAAACAAGCCATTTCCTACATGGGCTTGACTAGGGATTGGGCTCTCAACTTAATTTAAATCAAATTTAATTAAGTCAAATGCATTCTTCAATACTCTAATCATGATTGATCCAATAAATTAATTTTATTTTTTCTTTTGGGCTTTGCCGAATTCAATTAGGAATATATTAATTTAATCATATTAAATATGTCTACAAATTAATTTGATCCGATCAAATCATTTAAGCCCTAATTAATTCAATTAGTTAATTTTTCTTGACATTAATGAATCTAATTAATTCATAAATTAATTTAATCATTGAATTAACTAAGTGTTAGGAGATGACCTTCTCCAAGTAAGTGTGCGACCCCTTAGGTCTACCCTGGTGATAATCATGGGCACACAACTCTTGGGACTTGATTGAAAGAATCGGTACGGCCCGGGAACGCGGCGGAAGCGTAAAAAATAAAAGAAATTTAAAACGATTTCAAAGGGGTGTTCCCTTTGAATTCCCGGGCGTTCGGTGTATTCAAAAGCATAATAACATACATAAAAATATGCTTGAACATGTGACTAGAGGAGGAAACAAAAAGGTACAATAATTTGAATAGAAACATACCTTTTTCGTTTCACATGTACAACGGCAACAAGCTTTGATTCTCTTTTCGTTCCTTTTCCGTTCACCTTAGGATTCAAATTAGAACCCCTCTAATTTGTCCACACCACAGCAATGGAAGTAAATCTAGATCTACTGCTAGGTAGAAGTTAGATCAAAGAAGAAACGAAAAACGTATTACACTATTGATTAGTGTATACGTATTTCTCATGTTCTCATTTTGAATCCAATTCAAAGAGAACTCAAAAGAAGGAGAAAAGGCTGGAAATTTTCGTGGCTTGTGTGCTAGGGAGTGCAAGTTAGGAAGATGAAAGTGTATACGTGTGTTGTGTAGTTGTAGGTAGTTTCCAAAACCACCTACACACTAATGCACAACTTATGCTCAACCTCCAACCATGTTAGCACAATATGTGGACCACCTAGCCATCATGGCAAGCCACATCATTGCTTACATGGAGCCACATCATTGCTTACATGGAGGACTTTCAACTCCTCTTAAACTTGCATCAAACCTTTGAGCTTTGATTTCAAGTCATGGACCGGTTTTGACCGGTCTTGATTTAATCAAATTAAATCAAGTGATCCATGGGTTTTAAATTAATCCAATTAATTTTAAACCTTATTGAAATCCAAAAGTTTATTTAATCCAATTAAATAAACATAAGCTCAAATACTAATTAATTGATCCAATCAATTAATTAAACGAAACCCAATAAATTAATCCAATTAATTTAAAGGTATTGAGCCCAAAATTAATTAATCCAATTAATTAATTCTTGGGCCATCCATCCAATGGATTTTCCCAATAAATGATCCAATCATTTATATTCTCCTTGAATTAATTTAATCCAATTAAAGTAATTTACTTCTTCCAGAATTAATTCCAAATTAATTCCACTACTTCCATAGTGATTTGTGTGTGACTCTTTAGGTTCACCCTCAGCTAGACTTGGGCTTGTGTCCAACACAATTGATTAATTAAATCCAATTTAATTAATTATTTCTGATTTACCATTAATCAGAAATGCCCGTTACCATGGGTGGCCGTCTAGCAACGGTCCATGGCACTAGAGACTAGGTGAATTGGCATGAACATTTAGGCGCCGATTCCGTACGGGTACGATCCTTCCGTCTACCGTCTCCCGGCCTTAGTCTAGGGCATGAAATTGGGTGTCAGTTCCCATCCTGGACTAGGCAACTATGCTACAAACTCGAGACGCGTTTACTCTATTGATCGACCTAAGGAACCATTCCGTACTCGACCAATCGCTACGGCCGTAGACTTAATGAGTCGAAACCATCTCAGAGCGCATAGGAGACATAGTTGTCAAGTACTGACAGGGGACAGATTCTATCTTAGAATCCACCGTCCTCACTACATACTCCGATTGCCCTAGACAAGGCTTATAATGACCATATCAAAGACATGGTCACCTCTCGCCAAATCCAAGATACAACCTTCATATGCAAGCGACTGCCATGATTCCTCAAGTCCGAGGACTAATCCCGTACTATCGGAACCGAGAATTTCAGTCATACCGACCAAGCCTCCAAGGCTTCCATATGATGATTCTCGCGAGTCAGTTCAGTCAGTCGACTACTTTGCCAACTAACCCACTAAAATTGCATAGACGACCCACGTCTGGCACCGACGAAACTCGGCACTCACCCAGTGAATGCAATACTTAGTGCAAGTCTCTATAGGACACTCGAGGCCCAGTCTCGAGGTCCTCGACTTGGAACGTTTCAGACCGACCCTCAAGGAGTTGGTTTCATAGCCGCCAACCTATGCGTAGCTCAACTCAATGGGTTTTACCAATCGGTCTGTGGGCATTTGTTGTGACATTAAAACACCATTCAAATGTAAGTAGTAAGCACAACAAACACATTTTGCCAATGATGAATACTTACTTTATCCATCAGTATAATATTACTTTGATAAAGATCGACGAATAGTTCCCAGAACAACCAATCCAATTGACTTTCTGGTCACTTATTCTAACATTGATGACAACAATTGTCAAATTAATTAATCATATTAACTAATAGTCTTTGGAATTAACTCCTTAACTCTAGGAACTATCTAGCAACACGTTATAAAACCCTATCTCTAGGTGAAATGGCAAAATCTTATACGCCAATATCATGCAAGTAAGGTCCATTGTTAATATTCTCCCATTTGAGTTCAAGATATGGATAGTGAGTCGAAACCTTGTTAACTCAATAACCATGAATCACTATCAATTTAATTGCATCTTGGCATGAAATATTCTTATTAATTCTTGAATTAATTCAACCATTGAATTAATCAACTACTAGGACAAGGGCTTCTCCAAGTAAGTGTGTGACTCCATAGGTTCACCCTAGTTATAACCATAGGCTTATAACTCATGTGACTTGATGAAAACTGAACAATTAATACATTAACTGTATTTGAAATTAACCTCTTCATTCCAAGAAGACACTAATCATGATTGGCACATAGCAACATGTCATGAAGCCCTAGCTCTAGGTGAAAATGGTGAACCTTCAGATGATGAGGTCGTGCGAGTAAGGTCCCTTCATTAATCATTTTCTAATTGAATCCACGACATGAACAGTAAATCAAAACCATGTTGGCTCAATGATGTATGCATTACTTCCTTCGATCGAGGATAGATTAGTGTCTCTACACCAATGTCCATAAAATGAGACATCGGCGGTACAAGTATATGTCTTTTGAGCAAGTCTTCACATGATCATCGATATTTCTATCTCAATGATCCTTGGCTTGCAACATTTAAGGCCAAAGCTGTAGACGGATATGCATGACCTCCATCACATCTGACCATGTGCCATAGCTATGTATGACTAGGGACTTCATTCTATTTATAGTTTTCAATAAAGATTTTAGTGAAGAATGACAATTTAATTGATGTATATAGGAAAATATTATTTTACAATAGCATATTATATCGTGAAACCTAACTAGCATCCTACAGCTTAGTTGGTACGCCCAACACTAGCCTAGGAATCTCTTACCTGTTCTATAACTAATTACCCATGTATTTTAGGCACATCCTCTCAAGACATCCTTCAAATACTTTTTAGCTCAAAAACTTAGTAGGTATGCTAGATTCTCTGTTGAGAATACTCGTTCCAGTTTAACGTCGCCTCTATCAATGTTATCGCATAATAAATGGTATTGACTCAAAATGTGCTTGGTACTTTGATTAAATGCTAGTTTTTTTACTTGCGTAACTGTTATCGCAATAAACCGACACCAGATCTACAATTTAAGGAACCACATCCAACTTTTATATAGAGTTTTTTTTTTTTTTAATCCAAATAGCCTCCTTTTGATGCATCTCATGTCGCGATGTATTCAAACTTTGTGGTTGAATTTCCCATAGTGTTTTATTTGGAACTTTTCCGACTCATTGTTTCCATTGTTGAGGTTGAACACGTATCCTAACATTGATTTTGAGTCATCATATCCGTTTGAAAGCTAGAGTTAGTGTAACACTCTAATTTCACTTTTCCACCGGCGTATTTCAAGAAAAGATCCCTAGTTCTTCATAAGTACCTAAGTATTGCCTCACCATTTTCCATGATTTTCACGTGGGTTAGCCTGATACCTAGTCCTGAAACTAAAAACATAAGCTACATCAGGTCTAGTACATAGCATAACATACATTATGTTGCATGTGATTGGGGCATACGATATATGCACTATCCTCTCCTTCTATCCAGATGTCTTTGGAGATATTGTCTTAGAGGTTGATTCTATGGCCTATAAGGAGAAATTCCCTTTTAGCCTCCTCGATGCTAAATTATTTTAGAATTTTATCTATGTACGGCGATCATAACAAGTCAAGCTTCCTACATGATCTATCTCTTCAAATGGGTAAAATTCATTTTCAATGCCAAAACTTTGATTTCAACTTTAAAATAGTCCTTATTTTTGCAACTCACATCAAATTAGTCCCTCCAATGAGTGATTTTTCTATGTTACCCTTATAAAATATTTTCTTTTTTATAAAAAGAATATCAATTTAATCCCTCACTTTTCATGTTTAAATTGCAATTGGTCACCCACTCATAAATTTCAAAAATCATAATTCCTTTAATTAGAAGAATTTACCATATAACTTTGTCATTGACATATAAACATAATTATCGTGATTTTAATGAATTTTTTGAAGTTTTTTAATAAAAAGAGAACTTGAATAAATAAGTCGGAGAAAAAAATTTAAACATAAAAAAGGGTAAGTAGTATGGTTAGTCCCTTAAGTTTGCATTTAAAATCACTTTAGCCTCTTCATTTAGTAACTTTAGTGTCCCTAAACTTTAGTTTTAATCTCAATTTGATCCCTCTAATCATTTTTCAAAAAAAATGAGATCCGATTATGATTTTTTATAAGGTAAAATTTCTCACTTTAGTTCCCCAATTTGTAAATTTGTCAATTTAATCTTTTTTAGGTGGAAAAAATACTTTTTATATTTTTGTATGGTGAATATCATATAATTATCTTTTGGATATTGAAAATTTGAATTTCTTGTGATAATAAAAGTATCCATATACTGTAGTCCTTTTTTTTCTTTTTGATAAATAACATGTGTTGATTCTTCATTACGAAATATGGCAACTCTGTAGACAGGCCGACATATATTCTTCATATAGAATATACTATGAATAAAGTTGTTTATCCTTAGACGTAGGCACAAGAATAATGATTAATTTTATTCTAAATTACAAAAATAAATAACACGTGGTTATAAAGGTTATAATTTAAAAAAGGTAAATGATCTATATTGATTGGTTATGTCGTTTCAAGACAATGTAGGGCCTATTTTTTTGTTGGATGTTTATGTTGCGCTTGGGGTGAAGTTTGGTGGGTTTGGATACATAAAAGATGTGGTATGTGGTCCCAACAAAGGGTTTTGATGTGGGACAAACAGAGCTTTTAAGAGAATTTTTTAATATTTTTTATATTTTTTTTAAAACCTTTGAACGGTGTGTTGTTGGGTGTCATGAAGTATATGGTCCCTTGGTTTGTTTAGTATTTTTCCAACATATATGAAGAACGCCATATGAATGTAGTCTGTTGTTGATTCTTGCTATTATAGTGTTTCTTGTTCTTGTGGTGTTTCTTGTTGTTGTGGTTATTAATTTACTTTAACTTTTTTTATCTTTTTTGATTTTTTTACACGGCACGATGAAAAAAAAAGCGGTTTAACCACAATGAGTGTTCACTTTGGGAGTAAATTGATTGGAACTGAATATGTGGGGGGGGGGGGTCTATATATAAGTTTCATCATGTGAAAAGGCTTCAACACTTCGTGGATCAAGGAGAAATACATATCTACGTAATTGGGGAGGTTGAGGGGGATGAAATACATGGGACTGGGAAGTCATCATCAAGTGGGGAGGATTTTGAAGATACTGATAGTGAATATGTATATAAAATGGATAAAGAACATGATGCAGATAGTACACAAGATGAGGGGGATGATTGGGTGTTTCAGGATCATGATGAGAGGATTGAGGGAACTCAGAAACAACACAGTGAGGAAAATGATGATGATGAAGGGGCCAGGGTTGAGGACACTGATATTGAGTGGTACGGGAATGAAAACATTGTGGGCAGTGGGGATGAATTATCGAGTGATAAAGAGTCGGATGGGGAAGGGAATAAAGGAGACACTTTTCCCGTTTTCAATCCATCATGTTTGTTTGAACCTACAATTGCATTGGACATGATTTTCAACATTAAAAATGAATTGAGACATGTTATTCGATCACAGGCCATCAAAAGTAAAAGAAGCATAAAGTTTGCAAAAAATAACAAGGAGAGATCGCATGCAAAATGTTATGATAAAGACTTCATTTCGAGAATTCATGCTTTTGTCTTGAAGGATGAATGTAAATTTTAAATTAGGGATTATGTCCCTGATCACACTGATAGATTGTGGACCTGCCTGGGAAGACGGCGGAAGTGTGAAAATAATGGAACTGTGCATGTAGTGGAGAGTTAGGTGAGAGATGCACACACACACACACACATTGCCTCATGTGTGTTTCTTGTGTTTAGTTTTGAGTTGAGAAAAGTAGTGGTTGAATTGTGGGAATCTAATTCCCGTATTTCAAGCCACATATTTTCTCTTCTTTAAAACCATGCACTCAATCTCCAACAACTTGATTTGGCCGAGTGGAATATCTTCAAAGAGTCCCACTTCCTCAATCTCTCTTCGGCCAGGGCTTGTGTAATTTGGACTAAGCTTGTTTTAACTTGTCCAACAAATTAATTCAAGCCCAATAATTAATCTATTGGGTTTATTTAATCCAATTATGTAAATACCTAATAGAAAAATTCATGTAAATATTTCATCCACTTGAATAAATACACAAGACCAAATATACTCAATTATTAACCCGATTTATTAATCAAGCCCAAATCATTAATTAGTCCAACTAATTAACTTAAGCCTTCTCCACTAATTAATGAACCCAATCCATTAATTAGACAAGCCCATCTCCTGATTAATTAATGAATCCTATCAACTAATTGATTAGCCCGAGTCTATTTTAGATTAATCCAATTAATTTAAAATGCTAAACCCAAAATTTAATTAATTCAATCAATTAAATTCTTGGGCCATCCATCTAATGGATTATCCCAAATGAATGGTCCAACCATGTATTATTCTCCATAAATTAATTTAATTCAATTAAATTAATTCTTTTCTTTTGGAATTAATTCTAAATCAATTCCATCACTTCTTTAGTGATTTGTGTGTGACCATTTAGGTTCACCCTCAACTAGACTTAGGCTTGCCTCCCACACAATTAATTAAATCAAATTTAATTAATTATTTTTGATTAACCAATGACCAAAAACACCCATCACCATGAGTGGTTGTCTAGAAATAGTCCATGGCACTAGAGACTAGATGAATGTTGGTGTGAAAATTTAGGCTCTAATTTCCAAACGGGTACGATCCTTCCGTTAACCGTCTCCGAGCCATAGTCTAGTGCATGAAATTTGATGTCGGTTTTCATCCTTGACTAGAAAACTATGCTTCATGCTCGAGATGTGTTTACTCTATTAATCCGATCAAGGGAACCCATCCCTAATTGATCAAATGTTTTGGCTAAAGACTTTGAGAGTCTAGACCATCTCAGAGCGCATAGGAGAACTCACTGTCAAAATACTGACAGGGACTGATTCTATCTTGGAGTCCACCGTCCTCACTACATACTCCGACTGCACGAGACAAGGCTTATGATGACCATACATCATGATACAATCACCGCTCGCCAAATCCATGATACAATTTTCGTATGTAAGTGACTGCCGTGATTTCTAAAGTTCGAGGAATAATCCTGTACTATCAGAACCAAGAATTCCAGTCATACCGACCAAGCCTCCGAGGCTTCCATAAGGCGATTCCCATGAGTCACTTAAATCAGTCGACTACCTTGCCAACCAACCCACTAAAATTGCATAGACATCCCATGTCTGTCATCGATAAAACTCAGCACTAACCCAGTGAATGTAATACTTCGTGCAAGTCTCTATAGGACTCTCGATGCCCAGCCTCGAGGTCCTCAACATGGAACATTCCAGACAACCCCTTAGAAGTTAGTTTCATAGCTACCAACCATGCGCAGCCCAACTTCTATTAGAATAGGTGACCATGTAGTCAATCTTGGTAGGCGAATTGTAACCTATGTCTGAACACTTTCGAAGTTTCAATAAATCCTTAATGAATAAGAAGTGAAATTCATTTGGCACGTACTTTGTTTGTGTTCACTTTATCTGCTTTATAACTGTTCACTACACAAACAAAGCCCACAGACTAAAATCGCATTTCGGGGACTGGGACTACGCTTGGAGGTAGGTCCATGAAATCAGTTTCGCCGAATCAGTCTGGAAATCTCCAAGTCAAGGAATCTCGAAAGTAGGTACCGATATTCCCCTTGAGACTTGCACTAAGCATTTGCTTTCGTATTTCATCGACGGGTGACGAGGATCGTCTAAGTAGTGTTAGTGGGTTGGCCTGCTGGGGAGCAGCTGACTGAGGTGACTCGCGGGAACCGTCTTACAGGGGGCCTTGAGTAGGGTCGGTTAGGTATGACGTGTGTTCTTGGTTCCAACGGTACAGGTCAAGTCCTTTGACTTGAGGAATTGCTGAGTTTACCTGTACATCGGGACTGTACCTTAGGTATGGTGAGAGATTGTCAAGATGCACTTGAGTAGTCATAAGCCATATCTAGTTCAGCTTCGGTGTACAAAGTGACCGTAGTTTCTAAGAAAGGATCTTCTCCTGTCAAATGGTGTTGACAGTTGTGTCTCACAAATACTCTGTGTCTTGTTCCTAAAATCTGTGGCCACAATGACTGAACAGTGGGGAAGGATTCCCCTGCGGCGTTTAGTAAAGGACAGACCGACACTTAGGTCCAAAATGGGTACCTGCATAATCCGTGCCCTAGACCCCAAGTGGTGAGACCGTAGACGGAAGGATAGATGTATTGTAGAGCCTAAATGTCCATCCCCGTATATTCACCTAGTCTCTAGTGCCATGGACCGTTGCTAGACGGCCACCTATGGTAACGGGCGGGTTCTAGAAATTCAACCAAGTCTAGCTGAAGATGAACCTAAAGAGTCACACACAATCCATACACATAAAATATTTAATTTGGAATAAAATGTTTGGAGAAATTGAGCGATTAAATTCAATTTAATCGGGTCCTTCTTTGGAGAAATGAAGTGATTAAATTGGATTTAATCGGGTCCTTTTCTTGGGAAGAAATTAATTCCTTGTATTAGATATGAGGAATTTATCTAATAAATTAGATTTATTAGAAATTAATTTAATGGGCTTGGAATAAATATTTATATTTGATATATTTATTTATTGCCATTAAGGATTATTTAAATAAGATTTAAAGATCCCATTAAATAAATCAACGGTGGAGATTAAAGGAGAGGAATCAATGGCTAGGATTGGTTTGACCAAGAAGCTAGTAGTTGACTAGGATTTGACTAGGTCAAATCCTATTCAACTAGGAGTCTTCAATATGTAGGATATAGAAGAGGAATAGGATTCCTCCTCTATAAATACTCCTAAGAGCCCTCTTTAGAAAATATGATGAAGCTTTGAAACACACACACATACATACTCGGCTCCCCCTCTCCATCTCGGCCGTGTCTCTCTCTCTCTTCCCTCTTCCAAGTTCTTTTGTGTGGACAATTGAACTAAGGAGGTTTGATCTCGTTAATTCAATAACGTTTGATCATTCCGTCCTCTCCAAAAATACAACACACACTTGTTCTTTCGCTAGCACGAGGAGCAAGGTACGTGGACGGATTGCGTGTGCGATTTAGAGGATCTCCCGTTCGAGATCTTGGAGCAAAATGGGGAACAACGCAAGTAGCGGTTTCAAGACGAAAACGTAAATCGGTAGGTTTCCGATTTAAGCTTTTCGCCCCTTTTATTTTAGAACCCTACAGCCTCCATGATTTTATTATTATTTTTATGAGATACACCAAACGCCCGGGAGTTTCAAGGGAACACCCCTTGAACGTATTTATTTTATGTATGTTAATGCATGTTTAAATTCTTGAAATTTAAATTATACCGCGCTTCCGCATTCACGCTACTCCTGGGACAATCCACACGCCTACCCTAGGCTTTCAACTATGAGTGTAACCTTTTAGTCTATGGGCATTTTTTGTGACGTTACAACACCCTTTAACGTGATTAGTGAGCACACAAATAACTAAGCCATAGATGAATTATCACTATATTCATCATGTCAATATTACTTTTAATAAAGATTGGTGAATAGTCTCTAGAGCTGCTAAATCAATTGGCTTTCTGGTCACCTATTCTTACCCATGTCACTCAGACCCTTCTGAGTATCAGTGATCTGCGATACTGGCTCGGTCTCGCGGGTCTACTACATTTTTCTGCTGAAGTAATACAATCCAACCGTTTGTTACCTCTTCCAACCATTGCTACCGACAGATGGTGGTTGTCTAAGAGTTTTTTCATGGACCTTGTGATGAAATCTCGGGCTAAAAGGCTTTAGGCATAGCCTAGTTGTCAACCTCCAAGGCTACTATTGGCTCAGCCATGCTAGACACACTTCCATGGAATGGATGCAGTTTTTCATCCAAACCACTTTCCAAAAGGACTTTCAAAGTCGTCATACATCCAAATTTCATGTCGTGGTGACCTTCTTGGAAGCTTTCCAAGCCACCACACTATTCACATGATTCTGGAAGGTAGTATTTGGTTAAAAAATAAAGTTGCATACAGAAGTCTTTCCCTGTGACTTTTATGCCAGATAAATAGAAAGGGTTGGTGTGTGCATTGCAGGAACTTTTTCCTAATGTAGAGCATAGATTTTGTGTTAGAGACCTGCATTCAAAATTCAAGAATTATGGGTTTAGGGGTTTGGCAGAATACTTTGTGGAAGGCTGCAAGAGGAACAACTGTGAATGAATTTACAAAGAATATGCAAAAAATTAATGAATTAGATGAAGGGGTTTTGCATTTTAATGATAAAAAAAATCCCAAAGAGTGGAGTAGGTCACACTTTTTCTATTATCCAAGGTGTGATTTTTACTCAAAAATGCTTGTGAAAGTTCTAATAATTCTTGAAGCAATAGATAAACCTATTATGTCAATGCTTGAGTGAATAATGGAGTATTTGATGCAAAGGCTCCAATAAAATAGAGACGGAGGAAAGGAGAGATCGAATAAAGTTTTATGTCCTAAGATTCAAAAATACTTGCCAGAAACATTGAAAAACTTGGATTGTGGATTCCTATCAAATCCGATGATAAGCATTATTGATGTCATGCTTTGATGGGACCAAATACATTGTGGATTTGGAAAATGTAACTTGTGGGTATAGGAAATTGAACTTGGCTGGTATTCCTTGTAAACCCGCAATTAGGGTAATTTTCTGTTAAGGAGAAAATATAGAAAACTACACACACCAATCTACAGGGAGGAGACATACTTTAAGGTGTATCAACATGTAATCAAGCCAATCAATGGAAGAAAAGTGACTTTGCTCCACCAGTCTCAGAACAGGGTGTATAAATTTGCTTGTTTCATGGTAGGGTGCATGATTAACTGAAAACAAGGTACAATATTTTATCAAAACAGGGTATAATATAGGGTGAAAACAAAGGCTATTTTTTTTTCCTGAAAATAGATTGTCTATTTTGCTGAAAACAGGTTGTCTTTTTTGCTGAAAACAGGGTGCATTTTTTGGTGTAAACATGGTGAAAATTACTTTACCTCTTGTTTATATTGTTTTGGTTTGTACAATTTAAACAAACTTGTACCAAATACATTCATAAAACCTACAATGAAGCTTAAATACCAACAATCCCTATACACGAAATTCATCCTCCAACATGACAAACGGCTACTTTTGCAGCATTAAATATTAACTTTTTATTAACTAACCTAAACAAACCATAACCTAAGTGAAAACAAGAAAATTACAATTACACCTATTTTCCAATACATACACCTTCTCCTTGACTGACTAATTTCCTCCTCAACCTTCTACAATCTCTTAATTTCATCTTCAAATTGCGAGTACTTGCAAGTAATCCCGGAATTACAGCCTTCGCCCTAGCACACATCAGTGGATCTTTTTAAGTAGGAAAACCACACCCTTCCCTATATATAAATTAAAAACAAAATTGAAATAAAATCAATTAAAAAGAATTGAAACAAAATGAAAAGAAAAAGAAAAGAAAACTTGCTTCAAATTACGTTACAATCTTGACAAGAGTGGAACCTCCTCCTAGGTTGTCATTAGTCCAAGAAGTCCTAATCTTTGCTTTCTTTCCACAATAGCAAAAAAGAGGTCCTTCTATGCAGGAAGACATGTTGCAGCTGAAAAATAAGGAGAGAAACAGTTGAGGAAGAATGGAGAGAAGATGAGAGAAAAGAAACATGATTTGGTGGTGAGAAAATGAATTTAAGAGGAACAATGGACCTTTCTTCCTTCCAAACATGTCTTCAACACTCAATTCAATTGCCACATTAGCTTAAAAATACTCAAAATATGTCCAGCTAGCTTGCTATGCAATATTTTCAACCAAGAAAGAAAAAACGACCACTAGGGGATCTTTTTTAATCACTTTTTTAAGTTGCATGACTAAAAAAAATGTGCATAATTACCAAATGAAAATTAATATTGGGCATACTTAGCTGACTAATAAAATAATTTTTTCTAGAAGAAATCCACCAAAGAATCAAAACCTCAACTGTTAACATTTAATAAATATCGTTAAAGTTTAAGTTTTTTAGACTTATCTTTAATTCATAAGCTTAAAAATGATTGCTTAAAAGAATTTTATTATATTTTCAGATTATATATGTTTTTCAAAATTTAGTCTTAATTTTTGATTTTTTCTTTTGGTAACTTCTAAAAATGAGAAAGAAGTTACTATTTTTAGTTAAACAATATGTTATTGTTGTGTTCACAAGAAGTTCAAAGTTTTCATTGATCACATGAGATAATTATATCATATCCAACACACAAAATATAAGTACTTTTCCCGTCTATAAAATGACTAATCTAATAATTTTACAAACTCAAGGGACTAAACTGAGAAAAAACAACTTAAATTGACTATTTTTCCCTAAAAAAGTCAAGATCCAGCCATATTTTTGCCAGAAAATGATTAGAGAGACCAATTTAGATAAAGCTAAAGTATAGGGACATTGAAGTAAAGAAACATATTTAAGGGATTAAAGTGATTTTAAATGCAAACTTAAGAGACCAACTATGGTATTTACCTAAAAAAAATATAGCAAAAATATTTAAATAAAAAAATTCTAAAATTAAAATATAAATACAAAAATAAATAACAGTTAAAATGTTGAAAATGGGGTATAAACCCCCATAAAATGCCTACTCGAATTAGATGGCACATATTTTTACTATGAAATATATTTGTATAGATGGCCCGTAAATATAATTCTATACATTTTTTGATATAATTGTATAGACTCTAAAATAAAATGGGGTATAGATTTTCACTTGACTGAGACGGCACCGATTTTTTTGTTTTAAATAACATTATAGCTTTTGCAGCTTTTTGCTTCACAAAATTATCCTCTCATTATATGCATATAATTTCAAAAGCTTTTTTGTGTAAAAATTTTTGGGCTAATTTTGACTTCATCTTTTTCTCCAACATATCTATTCAGATATTTTATTTATCTAAAAAGTGCAAGAAGTTTGTTACATTCACATAAATTATTTTTATATGTGATTGATCAAATAATTACTATTTAAATAATTACCCAATTAAAAATGGATCTATTGTTTAAAATTTATTTGCAAGGAATCAAATTGCAATTCAAAATGAAAAGTGAGGGATGAAAATATTTTTTTGCAAAAAAAAAGAAAAAGAAAAGTTCTATAAACATAATATGAAAAAATTACTTATCAAAGGAACTAATTTGAAGTGAATTAAAAAGACAATGACTATTTTGAAGTTGATCTCAAATGTTGAGGCTAAAATGAATTTGACCCCTCTATGGATCTTTATTCCTAATATTTAGGATGCTTCTCCCAAACCCTTTGTGAATATTAAGTGGATAACCAAATTTAGTTGACTGCAACATTCCTACTCCATTCCAATGATAGAATGTCATCAACATAACCAAGAACACTATAACCTTATACCCCTTTTCTTCTATACATAAGGCGCACTCGTGTTTTGAGATAAAAATCAAACGTTTTGATTTTCTCATCAAATCGAATATCCAACTGCAAGAAGATTGCTTAAATCCACAAATGGACCTGTTGAGCTTGCAAACGTTTTGCTCGCTTCTATAGCTAAAGCTCTTCCTAAATGGAACGCGACACTACAAGAAAATATATTTTAAATAATAAAATAATTGTAAGACTCAAATTGTGACAAAAATTAGCTTTGTTGTAACAAAGTGTAGTAATTGTTACAACAAAGTTGAATTTTAGTAACAACTATATTAATTCGTTATAAGAAATTGAATTTCTTCACAAAAAAAATTAGTAATGAAAGTAAAAATGTCGTTACACACAAAAAAAAAAAAAAAAAAAAAACATTCGTTACACAAAGTAAGACAAATCTTGAATAGAATTCATGGTGACAAATTATCTATATTTTTTGTAATAATATTTTGATTTGTCACAGTAAGTAAAATTGGTAACAAAAATGTTAGTCACAATACATTTTGAACTTTAGGAAAATAAAATTTATTTTGCAGTAAAGGTTGTGGCTAATTTTTTTATTTTCAATACTCATTTTTTTTAAAAATTATAATATATTTTGTATATTTTAAAATATATTAATTTGAAAATATTAAAAATAAATAAAATACTATAAATATTCATCAATAAAAAAGTTACATAAATAAAAGATAAAGAATCATATAGCGGAAGATACAAAAAATTGTAAAAGAATTAAAATAAAATTATTAACTTAAAACAAATTACATCTAAATTGGTTAACTTTGATGAAAATAAGGCTCCAAATTTTCCCTCTCAATCTTCTTTATTTTTTGAATTTTTTTATTTAAAAAAATAATTTAATATTTTTTTTATTCCTCTATCTCTTCCCTCCCACTCCCCCATTTCATTTCCCTCTCACCATCTTCTCTCCCCTTCTCTTTTTCCCTCCTCTTCCTCCCTCTCTTCCAAGAAATAGAGATCTGCTACAAATTTTCGCCCTCTGCTCTTCTTCTTCTTCCTCCTGGTAAACCATCTCTCTCTCTCTCTCTCTCTCTCTCTCTCTCCTATTGCAAGTGTTCTATTATATGTTAGTTGATGTTATGGGTCCTTTGACTTCTCTGTGAAAAACAAATTAGAGAGGATTAATTACTTTTGTTTTGTATCAGGAATTATTGGTAGTGCATTTACCCTATTTTGACAAAAAGAATGTAAAGATGAAGTAAAAATATATCTTTTATGTGAATGTTTATGTTAGAAATTCGATTGAGCTTGGTGGAGTATGTTGTAGTAATATTAAGTGCAAGAAACTATGAGAACCAAGTTCTAGTAAAAATGTTCTTTCGATTTTGCAACTGTTTTATGTAGTTCCTGGGCAGTGCAGAAATATAGTAGTTTGTCTCATTAAATTGTGACTCGACGATTGTTAGATGAAATGCCTCAATGGAGCATTTCTTCTTTCGTGTCCACCAAGTTTTCTCCAAGAGGAACTCAGCCGCAAACTCTCTATTTTTCCCCTCAATTTCATGTACAAATACATGGGCATCATCGTCAACGTCGTCCAAAATGAGGGCCCCTTTTGTTGCAAACAAGGGCAGCAAATGGCTTCAGTTTGCTGCACCTGTTTGTAGCAAAATGAGGGCCCCTTTTGCTGCAAACAGGGGCCCTCATTTTGCTGCAAACAGGGGCAGCAAATGGCCTCAGTTTGCTGCAAATTGAGGCCCCATTTTCTGGCAAACATGGGCAGCAAGCGGCCTCAATTTGCTGCTCCTTTTTACAGCAAATTGAGGCCCCATTTTGCTGCAAACATGGGCAGCAAATGGCCTAAGTTTGCTGCCTCTATTAGCAGCAAAATGAGGCTACAAAGAACCCTCAGTTTGCTGATAAGAAAGGCAACAAATTGAGGCTTCTTTGCTACGATTGAAAAAGAGGTATTGCTTGCTTTAAATTTGAATAAGAAATATGTTCAATTTATATTTGCTTTATCCAATGTCCTCAACTTACAGATATATTTTTTACAATTTTGCATATTATAGTTTGTAAAAGCAATTAATCACTTGCGAAAGGGGTGCCAAGAATTTCTGTAAGAAGTATAGTATGCTATAATCAATGTAGGCTTTGTTTATTCATACATTAATTTGTTGTCTCGACTAGAATATTATTATGTATTTTGTGTTGATGTATGATTGTTCTACTAAATATAGGATTTAAATGTGCTACTAAATATAGGATTTAAATTATGCAGGTGTGGATAAGAGTTGGATTGATGAAAAAAAAAGATTTAGTTCTACATACATAGCTGGGATGGAATCATTTGTGAAGTTTCCAAGAGAAAAGGCTTTATCCTTGGACACTAAAATTTTATGCCCGTATAATGAATGTCGTAATACCAAAAGAAGGGACCTTCTTCAAGTTAAAAGAGATTCGCACTTAAAAGGATTTTCTATTTATTATAAGGACTGGATATGCCATGGAGAATTTACAAGTCCACAGTCTTTTTTTTCTAAGAGTAGAAGTCCTACTACCAATCCTATACATAACAACACGGGAAAATTCCTTTTTTAGTCCTCTAAATATGCTCAATATTAATTTTAGTCTAGTAATTATGTCTATTTTTTGTAAAGTCCAGTAACTTGCAAAATTGATGAGATTTAGTCTTCCGGTGGTCGATTTTGATTTCTTGATCGGAAATATTATATGGCATGCCAACTGGACATATTTTGAGAATTTTTAAGCCTGCGTCGCAATTGAAATGAGGTGAATTTTAATTTGAATGCCACCTAATACATGTGATTGTACACGTGTATAAGTTGCCGAAATTTAATCAAATAGTTGTCACATGTGCATTTTTCTGTTAATTTTCAAAATATCGTCGGAAAATTGAGTAAAAAATCTTAATTCAGATTAAATCTCATCAATTTTGCAAATTACTGGACTTAGAAAAAGATGGGCATAATTATCGGACTAAAATTAATATTGGGCATACTTGGCGGACTAAAAAAATAATTTTCCCTAACAACACTATTGAACTCGGAGATCAGGAAGATGATGAAATGAAAATACTTGATCAATTGTTTGAAATGAGCACTTTGAGAGATGCATAGTTTGTATGATCACTTTGAAAGTGAAAAATTCAAGGTAATAATTACAAATCTTTTTAAAATTTGAATATAGTTACTTAAATTGTCTTGCAATTGAATGAGCCCCATTATTATTTTCTCATATGCAAATGAAGACAAGATCCAAAATCAATGTGAAGAATAGGTCACACTTTCTGTATAGTCATACTTCAGGTTCAAGATCTTTCCACACACGATCATTGCAAATGGTATTGTATTTCATATAAGTTTGAATAAATTTATCTCTATATTAATTATATTTATTCATGATATACACTGATATTATCCTTGTTTAATTTGCAAGTAAAATCAAAGCTATGTGGATAATTTTGTTCAAACTCATATGAAAAATGGTATTTTTGTGAATGAAAAGGCTACAACAATACATGTATGTTTAATTCTATATAATTCTCATTTCAATTGTTGTATATGTGTAAAATAGCTTGAGTTCATAAGTAAATGACAGGCTAAAATGCAAACTTTAATAAATCAATCAAATGACACGGGAGGAAGTTCAGCTTCTAAGAGGAAATTTATAAAGCAAACACTTGGAAGACGATCAAGTTATGAAAAGAGGTTAGGATATGGAGTTATTCCTCAAATGTGTACTAAGAGGTCCACAAGTGAATCTTCCCAACTTGAGGTCTTTAAAGAAAAGTTGAGTACAGTAGAAGATGATCTGCAAAGTGTTAGTTCTTGCATTAATTTTAAAAAAGAACTCATTGCAAGTCAACAAGCATTAATTCAAGGTTACGAGGAATGTTTTGAAAAAACTAGAGGAAGAGATAGATGGGTTAAGAGACGATGAAAGGGATTTGAAGGAAATGTTGTTGGGTATTATGCAACAAAACAATTCTAAAAAACCGTGTAAGTTTTCATATTTATTTCGTTATGATCTATCTCTGTGATATGTTATATTTTTGTTTTGTAAATGGCCTAGAATATACTTGTACGTGTAATTGACAATGAAAACTTTGGTGGTGTTTTGGTATTTTGTTTTGCATTTTTGGTATATCAGTTATTTATTTTTTTTGAGTGGTTGGTGTTTTGACATTTTAGTTGGGAGTTTTGTGTATTGGTTAATATTTTTTGAAGTTTGGGTTGCTGTTTAGATATTTCAGTTGGGATTTTTTGTATTGATTATTATTTTTTGAAGTTTTAATTGGTGTTTTGGTATTTTGATTACGACTTTTGGTATTCTGGGTATTGTATATTTCAAATATTTTGTTGTATTGATTTTTAAATAGTTGACTTGTCGCATTGTCCTTATATTTGAGCAGGAGATTTGCAGGTTTGAAGTTGGTGCATCAAAGTGTAAGGAATGCAATATGACATTCACTACAAGAAAATTGAGTAGGCAACACAATATTTACCATGGCTTAAAAGCCATGGTAAATGTCAAGAAAAACCATGACTCTTTAAAATCGTGGTTAAAACTTTTTATCCACCTTGGCTAATTTGAAGCTGTGGTGGATACTTCATATATTTTCCTTTTTTTTTTTTTGTTTAGTGCTTTGTTACTCTCTTCTCTTATTATCTCTTTTTCAATTCTAAGGTTAATTCAAGGGCAAAATGGTCAATTTCAGACTTTTGGTTAAAAATTACAAACCTTAGGGGGGTATTTGTAATTTTTCAAACAACAAGGGGGTATTTGTAATTATGTCAAACCTTAGGAGAGGTAGATGTAATTTACCCAATAAATAAATATATTTTGGAACAAACAATGAATTAAATTACATTAGTAAATAGGCCAAAAATGAATTATCAACAATATAAAACAATAATATGGAAAACCTGCATACGGCTAGATAGATATTTCATATACTCCAAATTAACTAGCAATGGTTTGAGAATAATCAACAATCAAAAGGAAATCATTCAAATAACTGTATGCATGTGATAGACATTAAACTCAAAATAGATTCAAAACTTTTTAACTAAAATCAAGATGCTATCAAAGTACGAAGATAATAAAATCTTAACAATGCTAAATCATATTTCAGCATTCTCAAAGAAAAATCTCATTCCATTGTCCTTGGAGCAAACTTCTGGTGGTTTGTATACTTATTGAGCAGCTCAAATCCTAATGATGAGAGAATCGGGTATGGCTCGGGAACACAACGGAAACGTAAAAACATGAATTTAAAGCATAAATTAAAATGGGTTCAAAGGGGTGTTCCATTTGAAATTCCCGAGCATTCGGTGTTTGTCAAAGTATAAATAAAAGAGGAGAAGATGCTGGACATGTGGCTAAAAGGATATGAACAAAAGATATATGAAAACGTAAAGAAAACCAACCTTATGCTCGTTGCACGTAGAACTGTACCTAGCTTTGTTCCCTTATTGTTTCCTTGTTTCTTTCACTTGAGAGTCCAACGTAGAACTCCTCTAAGTATTATCCACACCACACTAAGGATTCAAAGTATAGTTTATTGCTAGATAAAATATAGTGAAGAGAAGAAGAAAGCAATTCCAAAGCAAAACTATCAATTAGTGATCTTTAGAATGTTTTAAGTTCTTTTCTTTCCAAAAAAAAAAAGAACGCTTAGAGAGAACTTTCAGAGGTGTTTTTGGCTTAAAATCTCCAGCAAAATTGAAGCATGTTAGTGTATTTTTGTGTAGTGTATTTTATGTGTAAGTAGGAATTTTTGAATTCAAATTCAACTTCCACCAATAAACCTCCAAGGCTAACTTCCACATATACACTGTTATAGCACAAGTGTCTGTTAGAATGGGTGACCATGTAAGCCAATTTTGGCAGGAATGTGTAACCTATGTCTAGACAATTTCTTGGTATTTGATAAAACATTTATGAATAAAGAAGTGAAAATTCATATGGCAATACTTTGTTTATGTTCACTTATCTGCATTTACATTTCTGTTCACTACGCAAACAAAGCCCACGGACTGAGAAATCGATTTCGGGGACTGGGACTACGCTTGGAGGTAGGTCCATGAAATCAGTCTTACCGAATCAGTCCGGAAATCTCCAAGTCAAGGAATCCCAAAAATGGGTATCGGGATTCCCATTGAGACTTGCACTAAGCATCTGCTGTCGCATTTCATCGACGGGTGACGAAGGTCGTCTAAGCAGTGTTAGTGGGTCAGCATGCTAGGAAGCAGCTGACTGAGGTGACTCGCGGGAACCGTCTTACGGAGGACCTTGAGTATGGTCAGCAAGGTATGACGTGTATTCCCGGTTCCAACGGTACAGGCCAAGTCCTTTGACTTGAGGAACTGCTGAGTTTACCTGTGCATCAGGTCTGTATCTTAGATATGGTGAGAGATTGCCAAAATACTCTTGAGTAGTCATAAGCCATGTTTAGTGCAGCTCGGGTGCACAAAATGACAGTAGTTTCCAAGAAAGGATCTGTCTCCTGTCAAAAGGCATTGACAGTTGAGTCTCATGTATGCTCTGTGTCTTGTCCCTAAAATCTGTGGCCACAGTAACTGAACAGAAGGGAAGGTTTCTCTTGCGGCGTTTAGTAAGACAGACCGACACTTAGGTCCAAAATGGGTACCTGCTTTTTCCGTGCCCTAGACTCTAAGTGATGAGACCGAAGACAGAAGGACAAGTGTACTGTTAGAACCTAAATGTTCATCCCCAATTATCTCACCTAGTCTCTAGTGCCATGGACCGTTGCTAGATGGCCACCCATGGTAACGGGCGGATTCTAGGAATCCGACCAAGTCTAGCTGAATGGTGAACCTAAAGAGTCACACACTATCCACACACACTTAATATTTAATTTGGGATTAAATATTGGAGCAAAGGAATGATTAAATTAGATTTAATCGGGTCCTATATTTTCTTGGAGAAATTAATTCCTTCTATTTGATAAAGGGAATTAAATTAATAAATAGGATTTATTAAAGGGTTGATTTAATGGGCTTAGAATAAATATTAATATTTATTTATTATATTATATTTATTCTTTTAGCTTTTTGGAATATTTAAATGGGATTTAAATATTCCATTAAATTAAAATCAACGATTGAGATGGAAAGGGGAGATGGAAGGCTAGGATTCGTTTGACTAGGTCAAACACTAGTTTGACTAGGACTTTGACTAGGTCAAAATCCTAGTCAAATTAGAGTTCTTAGAGTTGGAGTTTAAAGAGGATTAAACTCCTCCTCTATATAAACCTCTAGCCTCCAACAATTGAAGGATGATGATTCTTGAAATCACACCACACAACACACACTCATCTCCCCCTTCCTCACCTCTCGTCCGCCCCTCTCTCTCTAACAAGAAAATATTTTTCTTAGTTCTTTTGTTCTTGGAACATTAGAACTTAGATGAATCAATACCGTTAATTGATAACGTGTTGTTGATTCATCCACTCCAAAAATATACACTTGTTCGTTGCTAGCACGACGTGCAAGATACGTGGGTGGATCGTGTGTCACGATTTGGAGGTCTCAAGAACGAGATCTCGGTGCAAAACGGGGAACAACACGAGTAGCCGTTGAAGACGAAAACGACAACGGTAGGTCTCGTTTTACTTTTTTCGTCCCTCTTTAATTTTCAACTCTATGGCCTCCATGATTTCTTTACACGTTATATGATCATGAGATACACTGAACGCCCGGGAACCTCAAGGGCACACCCCTTGAGCGTTGTACTTTTAAATTTAAAGCATGCTTTAATTTTTTGTATGTTTATTTTTATCGCGCTTCCGCATTCGCGCAATTCCCGGGACGATCCACCGATTTCTTTCAGTGTCATCCATGATGGCACATGGAGAACCACCTCCACATGCACCTCACATGGCCTATACACATCAGGAGAAAGCTCCAAATTCTCCTACAACATGCTTCAACTTGTATAATGTTAGAATAGGTGACCATGTACCCAATCTTGGTAGGCGAATTGTAACCTACATCTGAACAATTTTGAGGTTTTAATAAATCGTTAATAAATAAGAAGTGAAATTCATTTGGCATTCACTTTATTTGTGTTCACTTTATCTGCTTTATATATCTGTTCACTACGCAAACAAAGCCCACGAACTGAAAACATATTTCGAGGACTGGGACTACGCTTGGAGGTAGGTCTATGAAATCAGTCCGGCGAATCAGTCCAAAAGTCTCCAAGTCAAGGAATCTTGAAAGTGGGTACCGAGATTCCCTTTGAGATTTGCACTAAGCATCTATTGTCGTATTTCATCGACAGGTGACGAGGGTCGTCTAAGCAGTGTTAGTGGGTTAGCCTGCTAGAGAACAACTGACTGAGGTGACTCGCGGGAACCGTCTTACGGAGGACCTTGAGTAGGGTCGGTTAGGTATGACGTGTGTTTCCGGTTCCAACAGTACATGTCAAGTCCTTTGACTTGAGGAACTGCTGAGTTTATTTGTACATCAGGGTTGTATCTTAGAAATGGTGAGAGATTGCCAAGAAGCACTTGAGTAGTCATAAGCCATATGTAGTGCAGCTCCGGTGTGCAGAGTGACAGTAGTTTCCAAGAAAGGATCTGTCTCCTGTCAAAAGGTGTTGACAGTTGTGTTTTCACAAATGCTCTGTGTCTTGTCCCTAAAATCTATGGCCACAGTAACTGAACAGAAGGGAAGGCTTCCCTTGCGGCGTTTGGTAGACCAACATTCACCCAGTCTCTAGTGCCATGGACCATTGCTAGACGGCCATCCATGGTGACAGGCGTTTTTCCGATTAAGGGTTAATTAGAAAAACAGTTAATTAAACTGGATTTAATTGACCAATGTGTTTGACACAAGCCCAAGTCTAGCTGAGGGTGAACCTAATGAGTCACACACAAATCACTTTGGATTTTGTGGAATTAAACTAAAAGAAGCGAATAAATTTAGTTGGATTAAATTTATTCAAGAGAGAAAATAAATGATTGGATCATTTATTGGGAAATCCATTTGATGGATGGTCCAAGGTTAATTAATTGGATTAGTTATTTTGGATTAAGAACCTTTAAATTAATTGGATTAATTTATTGAGTTTTTGGCTAGAATAATTGATTGGATCAATTATTCTTTATTTGGATTTATGTTTATTTAATTGGATTAAATAAACTATTGGATTCAATTGGATTGAGATTAATTAGATTAATTAATTTTCAATGATTCTGGTTTGGACTTAAATTTAATTAGATTAATAAAATTCAAAACCATGGAATTCAAGTCCACATCTTATATGAAAGACTTGGGTAGACATGTGGATCATTCCGGGAATAGCGCGAATGCGGAAGCGCGGTATAATTTAAATTACAAAAATTTAAACATGCATAATACGTATTAAAATAAAACACGTTCAAGGGGTGTGCCCTTGAAATTCCAAGGTGTTTGGTGTATCTCATGAATTAAAAGAACATACATAGCAATCATAGAGGGCATAGGATTCATAAATAAAGAAGACGTAAACATAAACCGGAAACCTACCGATTCGTCGTTTTTCTCTTTTAACCGGTACTCGCGTTGTTTCCTGATTTGCTCCAAGATCTCGTATGGGAGACCCTCTAATTCGTGACACGCAATCCACCCACGTATCTCGTAGTTCGTGCTAACGAACGAACAAGTATTTTATTGGAAAGGACGGATCGATCACACATTATTAATTTAACGAGATCAATCCTCCTATGTTCAATTGTTGAAGAACAAAAGAGCAACAAACAATTTCTTGGAAGAAATAGAGAGAGGCGGACGAGAGAGAGGAGAGAGCACACGGTTTTTGTGTGTGTGTCACGAATCATCATCTTTGCATAAGTGAAGGGCTAGGAATATATATAGAGGAGGAATCCTTTCCTCTTCAAACTCCAACTCTTTGGAAGACTAATTTGACTAGGATTTTGACCTAGTCAATTAAATCCTAGCCATCCATCTCTCCATATAATCTCAACCATCCATTTTAATTTAATGGAATATTTAAATCCTATTTAAATATTCCAAGGGCAATAAATAAATATATTAAATATAAATATTTATTCTAAGCCCATTAAATTGATTTTCTAATAAATCTAATTATTAGATAAATCCCTTTTATCTAATAAAAAGAATTAATTCTCTCCAAGAAAATAAAGGACCCGATTAAATCCAATTTAATCATTTCATTTCTCTAAATATTTAATTCTAAATTAAATACTTTAATGTGTGCGGATTGTGTGTGACTCATTAGGTTCACCTTCAGCTAGATTTGGTTGGATTCCTAGAATCCGCCTGTTACCATGGATGGTCATCTAACAACGGTCCATGACACTAGAGACTAGGTGAATATACGGGGATGAACATTTAGGCTCTACAGTACATTTGTCCTTCCGTCTACGGTCTCACCACTTAGGGTCTACGACACGAAAAATGCAGGTACCCATTTTGGACCTAAGTGTCGATTTGTCCTCTACTAAACGCCGCAAGGGAAGCCTTCCCTTATGTTCAGTTACTGTAGCCACAGATTTTAGGGACAAGACACAGAGCATTTGTGAGACACAACTGTCAACACCTTTTGACAGGAGACAGATCCTTTCTTGGAAACTACTATCACTCTGCACACCGGAGCTGCACTACATATGACTTATGACTACTCAAGTGCTTCTTGGCAATCTCTCACCATATCTAAGATACAGCCTTGATGCACAGGTAAACTCAGCAGTTCCTCAAGTTAAAGGACTTGACCTGTACCGTTAGAACCGGGAACACACGTCATACCTAACCGACCCTACTCAAGGTCCTCCGTAAGACGGTTCCTACGAGTCACCTCAGTCAGCTGCTCCCTAGCAGGCCAACCCACTAACACTGCTTAGACGACCCTCATCACCCGTCGATGAAATACGACAGTAGATGCTTAGTGCAAGTCTTAAAGGGAATCTCGATACCCACTTTCGAGATTCCTTGACTTGGAGATTTCCAGACTGATTCGGCGGGGCTGATTTCATGGACCTACCTCCAAGCATAGTCCCAGTCCCCGAAATGTGTTTTCAGTCTGTGGGCTTTGTTTGTGTAGTGAACAGTTATAAAGCAGGTAAAGTGAACACAAAGTAAATGCCAGATGAATTTCACTTCTTATTCATTAACGATTTATTAAAACCTCGAAATTGTTCAGGCATAGGTTACAATTCGCCTACCAAGATTGGCTACATGGTCACCTATTCTAACAAAAACAAAATTTGTCAACGGTTTCGTTGAGGAAGAGATCTATATGGATCAGCTGGAGGGATTCACAGTTGTTAGAGAAGAGCAGAAGGTTTGCCGTCTCCAAAAGTCCATCTATGGCTTCAAACAAGCATCCCATAGTTGGAACATTCACTTTGTTGAAGTCATACGAGGATATGATTTTATCAAAAACGAATATGAAGGTCAGTGGGAGCTCTGTAGTGTGAAGGAAAGCGGATCGGCCCTGGGAACGCGGCGGAAGCGCGGTGGAGATAAAAATGTGCGGAATAAAAGAATTAAATTGCGTTCAAGGGGTGTTCCCTTGAACGTTCCCGGGCTATCGGTGTATAAACGCGGAATATAAACATATAAAATAAACAAGCGTTCGTGGCTATGGAATAAAGAAGAAACCAAGAGCACAAATGTAAGTCGGAATACCTTTCTCGATTTTGTATTTCGATCGGCTACACGCGTTGATTCCTCCCAACGTCCATTCATGAGAAATCCCAATGTAGAGACCCTCTAACGTAGTCCACACCACACCAGGAGAAATCTTGTTTTTCTTACTTGAGAAAAGGATCTAGAGGATGAAATCGAATAAGGGATTACACTATCAAATTAGTGTTCCTTCTTGATCTTACTTTGCTCTTCAATTGATCCTAGATCAATGAAGCAACAAAGAGGATTTAGAGAGTAAAGAGAGAGGGTGTAGAAATGTTCATCTTTTTCCTAGAAAAAGATGCATAATAAAATTCATCTCTTTGATGATAGTATATACACATACGCATATATATATATATGTATTTTATAATGTGATTATTGGAATGTGTTTAGGTTCATCCAAGGATGTTTAGATACATTCCAATCAATCCCCAATAATCATTAGTCAAGCCTACCATTTCATAAGGTATGATTTAATCATACCAAGTGAAAGAGGCATGATTGGAATTGATTTGTCTCTATCCAAAAGAGATAAGTCAACTTGTCATCAAAAGGCCTTCATGGCCAATTTTAGTACTTCCAAAAGAAATAATTTTCGGCCATCCCCTTTTAGAAGAAGTCTAAATTCTTATAATTCTAAAAGCGGAATTAACACCTCTCTTGGGCCAGGATTTAATGGGCCGGATTTTATTGTAATCCAATTAAAATAAGCCCAAGAATTAAATCCTATTTAATTTATGGTCCAATTAAATAATTCCCGTTGATCTTTTGATCCAATTAAAATATCCAAGCTTCGATTCTCTACTTAATTGATAAATCCCATTTACCGATAAAACGAGGGTCCGATACAATATCGGCCCATCCATCCAAAGGACAATCCCATAACTAATCCAATTACTTATCATCCTCTAAAATTGACTCCAAGTCAATATTTTCACCTCCTCGGTGATTTGTGTGTGAACCTTTAGGTTCACCCTTAGCTAGACTTGGGTTCGTGTCCAACAGGATCCCGTCACCATGGGTGGCTGTCTAGCAACGGTCCATGGCACTAGAGACTAGATGAATGTTGGCGTGAATATTTAGGCGCCGATTCCGTACGGGTACGGTCCTACTGTCGACCATCTCCCGGCCTTAGTCTAGGATATGAAATTGGGCATCGGTTCCCATCCTTGACTAGGCAACTTGCTTCATACCCGAGATGTGTTTACTCTAATCGATCGACGTGGGAAATCCTTTCCTACTCAATCAGTTGCTATGGCCATAGACTTTCAGAGTCTAAACCATCTCAGAGCGCATAGGAGACATCACCGTCATATACTGACAGGGGACAGATCCTATCTTGGAATCCACCGTCCTCGCTACATACTCCAACTAAACTGGACAAGGCTTATAATAATCATCTTACAGAATGATCATCTCTCGCCAGATCCAAGATACAGTTTTCATATGCACGTGACTGCCATGATTCCTCAAGTCCGAGGACTAATCCCGTACTATCGGAACCGAGAATTCCAGTCATACCGATCAAGCCTCCAAGGCTTCCATATGACTATTTCCGCGAGTCACTTCAGCCAGTCGACCACCTTGTCAACTAACCCACTAAAATTACATAGACAACCTTCGTTTGTCGCCGATGAAACTCGGCACTCACCCAGTGAATGCAATACTTAGTGTAAGTCTCAATAGGACACTCGATGCCCAGTCTCGAGGTCCTCGACTTTGAAGGTTTCAGACCAACCCTCAGAAGTTGGTTTCATAGCCGTCATCCAATGCGCAGCCCAACTACATGGGTTATCCAATTGGTCTGTAGGCATTTGTTGTGACGTTGAAATGCCATTCAACGTTAGTAGTAAGCACAACAAACATAGTGCCAGTAATGAATACTTACTCTATTCATCAGGATAATATTGTATTAATAAAGATTAACAAATAGTTCCCAAAATCACCAATTCAATTGGCTTTCTGGTCACCTATTCTAACATAGTGTTCCTAGTACTTTATGTGGACGACATTCTACTCATAGGGAATGATGTTAGAATGTTAAGTGACACAAAAGCATGGTTATCCACGTAATTTTCCATGAAGGACTTGGGTGAAGCTCCCTACATTCTAGGCATCCAGATCGTCAGGGATAAATATCAGAGAATGTTAGAATTAACCCAAAACTCGTATGTGGTGAAAATCCTGAAAGGATTTTACATAGATAACTCCAAACGGGGTTTCCTTCCCATGAGGCTTGGGATCAAGTTATCCAATAAACAGTCTCCCAAGACTGATGAGGAGCTTGAAAGGATGAAGAGCGTCCCCTATGCTTCTGCCGTAGGCAGCATCCAATACGTCGTCCACTGCACAAGGCCTAACATCGCTTACGCCTTAAGTGTAACTAGTAGATATCAGTCCTGTGCAGGCGAGGCGCATTGAAATGCTGTCAAGAGCATCCTTAAGTACCTAAGGAGGACTAAGGACGTGTTCTTAGTCTATGGCAACGGAGAGTTGATTCTAGAATTTTTTAGCGACACTAGCTTCCAGACTGATGACAACGATGCCAAGTCTCAGTCGGATTATGTGTTCAAACTCAATGGTGGTGTGGTGGCATGGAAAAGTTCCAAGCAAGAAACCACAGCTGATTCCACCACTGAGCCGGATACATAGCAACTTCAGAAGCTGCCAAAGAAGCAGTTTGGATGAGAAACTACATCCAAGAGTTGGGTGTGGTGCCTAGCATTGCCGAGCCCGTGGTTATCTTCTATGATAACAACAGAGCAATATCGCAAGCAAAGGATCCGAGATTCCATCACTGATCCAAGCACATTTTATACGCTACCGTCTTTTAAGGGAAATGGTAGGAAACGGTGACGTTCGGATGGACTGAGTCAGCTCAACAGACAACACAGAAGATTCGTTGACAAAGCATATGTCACAAATTGCTCATACACAGCATCTTGAGAAGATGGGGACTAGGCATATGGGCATTGGCTTTAGGTCAAGTGGAAGATTGTTAGAATAGGTGACCGTGAAGCCAATCTGATTGGTCTAATGTAACCTATGTCTGAACAGTTTCAGTGTTTTAATAATTGTCATGAATAAGAAAGTGATATTCATTTAGCTCAATACTTTGTTTGTGTTCACTTACTACTTTATTTTAACTGTTTACTGCACAAGCAAAGCCCACAGAACGAAACGACATTTTGGGAAACTGGAACTGTGCATTAGATGGCAGTTCATGAAATCAGCTTCTGTGAATTGGTCTAAAACACTCCAAGTCAAGGAATCTCGAGATAGGGTATCGAGAATTCGTGTGAGACTTGCACTAAGAAATTGCAGTCGCGTTTCATCGACAAGTAACGAGGCTCGTCCATCAATGTTAGTGGGTCAGCCAGCAAGGTGCCAGCTAACTGAGGTGACTCATGGGAACCATCATATGGAAGACCTTGAGTAGGGTCCGTCTGTATGACTTGTATTCTCAGTTCCAACAGTACGAATTTGATCCTCAAACTTGAGGGATTACTGAGATCACCTACACATCGTGCCTGCATCTTAGATGTGGCAAGAGGCTACCAAGTCCAGTGACTCAGTTGTCATAAGCTCTATCTAATGCAGTCAAGATGTGTAGTGTGACAGTAGGTCTTAAGAGAGGATCCATCTCCTGTCAGAAGGTTTGACAGTAATATCTCACTTTACTCTGAGACTCGTCCCTAATAAATCTGTGGCCACAGTAACTGAACAATAGATAAGATGTTAGAATAGGTAACCAGAAAGCCAATTGGATTGGCGGTTTTGGGTACTACTTAGCAATCTTTATTCACTTGATGAATACAGTAAGTATTCATTCGTGGCACTATGTGTTTGTTGTGCTTACTGATTACGTTAAACGACGTTTTAACGTCATAACAAATGCCCACAGACTAATTGGATAACCCATGTAGTTGAGCTACGCATTGGATGGCAGCAATGAAACCAACTTCTGAGGGTTGGTCTGGAATGTTCCAAGTCGAGGACCTCGAGACAAGGCATCGAGGGTCCTACAAAGGCTTGCACTAAGGATTGCATTCATTGGATGAGTGTCGTGAGTGTCGTGTTTCATCAGCGACAGACATTGGATGTCTATGCAATATTAGTGGGTTAGTTGACAAGGGTGTTAGTTGACTGAACTGACTTGCGGGAATCGTCATATGGAAGCCTTGGCGGCTTGGTCGGTATGACTGAAATTCCCGGCTCCAATAGTACGAGATTAGTCCTCGGACTTGAGGAATCATGGCAGTCACATGCATATGAAGGTTGTATCTAAAATCTGGCAAGAGATGTCCGTATCTGGAATACGTTCATCATAAGCTTTATCCAGTGCAGTCGGAATATGTATTGACAGTCGAGTCTCCTATGCACTCTGAGACGGTTAAAGCACTTTAAGTCTGTGGCCACAGCGATTGGTCGAGTAGGGAATGGTTTCCTACGTCGATCAATAGAGCAGACGTGTCTCGAGTTATTGAGCATAGTTGTCTAGTCCAGGATGGGAACCGACGGCCAATTCCATGCCCTAGACTTAGACCGGGAGACGGATGATGGAAACACCGTACTTGTATGGAACTCGGGGGCCTAAACGTTCACGCCTACATTCACCTAGTCTCTAGTGCCATGGACCGTTGCTAGACAGCCACCCATGGTGACGGGCATTTTTCCGATTAATGATTAATTGGAAAACAGTTAATTAAATTGGATTTAATTGATCAATTGTGTTGGACACAAGCCCAAGTCTAGCTGAGGGTGAACCTAAAGAGTCACACACAAATCACTATGGAATTGGTAGAATTAATTTGGAATTAATTCTAGAAGAAGCAAATTAATTTAATATTGGATTAAATTAATTCAAGGAGAAAAATAAATGAGTGGATCATTTATTGGGAAATACATTTGATGGATGGTCCAAGAATTAATTAACTGGATTAGTTAATTTTTTGGACTTAGAACCTTTAAATTAATTGGATTAATTTATCGGGTTTGGATTAATTAATTGATTGGATCAATTAATTAGAATTTGGACTTATGTTTATTTAATTTGATTAAAATAAACTTATGGGCTTCAATTGGATTGACATTAATTGGATTAATTAATGCCCAATGGACTAAGTTTGGACTTAATTTAATTATATTAAATAAAAGTCCAAGACTAGTAGTCCTAGTCCATGGAAAAATTCAATTTATAGCAAGTGAAGAAAGAATTAAAATCTTCCACATGTGAGGCACATGTGACCAGCCTTTATATGGTTTGGTGGGTGGTTTTATTTGCTATAATGATGCATGGTTATATAGATAATGGTGTGTGTATGTAGGTTACTTTGGAAGTTGACAAGAGAAGTTGACTTTTGAATTCAACAACTCTACATACAGAAAATCATTCACATAACTTAGATGGTAAAAGCTTGCACGAATTTTTCCCTTCAAAAACTCTCAAAGAATCTCTGAAAAACTCTCCTTTTTGTGTTCATACCTTTTGGAAAGGTTGAACTAAAAAATATTCCAAAAGGCACTAAACAATAGTGTTGTTTTGGAAGTGTTTCTTCTTTTTCTCTACTTCTATCTAGCAATAGATTATGGGCTACATGAAAGACAAGCGGATCAGCCCGGGAGCGCGAGCGGAAGCGAGAAAGCGAGAAAGCGAGAAAAGTATGTAAATTAAATCAAATCTAATTTAAAATACGAATCCCAGGGGTTGTGCCCTTGGGTGCTCAACCGGGCGTTCGATGTAGGATGTGTAAATATTGGAAATTAATATTAAACACATAGGGCATAGATAAATATATACAATCAATCAAAGCGTAATAAACCGTTACCTTTGATTGTTTAGCATATGCTCCCGGCTACTTGCGTTGTTCCTTCTCCGGAATGCTCACGAAATCCAAAGGTATGGATTCTCCAAAGGTGATCCACACCACATCGGAAGAAACACACGTTCTTCTTGCTAGAAAAGAACGGGTTTAAAAAGGAATCAGTTTAAGAGAAGAACACTATGAATTAGTGCTCTCTTAAACTCACTATGTTCTTCTTCTTGATTCAAAATCAAGTGAAGAACACAAGTATAAGAGAGGGAGAGAGGGAGAGAGGGCCGAGAGATGAGAGAGAGGAGAGGGATTTTGTCTTCTCTTTTTTCCTAGAAAAAGATGAATAATGAATCACTTATGCTTTGTGTTGTATATTCTAATATATATACATAATTAATGTGATTATTGGAATGTGTCTAGGTTCATTCCAATCAATCACCATCAATTCTTCAATCAAGCCTACCAAAATTTATGGTATGATCAAATCATACCAAAAAGGGAAGAGCTTGATTGGAGTTGATTTGTCTCTTTCCAAAAGAGATAAGTCAACATTCCACCTAGCATGAAACATGGCTATTTAAATTATTCTCATTTATCTTTTAATCCAATTAAAAGATCCAATTTCTCAACGTCTCAACTTTCCATATTTAATCGAAAATCCAATTTACCGATTAAATGAAAGCCCAATACAATATCGGCTCATCCATCCAATGGATTTTCCCTTAAGTAATCCAATTACTTATTTATCCTTCGAGATTGACTCCAAGTCGATCTCTCAACCTCCTCGGTGATTTGTGTGTGACCCTTTAGGTTACCCTCAGCTAGACTTGGGCCCGTGTCCCACAAGAGCCCGTTACCATGGGTGGCCGTCTAGCAACGGTCCATGGCACTAGAGACTAGGTGAATTGGCGTGAACATTTAGGCGCCGATTCCGTACGGGTACGATTCTTCCATCTACCGTCTCCCGGCCTTACTCTAGGGTATGGAATTTGGCCTCGATTCCCATCCTTTACTAGGCATCTATGCTTAATACTCGAGACCCACGTATGCTTTATTGCGTCGACAAAGGAAACCATTCCCTGTTCGACCAACCACTGTGGCCACAGCTTCAAACAGCATGAACGTGTCTCCGAGTGCATAGGAGATTACTCTGTCACATACTGACAGGGGACGGACCCTCTTCTTGGAATCCACCGTCCTCGCTACACATTTCGACTGCACTGGACAAGGCTTATGATGATCATCTTACAGAATGATCACCTCTCGCCAGATCCAAGATACAGCCGTCCTGTGCACACGACTGCCGTGATTCCTCAAGTCTGAGGATTACTCCCGTACTATCGGAACCGGGAAAAACCAATCATACCGACCAAGCCTCCAAGGCTTCCATATGATGATGATCCCCGCGAGTCAGTCCAGTCGGCTCGATCCCAGTCGACCAGCCCATCAAGATCGTGTAGGCGTCCCACGCCTGTCGCCGATGAAACACGACACTCATCTAATGAACACGACTCTTGACGCAAGTCTCAATAGGATTCTCGATGCCCTGTCTCGAGATCCTCGACTTTGAACGTTTCAGACCCAACTCTTAATCAGTTGGTCTCATGACCACCATCCAATGCGTGGCCCAACTGCACGAGTTGTTATCCATAGTCTGTGGGCTTTGTTGCGATATAAGTTAAACACCATTTTAACAAATGTGAAATGAGCGCAACAAAGTAAGCACCAGAAGTGATAAATACTCATTCTATTCATCACATAATAATATTACATTTACATCGAGTTGTATAATAGGTTACAAATCGCCAAACCTATTGGCTTTCTGGTCACCAAACGCACGGAAACTCCAAAGGGAATACCCCTTTGAATCTGTTTTAAATTATGCTTTAAATTATGTTTTTTATGCTTCCGCTGCGTTCCCGGGCCGTACCCGATTCTTTCAGTGGACCCCTGTGACGCTTAGTGTGGACGAGCGAAGGCTTAAGTCAAGAATGGGTACCTACAGATCCATGCCCTAGACTCTAAGTTGTGAGACTGTAGATGGAAGGATAAACGTATTGAAGAGCCTAAATGTTCATGCCACAAACATTGACCTAGTCTCTAGTGCCATGGACCATTACTAGATGGCCACCCATGGTGACGGACAAATTCCCTTCATAAGATGATTGGGGATTCGGTCATGTCTAGCTGAGGGTGAACCTAAAGAGTCACACACAATTCGCTTGTGACAAGGTATTTAATTTAGAATTAATTTAGGGAGGTTGAACAATTTAATTGGATTAAATTGGTTCTCTTTTCTGGGATTGTTGATTCCTTTAATTAGATTAAATGGAATTAACTAATAAATTAGATTTATTGAAATTAATAAAATGGGCTTACAATAAATATTAATTATTTATTTAAAAGCCCTATGGTTTATTTGAATAGGATTTAAATATTTCATAATTAATCCATCAAAGTGATGGAACGATGAAATCAAAGGCCTAGATTAGTTTGACTAATCTAAATCTAATTTGACTAGGCCAAAATCCTAGTCAAATCATGCTTCTTAGAGCTGGAGTTTGAAGAGGAATAGGATTCCACTTCTATAAATACTCCTAGGATGAAACTTGAGAAGTATGATCAACTTGTGAGCACACACACACACACACACACACACACTAAGGCTCGGCCTCTCTCTCTCTCTCGTCCCCACCCATTTTCTTCGAAGAAAGTTTCTAGTTCCTTGTGAACTTTAGGAGGATTTATCACGTTAATTAATAATGCTTGGTCGATCCGTCCTCCCTAAATATATATACACTTGATTTTTCGCTAGCACGGGGATCAAGAAACCGGACGGATTGCGTGGACAATTTAGAGGATTCCTACTATTGGAGTCTTGGTGGCAAAACGGATAACAATGTGTGTAACGGTTTGAAGACAAAATTACAATCGGGTAGGTTCCTTTTATTATGTCTTCGATTTTAACCCTATGGGCACCATGATTTTTATGTTTCGTTTATTCATGAGATACACCGAACACTAAGGTGGTTCAAGGGAACACCCCTTGAACGTGTTATTTATGTCTATGTACAAGCATGTTTAAATTTCAGATTTTATCGCGCTTCCGCATTCACGCTCCTCCCGAGACGATCCACGGGCCATTCATTGTCTTTCATAGACATGGTCCGATCCATGATGAGTTTTACCAAACTGCCATTATCTTTTTAGGGATACGCACTGGAAACAACAGCCAAGTTATTGAACGTAGTTCCATCCAGAGCCGTGACCGAAATACCATATGAGATATGGCACGGTAAGCCTGCTTCCTACAAACACTTGAGAGTGTGGGGTAGCCCTGCATACGTCAAGAGGTTAGCGGGAGACAAGTTAGAATCGAGATCTAGCTTGTGCAGGTTCGTTGGATATCCAATAGAAACTGTAGGTTATTACTTTTATGACCCTTCGGAACATAAGATCTTTGTTTCGAGGAATGCAGTGTTCTTGGAAAAGGGTTTTCCAACAAATATCCTACATGATGAAGTGCTCCTTGAGGAATCAAGTGAGACAAATCAGTCATCAGCACTAGAAGCTTCGGATACCGCACTAAGAGGTTTTAGGTTAAGTACCCAACGGGTTGAGCAACCTCGCGAGGCACAATGTGTTGGACAGCCTCTCCAGGCCCAGCATGTTGAGCCACCTCACGAGGAGCCAACCACAGTATCTGGACCGTCGGCTCCTATCGTGTCTGTGCCCACAGTTACCACTGACGTTCCAGTCCTTCGTAGGTCAGCCAGATTGTCGCGCCCTCCCGTGAGGGATGGCTTTGTAGGCATGACCAATCAATTGGATAAGGATCCTAAGACATACAGGGACGCGATGTCGGACATCTACTCGGGAAAGTGGCTTGAGGCCATGAAGGCCGAAATGGACTCCATGAGCACAAACCAAGTGCAGACACTTGTACACCCATCCAAAGGTGTTAAACCAATCGGGTGTAAATGGGTCTATAAGCGTAAACTTGGCGTTGATGAAGAAGTTACTACCTTCAAGACCAGACTAGTGGCAAAAGGTTACACTCAATGCCTCGGGGTCGACTTTGAGGATACCTACTCGCCAATAGCCATGGCTAAGTTTGTTCGGAATATGCTTGCCATAGCTGCATGGTATGACTATGACATATGGCAGATGAACGTGAAAACGGCTTTCCTTAACAGTTTCGTTGAGGAAGAGATTTATATGGATCAGCCGGAGGGATTCATAGTCGTTGGAGAAGAGCAGAAAGTCTGTCGTCTCCAAAAGTCCATCTATAGCCTCAAACAAGCATTCCGTAGTTGGAACATTCACTTTGACGAAGTCATACAAGGATATGATTTCATCAAAAATGAATATGACCCTTGTGTATACAAGAAGGTCAGTGCAAGCTCTGTAGTATTCCTACTGCTTTATGTGGACGACATTCTGCTCATTGGGAATGACTTCAGAATGTTAGGTGACAAAAAAGAATGGTTGGCCACTCAATTTTTCAGGATTTAGGTGAAACTTCCTACATTTTAGGCATCCAGATTGTCAGGGACAGATCTAAAAGAATGTTAAGAATGACCAAAAACTCGTACATTGAGAAAATCCTGAAGAGATTCAACATAGATAACTCAAAACGAGGTTTCCTTCCCATGAGGCATGGGATCAAGTTATCCAAGAAGTAGTCTCCCAAGACTGATGAGAAGCTTTAAAGGATGAAGTCCATCCCATATGCTCCTGCCGTAGGCAGCATCCAGTTGTCGGCCCCTGCACGAGGCCTGATGTCGCTTACACTTTAAGTGTAACTGTTGGAATAGGTGACCAGAAAGCCAATAAGTTTGGCAATTTGTAACCTATTCGACAACTTGATGTAGATGTAATATTATTATGTGATGAATAAGATGAGTGTTCGTCACCAATGGTACCTTCTTTGTTGCGCTCATCTTACATTTGTTAAAATGGTGTTTGACTTATATCGCAACAAAGCCCACAGACCATGGATAACAACTCGTGCAGTTGGGCCACGAATTAGATGGTGGTCATGAAACCAACTGATTAAGAGTTGGGTCTGAAACGTTCCAAGTCGAGGACCTCGAGACAGGGCATCGAGAGTCCTATTGAGACTTGCGTCAAGAGTCGTGTTCATTGGATGAGTGTCGTGTTTCATCGGCGACAGGCGTGGGACGCCTACACGATCTTGATGGGTTGGTCGACTGGGGTCGAGCCGACTGGACTGACTCGCGGGGATCATCATATGGAAGCCTTGGAGACTTGGTCGGTATGATTGGTTTTCCCCCGGTTCCGATAGTACGGGAGTAATCCTCAGACTTGAGGAATCATGGCAGTCGCGTGCACATGATGGCTGTATCTTGGATCTGGTGAGAGGTAATCATTCTGTAAGATGATTATCATAAGCCTTGTCCAGTGCAGTCGGAATGTGTAGCGAGGACGGTGGATTCCAAGAAAAGGATCCGTCCCTTGTCAGTATGTGACAGAGGTATCTCCTATGCGCTCGGAGACACGTTCATGCTGTTTGAAGTGTGACCACAGTGGTTGGTCGAACAGGGAATGGTTTCCTGTGTCGACGAAATGAAGCATACGTGGTCTCGAGTATTAAGCATAGATGCCTAGTCAATGATGGGAACCGAAGCCCAATTCCATACCATAGACTAAGGCCGGCAGACGGTAGACGGAAGGATCGTACCCGTACGGAATTGGCGCCTAAATGTTCACGCCAATTAACCTAGTCTCTAGTGCCATGGACCGTTGCTAGACGGTCACCCATGGTAACGGGCCCTTGTGGGACACGGGCCCAAGTCTAGCTGAGGGTGAACCTAAAGGGTCACACACAAATCACCGAGGAGGTTGAGAGATTGACTTGGAGTCAATCTCGAAGGATAAAATAAGTAATTGGATTACTTAAAGGGAAAGTCCATTGGATGGACAGGCCGATATTGTATCGGGCTTTCGTTTAATCGGTAAATTGGATTTTCGATTAAATATGGAAAGTTGAGACGTTGAGACGTTGGATCTTTTAAATGGATTAAAAGATCAATGGGAATAATTTAAATGGACATTAAATTGGATTTGATCAGTGGATTACGATAAAACCCGGTCCGTTAAATTATACCCGAGAGGAGAAATAATTCCTATTTTGGAATGGGAAGAAGTTGGACTTCTTCCCTTAATTAAACATGGCCGACATGCTCCCTTGGAGGAAGCAAAATCAGCCATGTTTCATGCTAGGTGATATGTTGACTTATCTCTTTTGGAAAGAGACAAATCAACTCCAATCAAGCTCTTCCCTTTTGGTATGATTTGATCATACCATAAATTTTGGTAGGCTTGATTGAAGAATTGATGGTGATTGATTGGAATGAATCTAGATATCCTTGGATGAACCTAGACACATTCCAATAATCACATTAATTATGTATATATATTAGAATATACAACACCAAGCATGTGCGATTCATTATTCATCTTTTTCTAGGAAAAAGAGAAGACAAAATCCCTCTCCTCTCTCTCAACTCTCGGCCCTCTCTCCCTCTCTCACACTTGTGTTCTTCACTTGATTTTGAATCAACAAGAAAGAACAAAGTAAGTTTAAGAGAGCACTAATTCATAGTGTTCTTCTCTTAAATCGATTCCTTCTTAAACCCGTTCTTTTCTAGCAAGAAGAATATGTGTTTCTTCCAGTGTGGTGTGGATCACCTTTGGAGAATCCATACGTTTGGATTTCGTGAGCATTTCGGAGAAGGAACAACGCAAGTAGCCGGGAGCATACGCTAAATATTCAAAGGTAACGGTTTATTACACTTTGATTGATTTAATATACATCTATGCCCTATGTGTTTAAATATATGTTTCTAATATTTACACATCCTACATTGAATGCCCGGTTGAGCACCCAAGGGTACACCGCTTGGGATTCGTATTTTAAATTTGATTTGATTTAATTTACGCTATTTCCTCGCTTCCTCGCTTCCGCTCGCGTTCCCGGGCGGATCCGCTTGTCCTTCCAGTGGTATCAGAGCCCGGTTCGATGTAAGGGCATAGATCTATGTGTTTGGCATGATCTACTTGCTTTTAAATAGCTTTATTGGCATGTTAGATTGTATAAATATATGAGTAATATGATAATTCAATTATTTGGATTTAATGGACTTTTGGCATGCTTTATTTTGTTAGATTGGATCTAAAATTGCATGCTTATTTTCAGAATAATATTACTGTTATTATGCTGAAACAGTTTTGAAAAACAAAAAAAAAAAATTGATCGGACCGGCAGTGGCCGCGGGTAGGGGGCGCGCGCGCGCGCTGCCCTGTGCGCGCGGCCGGCCGGCCAGCACAACGGCTGGGCCGTTTTTGTGCCGTTTTTCGACTTTTTTTCGGAAAATTTGATTTTCTGTATTTTCTGCACAATATTCTGAAAATATGTTAATTTTGCACTTTTGATTTTGGAATAATTGGATTATTCCTTGAATTAAATTTGTTTAATTAATTTGGGATTATATATGCATTGGATGCATTGTTTAAAATGACCATTAAATTTGAAATTTGAATTGTGCATATTATTTGTATGTTTATGCTTTTGTGATGTTGGACATCACTTGGGTATTTAAAATATCCATTGGTTATTTATGCATGATTATTTGGAATAATTGTATTATGTGAGTTGATGGAATCAACATGGATGATCACAAGAGCCCTAGACCTTATGTATGGGATGAATGTATGATCATTTATTTTCTGTTGGGTGGGGCCTGCGTGCCTCTTGTTTTCGGGACTATCATCTCCCGTATTTTCAGCCTCATGATGTTAAGGGTTGTTTTCTTTATTACCAATGTATTACTTTCAGTTGTAATGAGAGTAGATAGAATTGGTGAGGTTTTAATTTTAACAAGCAAATGGAGTCGGAGACCCCAAGGAGAAGCATCAAGGCGTGAAACAAGAAGCACTTCAAGGCCCATTGGAATGACAATGGGTTTATTATTATTGTAATAATTTAGGACCACCCTAAATAGACCATATACTCACTGCGGGCTCAGTGGGTCGCATAGGTTGGGCTTGTGATCATCCTAACAGGGGTATGCTATGTTTTATGCATGCGGCGTTTTTATTTATCGCTTTAAATATTGGATATTTATGCATACTAAAACACCATAATGTGATGAGGTCTCGGTCACACTTAAACTCTCATTTGGTTGGACCAAATTAAATATCAGGCCCAGAACGGACTTGGATCAACATGGTATTTATGATCTGTCCGAGTCTTCCATCCAAAGTGGTGGACTTTCGTATAAATAGTGGGAGGGTTAAAGACTAAAAGACCAAGTCTTCAACTTGAACAATAATATTACCATTATCTGCTAATTTCTGCTTTACATTTTCATTAATGTAGATATGTCTAAGAACCCATTAACCATGATTCTCCAGACTAACAAATTCAATGGAACGAACTACTCGGACTGGCTGAGAAACTTGAGGATTGTCCTCGGTTTCGAGAACCAAGGCTACGTCTTGGAGGAGCCGCCACCGAGCGACTTACCGGAGGGGTCCACGCCTGAAGAACGTTTGACGTCGAAAAGTGGCATGAGGACAACCGGAAAGTATGCAGTATCATACTGGCTTCGATGTCTAACGACATCCAGAAGCAGTATGAGAGGCTGGACAACGTCTCCGCCATAATGCTCCGCATGAACGAGGTTTATGCGGTTCCGGATAGGCATATTAGATATGCCGCCACAAAAACATTCTTTGGCACCAAGCTTGCTGAAGGAGCGTCTGTACAAAGTTATGGGGTCAAGATGCTCTCCCTAGTGGAGAAACTCGAGGACCTTAAAGCTGGGCTTCACAATGACACGTACATTGACATGATCCTCCAGTCGCTTCCTCCATCCTATGACCCATTTGTTGTAAACTACAACATGAACGGACTTGAGAAGTCTATTCATGAGTTAATCAACATGTTGGTCCAATACGAGGCAACGACCCACAAGTCGGCGCCGACGATATTGATAGGAGAGGCTTCGACCTCCAAGGCGAATGGCAAGAGGGTCGGACGCTGGAAGAGGAAGAAGGGCAAAGGAAAGACGGTTGCGGCCCCTGCTTGCGCTTCGGGCGTCCCTGTTGCTCCGGTTGGACTGAGCAAAGTGAAAGGGAAGGCCCATGGTTCTCAGCGGTCCAAGGCAAATGATGTTTGCATGCATTGCCAAGGGAAAGGACATTGGAAGAGGGAGTGCCCACAACTCCTCTCCAACCTAGGTATGTTTGTGGTTGAAGTAAATATGATTACTAATTCTGCTTCATGGGTATTGGATACCGGGTGTGGTGCTCACATCTGCAATGATTTGCAGGCACTGCAAAGAAGCAGAAGGCTAACCAAGGATGAGATGATCATAAGGCTAGGCGATGGCAAGGCCGTTGTTGCGGAGGCCGTAGGATCACTAGAGTTAGCCATTAGTAGTCATGTTAGGATTGTACTGAACGACTGTTTCTATGTACCTAGCATGATTAAAAACATTGTTTCCATTACGGTCCTTGATAAGGAGGGATATGAATTTACCATCAATAAAAACGGTTTTTTCATTATCAAAGATGGTATTTCTCATCTGCTTGGTACATTGGTCAACGGTCTGTACATACTTCAACAGTCTAATTGGATTATGACTGCAGAACACAAACAAAAATGTGATGATCCCTCCGAGCAAAAGGCTTTTGTCTCGCGAAACGCAGTGTTTCTGGAAAAGGATTTTCCATTGGATAGTCGAGGCAATGAGGTACTGCTTGAGGAATCAAGTGAGGTATCGAGGCGGCAGTGACATCTAAGCCAGTGCTTCCCACTGATATTGTTCCAGTCCTCCGTAGGTCGGCCAAAGTATCCCATGCACCTAATAGGTATGGATTTCTAAGCCTGACTGGTCAGTTGGATAATGATCCGAAGACGTACGGAGAAGTGATGTCGGACATCGATTCGGACAAGTGGCTTGAGGCCATGAAATCCGAGATGGAATCGATGGGTACAAACAAGGTTTGGACCCTAGTAGATCCACCCAAAGGGGTTTAAACCCGTAGGGTGTAAATGGGTCTAGAAAACGTAAACTTGGAGCTGACGGGGAGGTTACAACCTTCAAAGCCAAGCTTTGTGGCGAAAGGTTACACTCAGCGACCCGGGGTCGATTTTGAGGAAACCTACTCGCCCGTAGCAATGGCCAAGTCCATTCGAATACTGCTTGCCATAGCAGCATGGTATGACTATGAAATATGGCAGATGGATGTGAAAACGGCCTTCCTCAACGGTTTCGTAGAGGAAGAGATCTATATGGATCAGCCGGAAGGTTTCACAATTGTTGGAGAAGAGCAGAAGGTCTGCCGTCTCCAAAGGCCCATCTATGGCCTCAAACAAGCTTCCCGAAGCTGGAACATACGTTTTGATGAAGTCATACGGGGATATGATTTCATCAAGAACGAGTCCGATCCTTGTGTATACAAGAAGATCAGTGGGAGCTCAGTTGCGTTTTTTGGTGCTTTACGTGGATGACATCTTGCTCATTGCGAATGATGATAAGATGTTGGGTACCACTAAAGCTTGGTTGTCCACACAATTCTCCATGAAGGATATCGGCGAGGCATCCTACATCCTTGGCATCAAGATCTACAGGGATAGATCTAGAAGGATGTTAGGAATGGCCCAGTCCTCGTACATTGAGAAAGTCTTGAAGAGATTCAAGATGGAGAACTCAAAACGAGGATTCCTTCCTCTGAGGCATGGAATTAAGTTATCCAAGAAGTAGTCTCCTAAGACTGATGAGGAGGTTAAACGGATGTTGGACATCCCCTATACTTCAGCCGTAGGCAACACACAGTATGTTGTTCAATGCACTAGACCTGATATGGCTTTCTCTTTGAGCGTAACAAGTCGATATCAGTCGTGTGCCGGGGAGGCACACTGGAGTGCAGTCAAGACTATCCTTGAGTACCTGAAAAAGGACTAAGGATATGTTCTTGATCTACGGCGGTGGAGAGTTGATACTGGAAGGCTATGTTAGAATAGGTGACTATGTAAGCCAATCTTGGCAGGAAAATGTAACCTATGTCTAGACTATTTCAGTATGTGTTTGATAAAACATTTATGAATAAAGAAGTGAGATTCATATGGCGTTACTTTGTTTGCGTTCACTTATGCATTGCTATTACATATCTATTCGCTACGCAAACAAAGCCCACGGGCTGAGAATCGATTCCGGGGGCTGGGAATACGCTTGGAGGTAGGTCCATGAAATTAGTCTTACCGAATCAGTCCGGAAATCTCCAAGTTAAGGAATCTCGAAAATGGGTACCGAGATTCCCCTTGAGACTTGCACTAAGCATCTGCTGTCGTGATTCATCGATGGGTGACGAAGGTCGTCTAAGCAGTGTTAGTGGGTTAGCCTGCTAGGGAGCAGCTGACTGAGGTGACTCGCGGGAACCGTCTTACGGAGGACCTTGAGTATGGTCTGCAAGGTATGACGTGTATTCCCGGTTCCAACGGTACAGGTCAAGTCCTTTGACTTGAGGAACTTCTGAGTTTACCTGTATATCAGGTCTGTGTCTTAGATATGGTGAGAGATTGCCAATAAGCACTTGAGTAGTCATAAGCCATGTCTAGTGCAGCTCTGGTATACTGAGTGACAGGAGTTTCCAAGAAAGGATCTGTCTCCTGTCAAAAGGCATTGACAGTTGAGTCTCACGTATGCCCTGTGTCTTGTCCCTAAAATTTGTGGCCACATTAACTGAACAGAAGGGAAGGATTCCCTTGAGGCGTTTAGTAAGGACAAACCGATACTTAGGTCCAAAATGGGTACCTGCATTTTCCGTGCCCTAGACCGTAAGTGGTGAGACCGTAGACAGAAGGACAAGTGTACTGTTAGAGCCTAAATGTTCATCCCCGAATATTTCAACTAGTCTCCAGTGCCATGGACCGTTTCTAGATGGCCACTCATGGTAACGGACGGATTCTTGGAATCCGACCAAGTCTAGCTGAAAGGTGAACCTAAAGAGTCACACACTATCCACACGCACATTTAGTATTTAATTTAGAATTAAATATTGGAGATAGGAATGATTAAATTGGATTTAATCGGGTCCTTTATTTTCTTGGAGAATTAATTCCTTCTATTTGATAAAAGGAATTAAATTAATAAATTAGATTTATTAAAGGAATTTATTTAATGGGCTTAAAATAAATATTTATATTTATTTAGGCCTTTTGGAATATATAAATAGGTTTTAAATATTCCATTAAATTAAATCAACGGTTGAGATGGAAAGGAGAGATGGATGGCTAGGATTGGTTTGACTAGGTCAAACACTAGTTTGACTAGGACTTTGACTAAGTCAAAATCCTAGTCAACATAGAGTTCTTAGAATTGGAGTTTAAAGAGGATTAAACTCCTCCTCTATATAAACCCCTAGCCTCCTACAATTTGAAGGATGATGATTCTTGAAAACACACACAACACACACTCTCCTCTCCTCTCTCTCGTCTGCCCCTCTCTCTCTCCCACTCTCCAAGAAAATTGTTTTTTCTTGTTCTCTTGTTCTTGGAACATTAGAACTAAGGAAGATCAATCCCGTTAATTCATAACGCGTGGTTGATCTATCCTCTCCATAAACACTTGTTCGTTGCTAGCACGACGTGCAAGAATACGTGGGTGGATCATGTGTCACGATTTGGAGGATCTCAAGAACGAGGTCTTGGTGCAAAACGGGGAACAACGCGAGTAGCCGTTGAAGACGAAAACGACAATGGGTAGGTCTCGTTTTAAGATTTTCGTCCCTCTTTATTTTTAACCCTATGGCCTCCATAATTGTTGTATGCTTTAATTCATGAGATACACCGAACACCCGGGAACTTCAAAGGCACGCCCTTTGAACGTGTTCTTTATTTAATTAAAGCATGTTTTAATTCCGCAATTTTAATTTTATACCGCGCTTCCGCATTCGCGCAATTTCCCGGGACGATCCACAATCTCTTTCAGCAGTATCAGAGCCCGGTTCGGTGTATAGGCCTAGGTTTTATGTGTGTTTTAAGCATGAAACGTGTTTTGGCATGTTTTAATTAATTCTTGACTTTCTTGATTATTAGAGCTGAAGCACAAGCGGATCCGCCCGGGGAGCGCGAGCGGAAGCGAGAAAAGCGAGAAATTGCGTAAATTTAAATCAAATTCAAAATACGCGAATCCCAAGGGGTGTACCCTTGGGTGCTCAACCGGGCGTTCGATGTAGGATGTGTAAATATTAAAACATATATTTAAACACATAGGGCATAGATATACAAATGAAATCAATCAAAGCGTAATAAACCGTTACCTTTGATTGTTTAGCGTATGCTCCCGGCTACTAGCGTTGTTCCTTCTCCGGAATGCTCACAAAATCCAAACGTATGGATTCTCCAAAGGTGATCCACACCACACCGGAAGAAACACACGTTCTTCTTGCTAGAAAAGAACGGGTTTAGGAAGGAATCGGTTTAAGAGAAGAACACTATGAATTAGTGTTCTCTTAAACTTACTTTGTTCTTCTTCTTGATTCAAAATCAAGTGAAGAACACAAGTCTAAGAGAGGGAGGGAGCACGAAATTTTGAGAGAGAGGAGAGGATTTTTGTCTTCTCTTTTTCCTAGAAAAAGATGAATAATGAATCACTTATGCTTGGTGTTGTATATTCTCATATATATACATAATTAATGTGATTATTGGAATGTGTCTAGGTTCATCCAAGGATGTCTAGATTCATTCCAATCAATCACCATCAATTCTTCAATCAAGCCTACCAAAATTTATGGTATGATCAAATCATACCAAAAGGGAAGAGCTTGATTGGAGTTGATTTGTCTCTTTCCAAAAGAGACAAGTCAACATACCACCTAGCATGAAACATGGCTGATTTTGCTTCCTCCAAGGGAGCGTGTCGGCCATGTTTAATTAAGGGAAGAAGTCCAACTTCTTCCTATTCCAAATTAGGAATTATTTCTCCTCTTGGGTATAATTTAACGGACCGGGTTTTTTATCGTAATCCGATTACGACGAACCCAATATTAAATCCAATTTAATGTCCACTTAAATTATTCCCGTTGATCTTTTAATCCAATTAAAAGATCCAACGTCTCGACATCTCAACTTTCCATATTTAATCGAAAATCCAATTTACCGATTAAATGAAAGCCCGATACAATATCGGCCCGTCCATCCAATGGACTTTCCCTTAAGTAATCCAATTACTTATTTTATCCTTCGAGATTGACTCCAAGTCGATCTCTCAACCTCCTCGGTGATCTGTGTGTGACCCTTTAGGTTCACCCTCAGCTAGACTTGGGCCCGTGTCCCACAAGGGCCCGTTACCATAGGTGGCCGTCTAGCAACGGTCCATGGCACTAGAGACTAGGTGAATTGGCGTGAACATTTAGGCGCCGATTCCGTACGGGTACGATCCTTCCGTCTACCGTCTCCCGGCCTTAGTCTAGGGTATGGATTTGGGCGTCGATTCCCATCCTTGACTAGGCATCTATGCTTAATACTCGAGACCACGTATGCTTCATTGCGTCGACACAGGAAACCATTCCCTGTTCGACCAACCACTGTGGCCACAGCTTCAAACAGCATGAACGTGTCTCCGAGTGCATAGGAGATACCTCTGTCACATACTGACAGGGGACGGATCCTCTTCTTGGAATCCACCGTCCTCGCTACACATTCTGACTGCACTGGACAAGGCTTATGATAATCATCTTACAGAATGATTACCTCTCGCCAGATCCAAGATACAGCCATCCTGTGCACGTGACTGCCATGATTCCTCAAGTCTGAGGATTACTCCCGTACTATCGGAACCGGGGAAATCCAATCATACCGACCAAGCCTCCAAGGCTTCCATATGATGATCCCCGCGAGTCAGTCCAGTCGGCTCGACCCCAGTCGACCAACCCATCAAGATCGTGTAGGCGTCCCACGCCTGTCGCCGATGAAACACGGCACCCATCCAATGAACACGACTCTTGATGCAAGTCTCAATAGGACTCTCGATGCCCTGTCTCGAGGTCCTCGACTTGGAACGTTTCAGACCCAACTCTTAATCAGTTGGTTTCATGACCACCATCCAATGCGTGGCCCAACTGCATGAGTTGTTATCCATGGTCGGTGGGCTTTGTTGCGATATAAGTTAAAAAAAAACCGTTTTAACAAATGTAAGATGAGCGCAACAAAGAAGGTACCATTGGTGACGAATACTCATCTTATTCATCACATAATAATATTACATTTACATCAAGTTGTCGGATAGGTTACAAATTGCCAAACCTATTGGCTTTCTGGTCACCTATTCCAACAAAAGCATGTTGTTTTATTGCTTTTACTTCGTGTGAATTCTGCAAAATTGGTATTTTCTGTTTTTCTTGGGAAACGGGGGTGGAAATTGAACGAGAAAAACGAAGAAACGCCGCAGCCAACCAACCGGAGGCTGGCCGCGCGCTGCCGTGCGCAGCAGGCATGGCAGACGCGGGTAGGCAAGGGAAGCCTGCGCGCGGCCGGCCAGCCGGTCGCGCAGGGCCGCGCACTGCCATCTAGGCAGGCAGCGCGGCGGGCCTCAAACAGGCGCTGGCCGGGTGCGCGCGCAAACGGCCAGGGGAGCCCGCGCGCACGCGCCACGGCCAGCGTGCAGGTGTCTGCGCGCCCGGTCACCCGGCCAGGGTGGCCGCGCGCAGGCGCACACGCACGCAGACGAGGGTGTCTGTGCGCGCGCGCCCGGCAGGCGCGCTCATGCGCGCGCGCACGCAGACGGAGGTGTCTGCGCGCGCGCGCCCGACAGGCATGCCTAGTGCGCGTCTGCGCGCGCGCGCGCCCGACAGGCATGCCTAGTGCGCGTCTGCGCGCGCGCCCGACAGGCATGCCTAGTGCGCGTCTGCGCGCGTGCTGCACAGACGCAGGTGCGCGGCTAACGACCAACAGGCCAGGGGCGCGCGCGAGGCAGGGGAGCCTGCGCGCGCGACAGCCTGCCGGAACACCAGGGGAGCCAGGCGCGCGCGCACGCAGGCAGGGGCCTCCTCCTCTATATAAACCCTAGCCTCCTACAATTTGAAGGATGATGATTCTTGAAAACACACACAACACACACTCTCCTCTCCTCTCTCTCGTCCGCCCCTCTCTTTCTCCCACTCTCCAAGAAAATGGTTTTTTCTTGTTCTCTTGTTCTTGGAACATTAGAACTAAGGAAGATCAATCCCGTTATTTCATAACGCGTGGCTGATCTATCCTCTCCATAAACACTTGTTCGTTGCTAGCACGACGTGCAAGAATACGTGGGTGGATCGTGTGTCACGATTTGGAGGATCTCAAGAATGAGGTCTTGGTGCAAAATGAGGAACAACGGGTAGGTCTCGTTTTAAGATTTTCGTCCCTCTTTATTTTTAACCCTATGGCCTCCATGATTGTTGTATGCTTTAATTCATGAGATACACCGAACACCCGGGAACTTCAAAGGCACACCCTTTGAACGTGTTGTTTATTTAATTAAAGCATGTTTTTATTCCGCAATTTTAATTTTATAGCGATCCACAATCTCTTCAGGCTATAGCGACGCTACCTTCCAGTCGGATGACGATGATGCCAAGTCTCAGTTTGGTTTTGTATTTAGACTAAATGGTGGCTTGGTTACTTGGAAGGGTTCCAAGCAGGCTACCACGGCGGACTCCACCATAGAGTTTTGAATACATAGCGGCTTTGGAAGCTGCTAAGGAGTGGTTTGGTTGATGAGCTACATCCAAGGGTTGGATGTAGTACCTAGCATAGCTAAGCCTGTAAATATCTTTTATGATAACAACGGGGCGATGGTGCTAGCAAAGGAACCGAGATCTCATCACGATCCAAGCATATTCTTAGACGCTACCATCTGCTTAGAGAGATGGATAGCAAGAGTGACGTTCGGTTGGACCGAGTCAGCTCCGCAGAAAACATAGCAGATCCACTTGCTAAGCCCATGTCGCAAGTTGCCCACACTCACCATCTGAATAAGAGGTTTGAGGTCAATGGGTGATTGGCTTTAGGTCAAGTGGGAGATTGTTGGAATAGGTGACCAGAAAGCCAATAGGTTTGGCAATTTGTAACCTATTCGACAACTTGATTTAGATGTAATATTATTATGTGATGAATAAGATGAGTGTTCGTCACCAATGATACCTTCTTTGTTGCGCTCATCTTATATTTGTTAAAATGGTGTTTAACTTATATCGCAACAAAGCCCACAGACCATGGATAACAACTCGTGCAGTTGGGCCACGCATTGGATGGTGGTCATGAAACCAACTGATTAAGAGTTGGGTCTGAAACGTTCCAAGTCGAGGACCTCGAGACAGGGCATCGAGAGTCCTATTGAGACTTGCGTCAAGAGTCGTGTTCATTGGATGAGTGTCGTGTTTCATCGGCGACAGGCGTGGGACGCCTACACGATCCTGATGGGTTGGTCGACTGGGGTCGAGCCGATTGGACTGACTCGCGGGGATCATCATATCGAAGCCTTGGCGGCTTGGTTGGTATATAATTGGTTTTCCCCGGTTCCGATAGTACGGGAGTAATCCTCAGACTTGAGGAATCATGGCAGTCGCGTGCACATGATGGTTGTATCTTGGATCTGGCGAGAGGTAATCATTCTGTAAGATGATTATCATAAGCCTTGTCCAGTGCAGTCGGAATGTGTAGCGAGGACGGTGGATTCCAAGAAAAGGATCCGTCCCCTGTCAGTATGTGACAGAGGTATCTCCTATGCGCTCGGAGACACGTTCATGCTGTTTGAAGCTATGGCCACAGTGGTTGGTCGAACAGGGAATGATTTCCTGTGTCGACGCAATGAAGCATACGTGGTCTCGAGTATTAAGCGTAGATGCCTAGTCAAGGATGGAACCGACGCCCAATTCCATACCCTAGAATAAGGCCGGGAGACGGTAGACGGAAGGATCGTACCCGTACGGAATCGGCACCTAAATGTTCACGCCAATTCACCTAGTCTCTAGTGCCATGGACCGTTGCTAGACGGCCACCCATGGTAACGGGCCCTTGTGGGACACGAGCCCAAGTCTAGCTGAGAGTGAACCTAAAGGGTCACACACAAATCACCGAGGAGGTTGAGAGATTGACTTGGAGTCAATCTCGAAGGATAAAATAAGTAATTAGATTACTTAAAGGGAAAGTCCATTGGATGGACGGGCCGATATTGTATCGGGCTTTCGTTTAATCGGTAAATTGGATTTTCGATTAAATATGGAAAGTTGAGACGTTGAGACGTTGGATCTTTTAATCGGATTAAAAGATCAACGGGAATAATTTAAATGGACATTAAATTGGATTTAATGTTGGGTTCGTCGTAATTGGATTACGATAAAACCCGGTCCGTTAAATTATACCCGAGAGGAGAAATAATTCCTATTTTGGAATAGGAAGAAGTTGGACTTCTTCCCTTAATTAAACATGGCCGACATGCTCCCTTAGAGGAAGCAAAATCAGCCATGTTTCATGCTAGGTGGTATGTTGACTTATCTCTTTTGAAAAGAGACAAATCAACTCCAATCAAGCTCTTCCCTTTTGGTATGATTTGATCATACCATAAATTTTGGTAGGCTTGATTGAAGAATTGATGGTGATTGATTGGAATGAATCTAGACATCCTTGGATGAACCTAGACACATTCCAATAGTCACATTAATTATGTATATATATATATATATATATTAGAATATACAACACCAAGCATGTGCGATTTATTATTGATCTTTTTCTAGAAAAAAGAGAAGACAAAATCCCTCTCCTCTCTCTCAACTCTCGGCCCTCTCTCCCTCTCTTACACTTGTGTTCTTCACTTGATTTTGAATCAAGAAGAAGAATAAAGTAAGTTTAAGAGAGCACTAATCCATAGTGTTCTTCTCTTAAATCGATTCCTTCTTAAACCCGTTCTTTTCTAGCAAGAAAGAACGTGTGTTTCTTTCGGTGTGGCGTGGATCACCTTTGGAGGATCCATACGTTTAGATTTCGTGAGCATTCCGGAGAAGGAACAACGCAAGTAGCCGGGAGCATACGCTAAATAATCAAAGGTAACGGTTTATTACGCTTTGATTGATTTAATATACATCTATGCCCTATGTGTTTAAATATATGTTTCTAATATTTACACATCCTACATCGAATGTCCGGTTGAGCACCCAAGGGTACACCCCTTGGGATTCGTATTTTAAATTTGATTTGATTTAATTTACACTATTTCGTCGCTTCCTCGCTTCCGCTCGCGCTCCCGGGCGTATCCGCTTGTCCTTCAGTAACTAGCAGATATCAGTCCTGTACAGGCGAGGCACATTAGAATGTAGTCAAGAGTATCCTTAAGTACCTAAGAAGGATTAAGGATATATTCTTGGTCTATGATGGTGGAGATTTGATTCTGGAAGGCTTTAGCGAAGCTAGCTTCCATTCAGACGATAATGATGTCAAATCTCAATCGGACTCTGTGTTCAGACTTAATGGTGGAGTGGTGACTTGGAAATGTTCCAAGCAAGACACCACGGCCGATTCCACCACTGAGGTTGAATACATAGCAGCTTCAAAAGTTGCCAAGGAAGCGGTTTGGATGAGAAACTACATCTAAGAGTTGGGTGTGGTGCCTAGCATTACCAAGCCCGTGGTTATCTTCTGTTATAACAACGGGGCTATATCGCGAGCAAAGGAATCGAGATCTCATCATCGATCCAAGCACATACTTAAACGCTACCACCTATTGAGGGAAATGGTAGGAATAGGTGACGTTCGGATGGACCGAGTCAGCTCAGCAGACAACACAGCAGATCCTTTGACAAAGTCTATGTCACAAATTGCTCATACGCAGCATCTTGAGAAGATGGGGTTAAGACATATGGGTGATTGGCTTTAGGTCAAGTGGGAGATTGTTAGAATAGGTAACCGTGAAGCCAATCCTGTTAGGCTTATGTAACCTATTTCTGGTGATATGGTGTTTAAATAAAGTTTATGAATAAAAGGGATATTCATATTTGGCATTAATTCTTTGTTTGTGTTCACTTAACTGCTTTACATTACAAACTGTTCAATGCACAAACAAAACCCACAGACTGAAAGGTTAATCTAAGAAACTGGACTGCGCATAAGACGGCAATTCATGAAATCAGTTTCTGTGGATCGGTCTGACATGCTCCAAGTCGAAGGATCTCGAGATAGGGTATCGAGAGTCTATTTGAGACTTGCACTAAGCGATTGCAGTCGTGAAACGATATGTCGATCGTCCCGGGAGATGAATGCAAATAGCGTAAGCGCGAAAGATTTCATAATAAAATTGCAAAGCATAATTAAATGGAATTTAAATCATGCATAACATACATAACCGGATCAAGGGGTGTGCCCTTAAATCTCCCGGGCATTCGGTGTATCTCATGTTCAATAAAAACACAACATGGAGGCTATAGAATTGAAATTGAAAAACGTAATTAAAGAACCTACCCGATTGTAGTTTTGTCTTCGTTTGGCTACATGCATTGTTTCCCGTTTTGCACCAAGATCTCAAAGAAGAGACCCCCTAAATCATGACACTCGCTGCACCAGAAAGCTAAGAATCCTTGTGCTAGCAAGAAATTATTTGGGGAGAAGAGACATAGATACACGCTATCAATTAACGCAATCAATGTCTCTTATGTTCTAACTTGAATAAATCAAGAAGAACAAAGTAGAAATCTTGGAGAGTGAGAAGAGGGATGGACGAAATTCTTGAGAGAAATTTGGGAGATGAGAGTGTAGAGATTAGTAGGTGTGTGTGTGTGTGTGTGTGTGTTTTTGAGTATTTATAGAAGATGGAATTTCCTATTCCTTCTCAAACTCTTCTAAAGAGACACACTTTAACTAGGATTTTGACCTAGTCAAATCCTAGTCAAACTAGGCTTTGATTAAGTCAAATTAATCATGGCCCTTCATCTCATCAATCCCTTGATTAAATCTTGTCCATCCATTTTTATGGGTTTTTTATGGAATGGGCTTTATTTAATTCTAAATTAATAATCCCATGCACTTTATATTAAATATTATTTAATATACTAAGCCCGTTAATTAATGAATGGACTTTATTTAATTCCCAATTAAATAGTCCCGTGAACTATATATTAAATCCTATTTAATATACCAAGCCCATTAATTAATTCACCCTTTTAATCGAATTAAAAGGGAATCCCATGCTTTATAAAACCCATAAATCTAATTTATGAACTCAAGCCCAATTATTCCAAATAATCCATCGAGGCTTGAATCTCCAAGAAATATAATTTAATTCCATTAAATTAAACCTTCTCTCGGAATTAATTCTAAATTAATTCCCTTTCATTTGGTGTAGCGGGTGTGACTCTTTAGGTTCACCTTTCAGCTAGACTTGGACCTACTTCTTGTTATTTCATAACCAAAGTAGTCCGTTACCATGGGTGGCCATCTAGCAACGGTCAATGGCACTAGAGACTAGGTGAATTTATGGTGTGAACATTTAGGTTTCGAGTTACATGCAGGTACGGTCCTACCGTCGCTCGATACGTATGGGTACGGTCCTACTGTCGCCGGTCTCCCGGCCTTTAGTCTAGGGCATGGAATTGGGCGTCGGTTCCCATCCTTGACTAGGCAACTATGCATAATGCTCGAGATAGGTTTAAATCGACGTAGGAAATCCTTTCCCACTACATCAAGTGCTACGGCCATAGACTTTGTGAGTCTAAACCATCTCCGAGCGCATAGGACATCTCGCTATCATATCCTTTGACAGGGGACAGATCCTATCTTGGAATACACTGTTCTTACATACTCCGACTGCACTGGACGAGGCTTATGATGATCATGTAATATAACCGATCAAATTTCACCTGATCCAAGATACAGCCTTAGTATGTAGGGGACTGCCGTGATCCTCAAGTCTGAGGACTAATCCCGTACTACCAGAACCGGGAATATGAGTCATGCCGACCAAGCCCAAGTGGCTTCCATATGACGATTCCCGCGAGTCACCTCAATTAGCAGCCACCCAGCTGGCTAACCCACTAACACTGCATGGACAAGCCTAGTCACTTGTCGATGAAATGCGACTGCAGATACTTAGTGCAAGTCTCCAATGGATTCTCGATGCCCTGTCTCGAGATTCCTTTGAATTGGAGTATTTCAGATCGATTCGGCGAAACTGATTTCATGAACCTACCACCAAGCGTAGTTTCAATTTTCCGAAATGTTATTTCAGTTTGTGGGCATTTATTGTGACAAGCAGTATGAAAGATTATGTGGATCGGCCCGGGAGATGAACGCGAATAGCGGAAGCGCGAAATAGTGCGTAATAAAAATTACAAAGCATAATTAAATGGAATTTAAATCATGCATAACATACATAAACGAATCAAGGGGTGTGCCCTTGATTCTCCCGGGCGTTCGGTGTATCTCATGTTCAATAAAACACAACATGGAGGCCATAGAATTGAAACCGAAAAATGAAATTAAAGAACCTACCCGGTTGTAGTTTTGTCTTCGTTTCAGCTACATGCATTGTTCCCCGTTTTGCACCAAGATCTCAAAGAAGAGACCCTCTAAATCATCTCACTCGCTCCACCGGAAAGCAAACAACCCTTGTGCTAGCAAGAAATTATTTTGGGGAGAAGAGACATCGATACACGCTATGAATTAACGCAATCAATGTCTCTTATGTTCTTAACTTGAATAAAATCAAAAAGAACAAAGTATAATTCTTGGAGAGAAAACAAGGGGATGGACGAAAAAACCTTGAGAGAGATGAGAGATGAGAGTTGTAGAGAATACTAGGTGTGAGTGTGTGTTTTTTTGAGTATTTATAGAAGATGGAATTTCCTATTCCTTCTCAAACTCTTCCAAAGAGACACACTTTGACTAGGATTTTGACCTAGTCAATCCTAGTCAAATTAGGCTTTGATTAAGTCAAATTAATCATGGCCCTTCATCTCATCATTCTCTAGATCAAATCTTGTCCATCCATTTTGATGGGCTTTATGGAATGGGCCCATTTAATTCTAAATTTAATATTCCCATGGACTTTATATTAAATCATTTTTAATATACTAAGCCCATTAATTAATTAATGGAAAGGACTTATTTAATTCTAAATTAAATAGTCCCATGGACTTTATATTAAATCTTATTTAATATACCAAGCCCATTAATTAATTCCATAGAATGGGATTATTTAATTCTAAATTAAATAGTCCCATGGACTTTATATTAAATCCTATTTAATATACCAAGCCCACTAATTAATTAATTCACCCTTTTAATCTAATAAAAAGGAAAGCCCATGCTTTATAAAATTCATAAATCTAATTTATGAACTCAAGCCCGATTATTCCAAATAATTCATCGAGGCTTGAATCTCCAAGAAATATAATTTAATTCCATTAAATTAAACCTTCTCCCGGAATTAATTCCAAATTAATTCCCTTTCATTTGGTGTAGCGGGTGTGACTCTTTAGGTTCACCTTTCAGCTAGACTTGGACCTACTTTTTGTTATTTCATAACCAAAGTAGTTCGTTACCATGGGTGGCCATCTAGCAACGGTCCATGGCACTAGAGACTAGGTGAATTTATGGTGTGAACATTTAGGCTCCGACTTATACGCAGGTACGGTCCTACCGACGCTAGATACGTACGGGTACGGTCCTACTGTCGCCTGTCTCCCGGCCTTTAGTCTAAGGGTCGGTTCCCATCGTTGACTAGGCAACTATGCATAATGCTCGAGATAGGTTTAACTCGACGTAGGAAATCCTTTCCCACTACATCAAGTGTTATGGCCATAGACTTTGTGAGTCTAAACCATCTCCGAGCGCATAGGAGATCTTGCTGTCATATCCTTTGACAGGGGACAGATCCTATCTTGGAATACACCGTTCTTACATACTCCGACTGCACTGGACGAGGCTTATGATGACCATGTAATATAATCGGTCAAATTTCACCAGATCCAAGATACAACCTTAGTATGTAGGGGACTGCCATGATCCTCAAGTCCGAGGACTAATCCCGTACTATCGGAACCGGGAATACGAGTCATACCGACCAAGCCCGAGTAGCTTCTATATGAAAATTCCCGCGAGTCACCTCAGTCGGCCGCTCCCAGCAGGCCGACCCACTAACACTGCTTAGACGATCCTCGTCACCCATCGATGAAACACGATAGCAGATGTTTAGTGCAAGTCTCAAATGGATTCTCGATGCCCTGTCTCGAGATTCCTTTGACTTGGAGTATTTCAGACTGAGCAACCCTACTCGCGTTTTTTCCCTAAAGAGAGGCAAGACGAAACTTATTTCATGAACCTACCTCCAAGCGTAGTTCCAATTTCCCGAAACGTCATTTCAGTCTGTGGGCGTTTGTTGTGACATCGTAACGATGCAAGCAGTAAGTACAACAAACTCATGCCTATGAATCCTTACTACATTCATTAATATAATATTACTTGTTCACAGATTGACGAATGGTTCTTAGAACAGCCAATACCATTGACTTTCTGGTCACCTATTCTAACAATCTCCACTTGACCAATGAGTCAATTACCCACTTTGTTCAGAATCCTCTGAGTATGAGTAATCTACGATACCGACTAAGGTATTGTGAGTCCACTTATATTTCCTTGCGAAGCAATACGGTCTAACCGTGTTACCTCTATCCACCATTGCCTCCTAGAGATGGTGGTTGTCTAAGAATATTTTCGTGGATCTTGTGATGAGATCTCGTGCCAATACTCCCGTAGCCAAGTTGCCTGCCATATAGGCGAACATGGCTTGGTCGTGCTAGGCGCCACGTCCATCCTATGGACGCGGTCTTCATCAGTGACCACTATCCGATGCACTCGTCATTGGGCCTGACTGTGCATACCTTTGAGACTAACTGGTTTTCACTTATGCTCTGGAAGCTAGTATCGCTTTAGCCTTCCAAAGCAACTCTCAACAGACGGTGCATCATGAACACATCTTTAGTCCTTATTCAGGTACTAAGGATCGTTCTTGATTATTGTCTTCAACCCCTCAGTGCATTATCGATTTATGTTCAGCCATGCTAGAAGCACTCTCAACATCGGTTCCTATGCACCGAGTAAACATATCATATGTTTGCCTAGGGTTAAGACGTAGGGGATACTCAACATCCAAGTCTTCTCATTAGTCCACCATGACTAAGTCTTGAATGGCTTCATGCTTTATGCATAGTATCCAAGTTTTCTCATCAGTCTTACTATGGCTGAGTCTCGAACAACTTGTCCCTCTACATGTTTGAGTTTTCTCATCAGTCTATCACTGACTGAATCTTTGAAAAACTCAATTCATGATATGTACGTGGGAACCCTTAAAATGTCATGGAGAATTTTCGTGAGTTACGGTTTGTGTTTTAGTGATTCCTAATGCCTTGAATTCATCCATGAATCAAGATACTACACACTTAAACACTTGGAACGCCATTTCTACTCCCACTGATCACCTACGTTGTTTAAGACCGAGTCATGCTCTGTATGAGCTCGTCAAAACGAATATTCCAGTTATGCGGTGTTTCAAACCTTGTTTGAATTTCCTAGTGGATTCTATGGCTCCTCTCCATAAATCCTACTACGATGTCCAACATCACGTTCCGCAAGTCATTTGGATTACTATCCAAATTTGACCGAACATATCCCGATCACTCGTACCTCTTACGACATTCGGGTTCGTTCTTAAGGGGACTAGGAATATGATCAATTTAAGAAATGCGATTTTAAGCAACGTTTAGCATTATTCTGTCGTAAACTTACACAAACCAGACACCGAGTCTAATTTGTCTCCCACTAGTCCCTTGACGTATGTAGGATCCTTCTACATGCTCAAGGACTTTGTCGGGACATAGGCTTGCCAAACCGTGGCTCCTTGTGCGTGACTCCTAGCAAAGTGCCATGTTCCTTACGTTGGCAATTTTGAGTCTACGTCTACACAGGCTAAGGTAATTGGGCGAAACTTCGATCGATCTTCGTCCAACGAGATTCGATCGTTCCCTTTATCAGAGACCGTCATACTTAGCCTTTACAGGAAACGTTTCATTGAGAATTCCATTCTCAACTTGGATGCTCAAGAGCTCCCACTAAATACACGGCCTTTTCGATCCTATCGAAACAGGTTTAATTTTGCAACCATTTATGGTTCACCTCCTTAAGTCTAATTCCCAAACCTCCTATGGGACCTTTAGACTTTTGAACCCTCTTATGGTCTTGTGTATTAGTAACCTACAGTTGTCTTATTGGATCCCTTCCAATAGACTATTTGGCAAGCCTACTTCGTCCAACAAAGAGCTTTGGGACTTTCTTCTTCATAAAAGACTTGTAAATTTAGTTGATTCGAATCATCTATTTCTAGATTCATCGAACTTTCCGATTTACTTATCTTTTAATAAGAAGAAACGTCTTAGCTGTTGTAGATGCCAAATCTGTAAGTTGGTCTTGATTAATCCATTTAAATAATTTGAATTTTGAGTATCCATAAACCTTTTATGGGATGGTGTTCTAGGAATTTACGAGTAACTACTAGCAAACATGAATCAATATTCAATAATTTTGTTTGATCAAATATGTATGTAATAAAACCTTTGTCCAACAAAGAGACATACTTTTGATCATGCTAGGTTACATAATTCCTATATTATCCTAACATGATCACGATTATGGACCTAACAAGTCTCTAGTCCTTTTCATCAATGGACCTTACCATTGTTGAATCGTAGAACTGTTCTTGGCTTTTAAGTACTCATTCACTTTCTGCAAACCACCCGCAGATTAGTGATAGGAACGGTATCAAATACCAAAAAGTGATCATGTCAACACTCAATATCATATTTTACCTACATTGGAGAGAGGTTTAGGATGCTCCCCTTTCCAATGGCCCTCTTTTAGGACAGTGAATGCTTACGTTCTTAGAAATCTATGAACTTGACTGCTGAACCTTTTGTTCATTCCTTTACCTCCTCCTTGTGAGGAACAGCACTTGAAGTGCTTAATAGTTGATGTCACCTTACCCTTCTTCCTCTTTTGGCGTCTAGCACCCTTGCCTTTCACCATGGAGGTTGAAGCCTCTCCTACTAGTACCGACGGCGCAGATTTTGCAATCGTTGCCTCGTACTAGACCAACATAATTACCAACCTATGAAGATCTTTTCTAAGCTCATTCATGTTGATAATTAATGGGTCATAGGAGGGAGGAAGTGAAAGGAATTGTGGATCGTCCCGGGAAAAGAGCGAATGCGGAAGCGCGGTATAATTAAAAAAATAAATGCGGAATTTAAACATGCTTTTAAATTAAAACACGTTTCAAAGGGTGTGCCTTTGAAATTTCCCGGGTGTTCGGTGTATCTCATGAATAAATCACATATAACATATCATGGAGGCCATAGGGTAGAAAAATTAAAAAGGGACGAAAATAATAAAACGAGACCTACCCGTTGTCGTTTTCGTCTTCAACGGCTACACGCGTTGTTCCCCGTTTTGCACCAAGATCTCGTTCTTGAGACCCTCCAAATCGTGACACACGATCCACCCACGTATCTTGCACGTCGTGCTAGTAACGAACAAGTTTATATTTTGGAGTGGATGAATCAACGACACGTTATGAATTAACGGTATTGATTCATCAAGTTCTAATGTTCCAAGAACAAGAGAACTAGTGGAATGTGTTTCTTGGAGAGAGAGAGGCGGACGAGAGATGAGAGGGAGAGATCCGAGTGTGTGTGTGTGTGTTGTGTGTGTGTTGGAGATTCATCATCCTTCAACTTGTAGGATGCTAGGGGTTTATATAGAAGAGGAGTTTAATCCTCTTTAAACTCCTCTTTTAAGAACTCTAATTTGACTAGGATTTTTGACCTAGTCAAAGTCCTAGTCAAAGTAGTGTTTTTGACCTAGTCAAAACAATCCTAGCCATCCATCTCTCCCATTGATCTCAACCGTTGATTTAATTTAATTTAATGAAATATTTAAAACCTATTTAAATATTTCCAAGAGGCTAAAATAAATATAAATATTATTTAAGCCCATTAAAATAAATCCCTTTGATAAATCTAATTTATCAATTTAATTCCTTATATCTAATAGAAGGAATTATTTCTCCAAGAAAAATAAAGGACCCGATTAAATCCAATTTAATCATTCCTTCACTCCAATATTTAATTCCTAATTAAATATCTAAATGTGTGTGGATAGTGTGTGACTCTTTAGGTTCACCTTTCAGCTAGACTTGGTCGGATTCCTAGAATCCTTCCGTTACCATGGGTGGCCATCTAGCAACGGTCCATGACACTAGAGACTAGGTGAAATATTCAGGGATGAACATTTAGGCTCTAACAGTACACTTGTCCTTCTGTCTTCGGTCTCATCACTTAGAGTCTAGGACACGGAAAATGCAGGTACCCCATTTTGGACCTAAGTGTCGGTCTGTCCTCACTAAACGCCGCAAAGGAATCCTTCCCTTCTGTTCAGTCACTGTGGCCACAGTTTTAGGGACAAGACCTAGAGTATACATCAGACTCAACTGCCAAAACCTATTGACAGGAGACAGATCCTTTCTTGGAAACTACTGTCACTTTGCACACCAGAACTGCACTAGACATGGCTTATGACTACCAAAGGGAATTCTGGCAATCTCTCACCATATCTAAGATACAGCCCTGATGTACAGGTAAACTCAGCAATTCCTCAAGTCAAAGGACTTGACCTGTACCGTTGGAACCGGGAATACACGTCATACCTTGCTGACCATACTCAAGGTCCTCCGTAAGACGGTTCCCGCGAGTCACCTCAGTCAGCTGCGTCCTAGCATGCTAACCCACTAACACTGCTTAGACGACCCTCGTCACCCGTCGATGAAACACGACAGCAGGTGCTTAGTGCAAGTCTCAAATGGAATCCCGGTACCCATTTTCGGGATTCCTTGACTTGGAGATTTCCGGACTGATTCGGGAAGACTGATTCCATGGACCTACCTCCAAGCGTAGTCCCAGTCCCCCAAATTGATTCTCAGTCCGTGGGCTTTGTTTGCGTAGTGAACAGATATGGAAAACAAATATAAGTGAACACAAACAAAGTGATGCCAAATGAAATTCACTTCTTTATTCATTAATGATTTATCAAACACCTATAATTGTCTAGACATAGGTTACATATACCCGCCAAAATTGGCTTACATGGTCACCTATTCTAACAATCTCCCACTTGACCTTTAAAGCCAATCACCCATATGCCTAATTCCCATCTTCTCAAGATGTTGCGTATGAGCACTCTGCGACATAGGCTTTGTCAGCGGGTCTGCTGTGTTGTCTGCTGAGTTGACTCGGTCCATCCGAACGTCACCTCTTCCTACCATTTCTCTAAGAAGATGGTTGCGTCTAAGAATGTGTTTGGAACGGTGATGAGATCTCGGTTCCTTTGCTTGCGCTATTGCACCGTTGTTATCACAGAAGATGACAACGGGCTCGGCGATGCTAGGCACCACACCCAACTCTTGGATGTAGTTTCTCATCCAAACCGCTTCCTTAGCAGCTTCTGAAGCTGCTATGTATTCAGCCTCAGTGGTGGAGTCAGCAGTGGTTGCTTGCTTGGAACTTTTCCAAGCCACTACTCCTCCGTTGAGTTTGAATACATACCCCGATTGAGACTTGGCATCATCGTCATCAGACTGGAAGCTAGCGTCGCTAAAGCCTTCCAGAATTAGTTCTCCATTGCCATAGACCAAGAACATTTCCTTAGTCCTCCTAAGGTACTTAAGGATGCCCTTAACGGCATTCCAATATGCCTCTCCTGCATAGGACTGATATCTGCTTGTCACGCTTAAAGCGTATGCAATGTCAGGCCTGGTGCAATGGACCGCATATTGGATGCTACCTACGGCAGAAGCATAGGGGATGACTTTCATCTTTTCAAGTTCCTCATCAGTCTGCGGGGACTGCTTCTTGGATAACTTGATCCCATGCCTCATTGGAAGGAATCCTCGTTTGGAGTTGTCCATTCGATATCTCTTTAGGACTTTCTCCATATACGAGTTTTGGGTGAGCCCTAACATCCTTTTAGATCTGTCCCTGACAATCTGGATGCCTAGGATGTAGGAGGCTTCACTCAAGTCCTTCATGGAAAACTTGGTTGACAACCATGCTTTTGTGTTTCCTAACATTCTGACGTCATTACCAATGAGCAGAATGTCATCCACGTAAAGCACTAGGAACACTATAGAGCTCCCACTGACCTTCTTGTATATAAAAGGGTCGGATTCGTTTTTGATGAAGTCATATCCCCGTATTACTTCATCAAATCGAATGTTCCAACTTCGGGATGCTTGTTTGAGGCCATAGATGGACTTCTGGAGACGACAGACCTTCTGTTCTTCTCCAGTGACCGTGAAACCCTCCGGCTGATCCATATAGATCTCTTCTTCAACGAAACCGTTGAGGAAGGCCGTTTTCACGTCCATCTGCCATATTTCATAGTCATACCATGCTGCTATGGCAAGCAGGATCCGAATGGATTTAGCCATGGCTACTGGCGAGTAGGTGTCCTCAAAATCGACCCCGGGTCGTTGAGTGTATCCCTTAGCTACAAGCCTAGCGTTAAAGGTTGTGACTTCTCCATCAACGCCGAGTTTGCGCTTGTAGACCCACTTACAGCCCACTGGCTTAACACCTTTCGGTGGATCTACAAGTCTCCAAACTTGGTTCTCGCTCATGGAGTCCATTTCGGTCTTCATGGCCTCAAGCCATTTCCCGGAGTCGATGTCAGACATCGCTTCCCCATATGTCTTAGGATCGTTATCCAGAAGATCGGTCGCACCTAGAAACCCATATCTCACTGGAGGTCTGGATTCTCTAGTGGACCTACGGAGGACGGGAACGTCAGTGGTGACTGTGGGCGCTGACTGTATCGGAGCCGGCGGTTCAGGGACCGGGACTGGCCTTTCTTGAGGTTGTCCTTCATGCCAAGCATGTTGGACTTCTCTAGGTTGGTCAGCCCTCCGTGCATTAATCCTGAATCCTCTTGGTGAGGTTTCCGCGGCTATTTCTGATGGCTGAGTTCCATCACTTGATTCCTCAAGGATCAGCTCATCAGTTTGGATATCCTCCGGGAAGCCTTGTTCCAAGAATACTGCATTCCTTGAAACAAATACCTTTTGTTCCAAAGGGTCATAAAAGTAATAACCCGCAGTTTCTCTAGGGTATCCAACGAACCTGCATAGGCTAGACCTGGATTCTAGCTTATCTCCCACTAACCTCTTGACGTATGCGGGGCTACCCCACACTTTCAAGTAGTTGTACGACGCAGGCTTGCCGTGCCATATCTCATATGGCGTTTGGGTCAATGCACTGGTAGGCGCCAAATTCAACAACTTGGCTGCCGTTTCTAATGCATAACCCCAAAACGATAAGGGCAATTTGGTAAAACTCATCATGGACCGAACCATGTCCAACAGGGTTCGGTTCCTCCTTTCAGAGACGCCATTTAACTGTGGTGTTCCGGGAGGTGTCCATTCCGATATTATACCATTTTCTTTTAGATAATCTAGGAATTCGGCACTAAGGTATTCACCGCCTCGGTCTGACCGTAGGACTTTAATTTTGCAGTTGGTCTGGTTCTCCACTTCAAGCCTGAATTCTTTAAACCTCTCAAGAGCTTCAGACTTGTACCTCATCAGGTAAACATAACCGTACCGTGAATGATCATCGGTGAAGGTTATGAAGTAGGAGAACCCACCTCGGGCCTGCGTCCTTAGTGGTCCACATACGTCTGTATGGACCAAGTCCAACAGACCTGTGGCAAGCCTGCTTTGTCCTACAAAGGGCTTTTTGGTCATTTTCCCTCTTAGACAAGACTCACAAGTTGGTAGATCACTCAAGTCCCCAACCTCTAGGTTCTTTGAGTCTACCAACTTTTTCATCCTATCTTGGGATATGTGACCTAGCCTAGCGTGCCACAGACGTGCGTTCCCGTTATTATCTAATTTCCGTTTGTGTTGAGCGTTAAGAACGAAATTCGTTTGTTGCAAGATATAGAGCCCGTTGTGCAATGTACCAAGTAGATGAGCAATTCCACACCTCATCAAATAAAAGCAATTTTTATTGATTATGAACTCATAACCACTATTGTCCAACAATGGAATGGAAATGATGTTCTTAATCATACTAGGTACAAAATAAACCTGCTCTAATTCTATGCTAATGGTATCACTAATTACTAAAGTGGCGGATCCTACTGCTTCTGCCGAGATGGCCTTGCCATTTCCGAGCTTCAGGATCATGTCCCCGCTACTTAGTTTTCTGCTTCTTTTCAGCACCTGCAAATCATTGCAAATGTGAGCTCCACAGCCGGTATCCAATACCCAAGAGGCAGAATTAGTGACCATGTTAACCTCAATCACAAATATACCTTGGTTTGAGAAGAGTTTGGGGCACTCTCTCTTCCAATGCCCTTTCTCACGGCAGTTGATACATATGTCATTTGCCTTTGACTGTTGCTTGGAGACAACCTTTCCCTTTCCTTTGCCTTTCCCCTCTTTGGCAATGGGAACACTCTGAGTGTTCGTAGCTGCTATGACGGCTTTTCCCTTCCCCTTCTTCTTTTTCCAACGTCCGGCACCCTTGCCTTTCGTCTTGGAAGTTGAAGCACCTCCAAACAATACCGAAGGCGTGGACTTCTTAGTCGTTGCCTCGTATTGCACCAACATATTGATCAACTCATGAATGCCCTTCTCAAGTGTATTCATGTTATAGTTGACGATAAATTGGTCGAAGGAGGGTGGGAGTGACTGAAGGATCACATCTATGTACGTTTCGTTATCGAGACCTGCCTTTAGGTCCTCGAGCTTTTCCACTAGGGTAAGCATTTTAACCCCATGCTCTTGTACAGAGGATCCTTCTGTCATTTTAGTTCCAAAGAACGCCTTGGTCGCGACATACCTAGTATGCCGGTCCGGGACTGCATAGCAATCCTTAAGGCGAGCCATAATGGAAGGGACATCGTCTAGCCTTTCATATTGCTTCTGAATCTCATTGGTCATCGAAGCAAGTATGATGCTACGGACCTTCCGATTATCCTTATGCCAAGTCTAGAACGTCTCACGTTCTTCTGGCGTGGATCCTTCCGGTAAGGTCCTAGGGAGAGGCTCGTCCATGACGTAGCCTTGGTTCTCGTAATCTAGGACTATCCTGAGATTGTGCAACCAGTCGTTGTAATTTGTTCCATTGAATTTGTTTGTCTCAAGAATGGTTGATAGTGGGTTCTTAGACATTTTAAAATCTACATTTAGAAAACAACGCGCGATCAGCAGAAAATAAAGACGGTGGTTTGATGAAATAATTAAATGCTTGGTCTTTAGTCATTTAATCCTCCCACTATTTATACGAAAACACGGTACTCTCAAACGTGATTTTCGGGAAATCCTTTCCTAGTGGGCTTGGGATCCACAGCGATTTTTCCCATACCCCGCTTTTACGATTCGCATGGAAAAGATCCTGTGGGAGGTATTCCATACCATTCTCGTTCCACGAGATTCCCAAGATTATTGCCTCACCCTTTTGCATGATCCCGAGGACTCCAAGCGAATCATGCTAATTGGGCGTCAGACCCGACCCAATCGACCGAGCCATGGACCCACTAGTACCCCCACGACTCGTGAGACAGGTAACAGCAGCCCATTTTTCGTTCATGACACAGTGCAGCTTCTTTTAAGTACAATAACGTGCCACGACTCGTGAGACCACGCTATTGACCTAAAACAGCTTCCTCACTGTGCCATGGATTGGAAGGCATGGACAAACTCCTAGAGTTCATGTCCACTTTATCTAGGGTCTAATATTTCAACATTGGTCCAACCAATGTGAGAGTAGTGAATGACCGAGATCTCATAATATATCCATACATTCATCCATAATGCATAAATAAAAATCCATCCATAGCAGTTATATGATAAATAAAAGCCATTCATCCATCATAATAACCACATGCAAAATTAAAGCCTAGCACGCCCCTGTTGGATGATCATGAGCCCGAATCCTATGCGATCCACTGAGCCCGCAGTGGATCTATGGTCAATCTAGGGTTGGTCCTATACTATTACAATAATAGTAACCCAATCATCATGCTGATGGGCCTTGGTCTCTTTTTTTCTCTTTTCTTCACTTCATGGAAAACGCCAAGGGACCTCCGGTCTGGGCTCTCCATGTGGTCCTTCCTTCTTCTCCACCAATTATAAAAAAGGAAACCTCACTCCTAGTCTACTCTCATTACATATTAAAAAGTAGAAACCCCAGCGAAAACCCAGGGGGAGTACATAAGGAGGGAGGTAGAAAGCCTTATTATTCCAAGGCACTAGAAAGAGAGAAAGAGAAAGCAGTAAAAGAGGCACACAGGCCCAACAGAAAATTAAACCATACATCCGGTCTAGGGCTCGTGATCATCCATTTCCATCCAACACACATAATCACATGATCCAATCACATAATAACAATATACCAATAATTCATGATTTCCAATCATAATAATTCAAAACAGAAATAAATGATCATGTGCGCAACGTGTGAAAAATAAAACACAAATATTGGTAATAATATTTTTCTCGTTTTAGGAAAACCTTTCCTCATTATTTTAAGTAAAATAACCCCGGGATTCCAAATCCAATTTATTTTTACTCCTAAAATAATGTCTTTAGGAATTTAGGCAAAATTGAACCCAAAAAACGAATTTTCAGAATTAATTCAAAATTAAAACTGAAAAGTAAATAAAAAGAATAAAATAATGCTAGGGTTTCAAGAAACCCTAGCTGCAGCAGCCGCCGGCCGCCGCCACCAGCAGCAGCCGGCCGGCCGTGCGCGCAGGGCAGCAGGCCCAGCCTGCCGCCCCTGCGCGCGCAGGCCCCTTGCCTGCGTGCGCGCGCGCCTGGCCGGCAGCGCGCGCTGCGCGGCCTGGTGTTCCGGCAGGTCGTCGCGCGCGCAGGCTCCTCTGCCTCGCGCGCGCCGGCCTGCTGGTTGCCAGCCGCGTGCCTGCGCTTGTGCGCAGTGCGCGCGCACAGACGCGCACTGGGCACGCCCTCCGGGCGCGCGCGCGCAGACGCCTCCGTCTGCGTGCGCGCGCGCCTAGCAGCGCGCCTGGTGCCGTCCGCGCACGGGCTCTCCGCCCGACAGCCTTGCGCGCGCGCGCGCGCATGAGCGCGCCTACCGGCCCGCGCGCGCAGACACCCTCGTCTGCCCCTGCGCGCGGCTGGAGGCGCCCCCCTTGCGCGCGCGCGCCCGCGCGCAGCCATCCTGGCTGCGCGCTGCCCCTGCGCGGCCGGCTGGGTGGGCGCGCGCAGGCTACCCTTGCCTGTGCGCGTCTGCCCTGCCGGCAGCGCTCGACTGCGCGCGGCCAGCCTTCCCGGCTGGCCGGCTATGGCGTTTCTCGTTTTTCAGTTCAAATTTTCCCCCGTTTCCCAAGAAAAACAGAAAAATACCAACATTTAGAATTTCACACGAATTAAAAGCAATAAAACAACATGCTTTAATAATCAAGTAATTCAAGATTCAATTAAAACATGCTCAAAACACGTTTCATGCTTAAAACGCACATAAACCCTAGGCCTATACACCGAACCGGGCTCTGATACCACTGAAAGGAATTGTGGATCGTCCCGGGAAAAGCGCGAATGCGGAAGCGCGGTATAATTAAAAAAAATAAATGCGGAATTTAAACATGCTTTTAAATTAAAACACGTTTCAAAGGGTGTGCCTTTGAAATTTCCCGGGTGTTCGGTGTATCTCATGAATAAATCACATATAACATATCATGGAGGCCATAGGGTAGAAAATTAAAAGGGACGAAAATAATAAAACGAGACCTACCCGTTGTCGTTTTCGTCTTCAACGGCTACACGCGTTGTTCCCCGTTTTGCACCAAGATCTCGTTCTTGAGACCCTCCAAAATCGTGACACACGATCCACCCACGTATCTTGCACGTCGTGCTAGCAACGAACAAGTTTATATTTTGGAGTGGATGAATCAACGACACGTTATGAATTAACGGTATTGATTCATCAAGTTCTAATGTTCCAAGAACAAGAGAACTAGTGGAATGTGTTTCTTGGAGAGAGAGAGGCGGACGAGAGATGAGAGGGAGAGATCCGAGTGTGTGTGTGTGTGTTGTGTGTGTGTTGGAGATTCATCATCCTTCAACTTGTAGGATGCTAGGGGTTTATATAGAAGAGGAGTTTAATCCTCTTTAAACTCCTCTTTTAAGAACTCTAATTTGACTAGGATTTTTGACCTAGTCAAAGTCCTAGTCAAAGTAGTGTTTTGACCTAGTCAAAACAATCCTAGCCATCCATCTCTCCCATTGATCTCAACCGTTGATTTAATTTAATTTAATGAAATATTTAAAACCTATTTAAATATTTCCAAGAGGCTAAAATAAATGTAAATATTATTTAAGCCCATTAAATAAATCCCTTTGATAAATCTAATTTATCAATTTAATTCCTTATATCTAATAGAAGGAATTATTTCTCCAAGAAAAATAAAGGACCCGATTAAATCCAATTTAATCATTCCTTCACTCCAATATTTAATTCCTAATTAAATATCTAAATGTGTGTGGATAGTGTGTGACTCTTTAGGTTCACCTTTCAGCTAGACTTGGTCGGATTCCTAGAATCCTTCCGTTACCATGGGTGGCCATCTAGCAACGGTCCATGGCACTAGAGACTAGGTGAAATATTCAGGGATGAACATTTAGGCTCTAACAGTACACTTGTCCTTCTGTCTTCGGTCTCATCACTTAGAGTCTAGGGCACGGAAAATGCAGGTACCCATTTTGGACCTAAGTGTCGGTCTGTCCTCACTAAACGCCGCAAAGGAATCCTTCCTTCTGTTCAGTCACTGTGGCCACAGTTTTAGGGACAAGACCTAGAGTATACATGAGACTCAACTGCCAAAAACCTATTGACAGGAGACAGATCCTTTCTTGAAACTACTGTCACTTTGCACACCAGAACTGCACTAGACATGGCTTATGACTACCAAAGGGAATTCTGGCAATCTCTCACCATATCTAAGATACAGCCTGATGTACAGGTAAACTCAGCAATTCCTCAAGTCAAAGGACTTGACCTGTACCGTTGGAACCGGGAATACACGTCATACCTTGCTGACCATACTCAAGGTCCTCCGTAAGACGGTTCCCGCGAGTCACCTCAGTCAGCTGCGTCCTAGCATGCTAACCACTAACACTGCTTAGACGACCCTCGTCACCCGTCGATGAAACACGACAGCAGGTGCTTAGTGCAAGTCTCAAATGGAATCCCGGTACCCATTTTCGGGATTCCTTGACTTGGAGATTTCCGGACTGATTCGGGAAGACTGATTCCATGGACCTACCTCCAAGCGTAGTCCCAGTCCCCCAAATTGATTCTCAGTCCGTGGGCTTTGTTTGCGTAGTGAACAGATATGGAAAACAAATATAAGTGAACACAAACAAAGTGATGCCAAATGAAATTCACTTCTTTATTCATTAATGATTTATCAAACACCTATAATTGTCTAGACATAGGTTACATATACCCGCCAAAATTGGCTTACATGGTCACCTATTCTAACAGGAAGAGACTGAACGATCATGTCAATGTACGTCTCTTTTTTCAAGACTGACGTGGAGGTCTTTTGAGCTTCTCCACTAGGGATTGCATTATCACTCCATGTTCTTTGTACCGACATCCTTCCATCATCTTAGCTCCAAACATACCTTCGTTGCATTTTACCCCATATGCTGGTCCAAGACCATATAGACATGATGCAAATGAAGCATAGTTTGAGCCAACATCATTATATCCTACTTGTCGGTGGTCATCCTTCAACTTTTGAACGCCAAGCATTGCCTTAGTTGTCGACCCCTCCGGCAAGGGCTGAGGAACGTCCTCATCCGGTTATGTGAGTTAAGGTTCTAGAAATCTAAGACCATTTTAAGATTTCGCAGTCAATTCGTGTAATTGGTTCCCTTTTAATGAGTCTCTTAGTGATGTGTTTGGTGGATTCTTAGACATTCACAAATATATAAAACAGAAAACAATAAGCAGAATGAAGTAATATTTTGGTTAAGTCTCGGTCTTTAGTCCTTAACCTCTCCCACTATTTCTACGAAAACACGGCACTCTCAAACGTTGTTTTCGGGAAATCCTTTCCTAGTGGGTTCAGGACCCACAACGATCTCCCCCATACCCCGCTTTTACGATTCGCATGGGAAAAGAACCCGTGGGAGGTATTCCATACCATTCTCGTTCCACGAGATTCCCAAGATAATTGCCTCACCCTTTCACGTGATCCGAGGACTCCAAGCGAATCACGTTATTCGGGCGTTAGACCCGACCCAATCAACCGATTCATAGACTCACTGCTACCTCCACGACTCGTGAGACAAGTAACAGCAGTCTACTCATCGTTCATGACAAAGTGCAGCTTCTTTTAAGCACGATAGTCGTGCCACGACTCATGAGACCACGCTATCGACCTAAAAGATGTTCCTCACTTTTGCCATGGATGGAAAGCTTGGACAGACTCCCAGAGTCCTAGTCCATTTATTAAGGGTCTATATTTAACTTGGTTCAACCAAGTGAGAGTTTTGATAGAACGAGACCTCATCACATATTAAGTATTGCATTGCATGCGTTATGGCAGAAATATTCTAAGCGTGAATGTAATCATACATAAAGCATATAGAATAATCATAAGCATATAATACGCATCGCATGCAAAATAAATCCTAGCACGCCCCTGTAGGATGATCACAAGTCCAAACCTATGCGACCCACTGAGCCCGCAGTGGATCTATGGTCAATCTAAGGGTAGGCCCTATGCTATTACAAGCTTTAATAACCCATTACATGCAATGGGCCTTGTAAGTCCTCTTTATCTTCTTGGGCTCTCCATCGTGGGCCTACACCGGGCTTCTTCTCCATGGATCCTCCGTAGGCCATCTGATGGCAACCTCCATGGGCCTCCAACACCTTGGGCTTGTCTTCTCTTGCAGCTTTTATTTGCAAAAAGAATAAAACCTCACCACTAATTCTACTCTCATTACATCATAAAATAAGAAACCCCAATTAAACATTTGGGGGGAGTACATTAGGAGGGAGAGAGAAAGCCTTATTATTTCAAGGCAACTAGAAGAGAGACAGAGAGGAAAATAAAGAGGCACACATGCCACAACCCAACAAACAAATAAATATAAATAAACCATACACGCGGTCCAGGGGCTTTGTGATCATCCTTTGTCAAATCAATTAACACAAATAGCACAAATACATATCCCACGTAAAATATGCTATACCAACATCCATGATAATCCATACCATAAAATAAATGTAGAAATTACATGTAAAATATTCACACCAAATATAGGATAATGGTGCAACCTATGCACAACGATTTTTCTTGGAAAATCCTTTCCCATAATTAACAAGGCAATATTAGTTCTATGAAATACAAAATCTCAACCAAAATTAAAATGCCCCAAGTTAATAAATTCAGAAAAATTCCCAGAATTATACAGAAAAATCAAATTTTTCTGAAACAATAAAATCAACAATTCAAGAATATGCCCATTTATTCAAGAATTCCAAAATCCAACAATTTGTGCAATATTAATACATGTCAAGATCTACTCATACTCAAGCCATAAAACAACCATGATGTCCAACATCATAAAACGCAGAAATTATTGCGAAATTTCACATATGAATTTTGATCATTGGTGCAACCATTGCAAAAATTAAATCTTGTTAGGAAACCCTTTCCTCATCAACCAAGCAATATTTATTTTAGGAAATTCCAAATCTCAAAAAATAAATATTCTAAGTCAACGGGTTCAAAATAATGCAGAAAATATCATTAAAATAATTCAGTAAAAACAGTTTTGAAAAACGAGCTAAAAAACGGGAGAGAAACGGAAAACGGCACAGCCGGCCGGCCAGGCGCGCGCGCGCCCGCCCAGCGCATGCCGTGTGCGCGCCCAGCGCGCGCGCGCACGCGCGCAGGCGGCATGCCGGCCGCGCGCGCGCTGTCCGCGCACGCTGCCCGCGCTGGCCGGGCGCGCACAGGCCCTGCCTACACGCGCGCGGCCGGCACAGCGCGCGCGCTGGGCGCGCTGGCCGGGCGCGCGCAGGCCCCTGCCTGCACGCGCGGCCAGCGTGCTGCTGCTGCCGGTTCGCCGTTTTTTCACTCTTTTTCGACTTTTTCATGCTATTTCTGAACCACAAGATAAATTAAACCCTACAACATGTATATATATATTCAAGAAAACCAAGATCCAAAATTCCATGCAAAATTAAATGCCAATAAATATCTACGATAAACATACTATAAACGTAAATTAAAACACGTTTATCATGCTTAAACGCACATAGCACATAGAATTCATAAACTAATAAATTCACCCTTTTAATCTAATAAAAAGGAAAGCCCATGCTTTATAAAATTCATAAATCTAATTTATGAACTCAAGCCCGATTATTCCAAATAATTCATCGAGGCTTAAATCTCCAATAAGTATAATTTAATTCCATTAAATTAAACCTTCTCCCGGAATTAATTCCAAATTAATTTCCTTTCATTTGGTGTAGCGGGTGTGACTCTTTAGGTTCACCTTTCAGCTAGACTTGAACCTACTTGTTGTTATTTCATAACCAAAGTAGTCCGTTATCATGGGTGGCCATCTAGCAACGGTCCATGGCACTAGAGACTAGGTGAATTTATGGTGTGACATTTAGGTTTCGAGTTATATGCAGGTACGGTCCTACTGTCGCTCGATACGTACTGGTACGGTCCTACTGTCGCCGGTCTCCCGGCCTTTAGTCTAGGGCATGGAATTGGGCGTCGGTTCCCATCCTTGACTAGGCAACTATGCATAATGCTCGAGATAGGTTTAAATCGACGTAGGAAATCCTTTCCCACTACATCAAGTGCTACGGCCATAGACTTTGTGAGTCTAAACCATCTCCGAGCGCATAGGACATCTCGCTGTCATATCCTTTGACAGGGGACAGATCCTATCTTGGAATACACTGTTCTTACATACTCCGACTGCACTGGATGAGGCTTATGATGATCATGTAATATAACCGGTCAAATTTCACATACAGCCTTAGTATGTAGGGGACTGCCGTGATCCTCAAGTCTGAGGACTAATCCCATACTATCAGAATCGGGAATATGAGTCATACCGACCAAGCCCAAGTGGCTTCCATATGACGATTCCCGCGAGTCACCTCAGTCAGCAGCCACCCAGTTGGCTAACCCACTAACACTGCATGGACAAGCCTAGTCACTTGTCGATGAAATGTGACTGCAGATGCTTAGTGCAAGTCTCGAATGGATTCTCGATGCCCTGTCTCGAGATTCCTTTGACTTGGAGTATTTCAGACCGATTCGGCGAAACTGATTTCATGAACCTACCTCCAAGCGTAGTTTCAATTTCCCGAAATGTTATTTCAGTTTGTGGGCATTTATTGTGACAAGCAGTATGAAAGATTATGTGGATCGGCCCGGGAGATGAACGCGAATAGCGGAAGCGCGAAATAGTGCGTAATAAAAATTACAAAGCATAATTAAATGGAATTTAAATCATGCATAACATACATAAACGAATCAAGGGGTGTGCCCTTGATTCTCCCGGGCATTCGGTGTATCTCATGTTCAATAAAACACAACATGGAGGCCATAGAATTGAAACCGAAAAATGAAATTAAAGAACCTACCACAGTTGTAGTTTTGTCTTCGTTTCGGCTACATGCATTGTTCCCCGTTTTGCACCAAGATCTCAAAGAAGAGACCCTCTAAATCATCTCACTCGCTCCACCGGAAAGCAAACAACCCTTGTGCTAGCAAGAAATTATTTTGGGGAGAAGAGACATCGATACACGCTATGAATTAACGCAATCAATGTCTCTTATGTTCTTAACTTGAATAAAATCAAGAAGAACAAAGTATAATTCTTGGAGAGAAAACAAGGGGATGGACGAAAAAACCTTGAGAGAGATGAGAGATGAGAGTTGTAGAGAATACTAGGTGTGAGTGTGTGGTTTTTGAGTATTTATAGAAGATGGAATTTCCTATTCCTTCTCAAACTCTTCCAAAGAGACACACTTTGACTAGGATTTTGACCTAGTCAAATCCTAGTCAAATTAGGCTTTGATTAAGTCAAATTAATCATGGCCCTTCATCTCATCATTCTCTAGATCAAATCTTGTCCATCCATTTTGATGGGCTTTATGGAATGGGCCTATTTAATTCTAAATTAAATATTCCCATGGACTTTATATTAAATCATATTTAATATACTAAGCCCATTAATTAATTAATGGAAAGGACTTATTTAATTCTAAATTAAATAGTCCCATGGACTTTATATTAAATCCTATTTAATATACCAAGCCCATTAATTAATTTCATAGAATGGGATTATTTAATTCTAAATTAAATAGTCGCATGGACTTTCTATTAAATCCTATTTAATATACCAAGCCCACTAATTAATTAATTCACCCTTTTAATCTAATAAAAAGGAAAGCCCATGCTTTATAAAATTCATAAATCTAATTTATGAACTCAAGCCCGATTATTCCAAATAATTCATCAAGGCTTGAATCTCCAAGAAGTATAATTTAATTCCATTAAATTAAACCTTCTCCCGGAATTAATTCCAAATTAATTCCCTTTCATTTGGTGTAGCGGGTGTGACTCTTTAGGTTCACCTTTCAGCTAGACTTGGACCTACTTTTTGTTATTTTATAACCAAAGTAGTCCGTTACCATGGGTGGCCATCTAGCAACGGTCCATGGCACTAGAGACTAGGTGAATTTATGGTGTGAACATTTAGGCTCCAAGTTATACGCAGGTGCGGTCCTACCGACGCTCGATACGTACGGGTACGGTCCTACTGTCGCCTGTCTCCCGCCCTTTAGTCTAGGGGTCGTTCCCATCGTTGACTAGGCAACTATGCATAATGCTCGAGATAGGTTTAACTCGACGTAGGAAATCCTTTCCCACTACATCAAGTGCTATGGCCATAGACTTTGTGAGTCTAAACTATCTCCGAGCGCATAGGAGATCTTGCTGTCATATCCTTTGACAGGGGACAAATCCTATCTTGGAATACACCGTTCTTACATTCTCCGACTGCACTGGACGAGGCTTATGATGACCATGTAATATAATCGGTCAAATTTCACCAGATCCAAGATACAACCTTAGTATGTAGGGGACTGCCGTGATCCTCAAGTCCGAGGACTAATCCCGTACTATCGGAACCGGGAATACAAGTCATACCGACCAAGCCCGAGTAGCTTCTATATGACGATTCCCGCGAGTCACCTCAGTCGGCGGCTCCCCAGCAAGCCGACCCACTAACACTGCTTAGACGATCCTCGTCACCCGTCGATGAAACACGACAGCAGATGCTTAGTGCAAGTCTCAAATGGATTCTCGATGCCCTGTCTCGAGATTCCTTTGACTTGGAGTATTTCAGACTGATTCGGCGAAACTGATTTCATGAACCTACCTCCAAGCGTAGTTCCAATTTCCCGAAACGTCATTTCAGTCTGTGGGCGTTTGTTGTGACATCGTAACGATGCAAGCAGTAAGTACAACAAACTCATGCCTATGAATCCTTACTACATTCATTAACATAATATTACTTGTTCACAGATTGACGAATGGTTCTCAGAACAGCCAATACCATTGACTTTCTGGTCACCTATTCTAACACAGTAAGTACAACTAACTCATGCCTGTGAATCCTTACTACATTCATTAACATAATATTACTTGTTCACAGATTGACGAATGATTCTCAGAACAGCCAATACCATTGACTTTCTGGTCACCTATTCTAACAATCTCCCACTTGACCATTAAGTCAATTACCCCCTTTGTTTAGAATCCTCTGATTATGAGTAATCTACGATACCGACTAAGGTATTGTGAGTCCGCTTATATTTCCTTGCGAAGCAATACGGTCTAACCGTGTTACCTCTATCGACCATTGCCTTCTAGAGATGGTGGTTGTCTAAGAATATTTTCGTGGATCTTGTGATGAGATCTCGTGCCAATACTCCCATAGCCAAGTTGCCTGCCATATAGGCGAACATGGCTTGGCCGTGCTAGGCGCCACGGCCATCCTATGGACGCGGTCTTCATCAGTGACCACTATCCGATGCACTCGTCATTGGGCCTGACTGTGCATACCTTTGAGACTAACTGGTTTTCACTTATTCTCTGGAAGCTAGTATCGCTTTAGCCTTCCAAAGCAACTCTCAACAGACGGTGCATCATGAACACATCTTTAGTCCTTATTCAGGTACTAAGGATCGTTCTTGATTGTTGTCTTCAACCCCTCAGTGCATTATCGATTTCTGTTGAGTCATGCAAAAAGCACACTCAACATAGATTCCTATGCACCGAGTAAACATATCGTATGTTTACCTAGGGTTAAGACGTGGGGATATTCAACATCCAAGCCTTCTCATTAGTCCACCGTGACTAAGTCTCGAACGACTTGATGTTTTATTCATAGTATCTAAGCTTTCTCATAAGTCTTATCATGACTGAGTCTCGAACAATTTGTCCCTCTACATATATGAGTTTTTTCTCATCAGTCTACCATGACTTAGTCTTTGAAAAGCTCAATTCATGATATGTATGTGGGAACCCTAAATTATCATGGAGAATTTTCGTGAGTTACGGTTTGTGTTTTAGTGATTCCTAATGCCTTGAATTCATCCATGAATCAAGACATTGCACACTTAAACACTTGAAACACCATTTCTACTCCCACTGATCACCTATATCATTTAAGACCGAGTTATGCACCGTATGAGCTCATCTAAACGAATATTCCAGTTATGCGGTGTTCAAAACCTTGTTTGAATTTCCTAGCGGATTCTATTGCTCCTCTCCATAAATCCTACTCCAATGTCCAACATCACGTTCCGCAGGTCATTTGGATTTCTATCCAATTTTGACCGAACATATCCCGATCACTCGTACCTCTTACGACATTTGGGCTCGTTCTTAAGGGGACTGGAATATGATCAATTTAAGAAATGCGATTATAAGCAAAGTTAGTATTATTCTATCATAAACTTGTACAAATCAGACACCGAGTCTAATTTGTCTCCCACTAGTCCCTTGATGCATGTATGATCCTTCTACATGCTCAAGGACTTTGTCGGACACAGGCTTGCCAAACCATGGTTCCTTGTGTGTGACTCCTAGCAAAGTGCCACGTTCCTTACGTTGGCAATTTTCGAGTCTTCGTCTTCACGAGCTAAGGTAATTTGGTGAAACTTCGTTCGATCTTCGTCCAACGACGCTCGATCGTTCCCTTTATCAGAGACCATCATACTTGGCCTTTACAGGAAACATTTCATTGAAAATTCCATTCTCAATTTGGATGCTCAAGAGCTCCCACTAAATACACGGCCTTTTCGATCCTATCGAAACAGGTTTAATTTTGCAACCATTTATGGTTCACCTCCTTAAGTCTAATTCCCAAACCTCCTGTGGGACCTTTAGACTTTTGAACCCTCTTATGGTCTTGTGTATTAGTAACCTACAGTTCTCTTATTGGCTCCCTTCCAATAGACTATTTAGCAAGCCTACTTTGTCCAACAAAGAGCTTTGGGACTTTCTTCTTCATAAAAGACTTGTAAATTTAGTTGATTCAAATCATCTATTTCTAGATTCATCGAACTTTCCAATTTACTTATCTTTTAATAAGAGGAAACATCCTAGCTGTTGCAGATGCCAAATTTGTAAGTTAGTCTTGATTAATCCATTTAGATAATTTGAATTTTGAGTATCCATAAACCTTTTATGGGATGATATTCTAGGAATTTACGTGTAACTACTAGCAAACATGAATCAATATTCAATAATTTTGTTGATCAAATATGTATGAAATAAAACCTTTGTCCAACAAAGAGACATACTTTTGATCATGCTAGAGTACGTAATTCCTGTATTATCCTAACATGATCACGATTATGGGCCTAACAAGTCTCTAGTCCTTTTCAGCAATGGATCTTGCCATTGTTGAATCCTAGAACTGTTCTTGGCTTTTAAGTCCTTATTCACTTTCTGCAAACCACCCGCAGATTAGTGATAGGAACGGTATCAAATACCAAATAGAGTAAAAGTGATCATGTCAATACTCAATATCAAATTTTACCTACATTGGAGAGAGGTTTAGGATACTCCCTTTTCCAATGGCCCTCTTTACGACAGTGGATGCTTACGTTCTTAAAAATCTATGAACTTGACTACTTGAACCTTTTGCTCTTTCCTTTACCTCCACCTTGTGTTGTAAAGGAACAGCACTTGAAGTGCTTAATAGTTGATGTCACCTTACCCTTCTTCCTATTTTGGCGTCTGGCACCCTTGCCTTTCACTTATGGAGGTTGAAGCCTCTCCTACTAGTACCGATGGCGCAAATTTTGCAATCGTTGCCTCGTACTAGACCAACATAATTACCAATCTATGAAGATCTTTTCTAAGCTCGTTCATATTTGATAATTAATGGTTCGTAGGAAGAAGGAAGAGACTTGAAGGACCATGTCAATGTACATCTCTATTTCAAGACTGACGTGGAGGTCTTTTGAGCTTCTCCACTAGGGATTGCATCATCACTCCATGTTCTTTGTACAGACATCCCTTCCGTCATCGTAGCTCCAAAAATGCCTTCGTTGCATTTTACCCTACATGCTAGTCCGAGACCATATGATGCAAACGAAGCATAGTTTGAACCAACATCATTATATCCTACTTGCCGGTGGTCATCCTTCAACTTTTGAACGCCAAGCGTTGCCTTAGTTGTCGACCCCTCTGGCAAGGGCTGAGGAACGTCCTCATCCAATATGTGAGTTAAGGTTCTGGAAATCTAAGACCATCTTAAGATTTCGCAGTTAATTCGTGTAATTGGTTCCCTTTTAATAAGCCTCTTAGTGATGTGTTTGGTGGATTCTTAGACATTCACAATATATAGAATAGAAAATAATAAGCAGAATGAAGTAATATTAAGGTTTAAGTCTCGGTCTTTAGTCCTTAACCTCTCCCACTATTTCTACGAAAACACGGCACTCTCAAACGTTGTTTTTGGGAAATCCTTTCCTAGTGGGCTTGGGATCCACAGCGATCTCCCCCATACCCCGCTTTTACGTTCGCATGGGAAAAGAACCAGTGGGAGGTATTCCATACCATTCTCGTTCCACGAGATTTCCAAGATAATTGCCCCACCCTTTCACGTGATCCGGAGGACTCCAAGCGAATCACGTTATTTGGATGTTAGACCCGACCCATCAACCGATTCATAGACCCACTGCTACCTCCACAACTCGTGAGACAGGTAATAGTAGTCTACTCCTCGTTCATGACAAAGTGCAGCTTCTGTTAAGCACGATAGTCGTGCCACGACTCGTGAGACCACACTATCGACCTAAAAGACCTTCCTCACTTTTGCCATGGATGGAAGGCTTGGACAGACTCCCAGAGTCCTAGTCCATTTATCAAGGGTCTATATTTAACTTGGTTCAACCAAGTGAGAGTTTTGATAGAACGAGACCTCATCACATATTACGTGTTTTGCATGCATTATAGCATAAATATTCTAAGCATAAATGCAACCATACATAAAGCATATAGAATAATCATAAGCATATAAAATGCATCGCATGCAAAATAAAGCCTAGCACCCCCCTGTAGGATGATCACAAGCCCAAACCTATGTGACCCACTGAGCCCGCAGTGGATCTATGGTCAATCTAAGGGTAGGCCCTATGCTATTACAAGATTTAATAACCCATTACATGCAATGGGCCTTGTAAGTCCTCTTTATCTTCTTGGGCTCTCCATCTTGGGCCTACACCGGGCTCCTTCTCCATGGATCCTTCGTAGGCCATCTGATGGCCACCTCCACGGGCCTCCAACACCTTGGGCTTGTCTTCTCTTGCAGCTTTTATTTACAAAAATAAAACCTCACCACTAATTCTACTCTCATTACATCATGAAATAAGAAACCCCAATTAAACATTTGGGGGGAGTACATTAGGAGGGAGAGAGCAAACCTTATTATTCCAAGGCAACTAGAAGAGAGAGAGAGAGAGAGAGAGAGGAGAATAAAGAGGCACACAGGCCACAACCCAATAAATAAATATAAATAAACCATACATGCGGTCTAGGGGCTTTGTGATCATCCTTCGTCAATCCAATTAACACAAATAGCATAAAGACATATCCCACGTAAAACATGCTATTCAAATATCCATGATATCCCATACCATAAAATAAATGCAGAAATTACATTCAAAATATTCACACCAAACATTGGATAATGGTGCAACCTATGCACAACGATTTTTGTTGGAAAATCTCTTTCCATTTAACAATGCAATATTAATTCTATGAAATAACCAATTTCAACCAAAATTAAAATTCCCCAAGTTAATTAGTTCAGAAAAATTCCCAAAATAATACAGAAAAATCAGATTTTCTGAAAACGCACGAAAACAACGAAAACCGAAAAATGATCCACAACCGTCGGCCAGGCGCGCAGCCGGCACAGGACGCGTGCCTGTGCGCGCACGGGCCCTCGCCCCCGCGCGCACACAGTGCAGTGCGCATGCCGCTGTCTGCTGTGCAGCCTCCCTGCCGACCACCATCGTTTTTCATGTTTAAATGTTTTCTTGCAATTAAATTTCTGAAACACAAAAACCAACAATTCAAAAATATGCCCATATATTCAAGAATTCCAAAATCCAACATTTGTGCAATATTAATACATGTCAAGATCTACTCATGTTCAAGCCATAAAATAACCATGATGTCCAACATCATAAAAGGCAAAAATTATAGCGAAATTTTACATTTAAATCTTGATCATTGGTGCAACAATTGCAAGAATTAAATCTTGTTAGGAAACCTATTCCTCATCAACAAAGTAAAATTTATTTTAAGAAATTCCAAATCTCAAAAAATAAATATTCTAAGTCAACAGGTTCAGAATAATGCAGAAAATATCATAAAAATGATTCAGTAAAAACAGTTTTGAAAAACGAGCCAAAAATGGGAGAGAAACGGAAAATAGCACAGCCGGCCAGCGCGCACGCAAGCCCCTGCCTGCACGCACACCCGGCCGCGCCCCCGTGCGCGTGGCTAGCGTGCTGCTGCTGCCAATTCGCCGTTTTTCACTATTTTTTGACTTTTTATGCTATTTTTCTGAACCAAAAGATAAATTCAACCCTAGAACATGTATAAAACACATTCAAGAAAACCAAGATCTAAAATGCCATGCAAAATTAAACGCCAATCAAGATCTACGTTAAACATGCTAAAATCGTAAATTAAAACACGTTTATCATGCTTAAACGCGCATAGCAAATAGAATTCTAGGCCTATACACCGAACCGGGCTCTGATACCACTGAAACTGTTAGAATAGGTGACCATGTAAGCCAATTTTGGCGCGAATTTGTAACCTATGTCTAGGCAATTTCAGGTGTTTGATAAATCATTTATGAATAAAGAAGTGAAAATTCATATGGCAACACTTTGTTTACGTTCACTTATATCTGCTATTACATATTTGTTCACTACGCAAACAAAGCCCACGGACTGAGAATCGATTTCGGGGACTGGGACTACGCTTGGAGGTAGGTCCATGAAATCAGTCTTACCGAATCAGTCCGAAAATCTCCAAGTCAAGGAATCTCGAAAATGGGTACCGAGATTCCCCTTGAGACTTGCACTAAGCATCTGCTGTCGTATTTCATCGACGGGTGACGAAGGTCGTCAAAGCAGTGTTAGTGGGTTAGCATGCTAGGAAGCAGCTGACTAAGGTGACTCGCGGGAACCGTCTTACGGAGGACCTTGAGTATGGTCAGCAAGGTACGACGTGTATTCCCGGTTCCAACGGTACAGGTCAAGTCCTTTGACTTGAGGAACTATTGAGTTTACCTGTACATCAGGTCTGTATCTTAGATATGGTGAGAGATTGCCAAAATACTCTTGAGTAGTCATAAGCCATGTCTAGTGCAGCTCTGGTGTACAGCGTGACAGTAGTTTCCAAGAAAGGATCTGTCTCCTGTCAAAAGGCATTGACAGTTGAGTCTCATGTATGCTCTGTGTCTTGTCCCTAAAATCTGTGGCCACAGTAACTGAACAGAAGGGAAGGTTTCTCTTGCGGCGTTTAGTAAGGACAGACCGACACTTAGGTCCAAAATGGGTACCTGCATTTTCTGTGTCCTAGACCCTAAGTGATGAGACCGAAGACAGAAGGACAAGTGTACTGTTAGAGCCTAAATGTTCATCCCCGAATATTTCACCTAGTCTCTAGTGCCATGGACCGTTGCTAGATGGCCACCCATGGTAACGGACGGATTCTAGGAATCCGACCAAGTCTAGCTGAAAGGTGAACCTAAACAGTCACACACTATCCACACACACACTTAGTATTTAATTTGGAATTAAATATTGGAGTAAAGGAATGATTAAATTGGATTTAATCGGGTCCTATATTTTCTTGGAGAATTAATTCCTTCTATTTGATAAAGGGAATTAAATTAATAAATTGGATTTATTAAGGGAATTAATTTAATGGGCCTAGAATAAATATTAATATTAATATTTATTTATTATATTTATTTGGCCTTTTGGAATACTTAATAGGATTTAAATATTCTATTAAATTAAATTAATGGTTGAGATTTAATGGGAGAGATGAAAGGCTAGGATTGAATTTGACAAGGTCAAATTCTACTTTGACTAGGTCAAAATCCTAGTCAAATTAAGCTTCTAAAGAGTTGGAGTTTAAAGAGGATTAAACTCCTCCTCTATAAACCCCTAGCCTTGCACCTTTTGAAGGATGATGAAATTCCAACACACACACAACTCTCTCCCTCTCCCCTCTCGTCCGCCCCCTCTCTCTCTTAGCAAGAAAATAATTCTTGTTCTTTTGTTCTTGGAACATTAGAACATTGATGAACCAATATCGTTAATTCATAACGTGTTGTTGATTCATCCACTCCAATAAATTACACACTTGTTCGTTGCTAGCACGACGTGCAAGATACGTGGGTGGATCGTGTGTCACGATTTGGAGGGTCTCAAGAACGAGATCTTGGTGCAAAACGGGGAACAACGCGTGTAGCCGTTGAAGACGAAAACGACAATGGGTAGGTCTCGGTTTACGTTTTCACCTCTTTTATTTTCCAACCCTATGGTCTCCATGATTTTTGTATATTGTTAATTCATGAGATACACCAAACACCCGGGAAATTTCAAGGGCACACCCCTTGAAACGTGTTCTTTATTTTAAAAGCATGTTTTAAATTCCGCAATTTTATTTTATACCACGCTTCCGCATTCAAGCAATTTTCCCGGGACGATCCACATATTCTTTCAGAAACGATATGTGAATCATCCCGGGAGATGAACGCGAATAGCAGAAGCGCGAAAGATTGCATAATAAAATTGCAAAGCATAACTAAACGGAATTAAAATCATGCATAACATACATAACCGGATCAAGGGGTGTGCCCTTGATTCTCCCGGGCGTTCGGTGTATCTCATGTTCAATAAAACACAACATGGAGGCCATAGAATTGAAATCGAAAAAACGTAATTAAAGAACCTACCCGGTTGTAGTTTTGTCTTCGTTCGGCTACATGCATTGTTCCCCGTTTTGCACCAAGATCTCAAAGAAGAGACCCTCTAAATCATGACACTCGCTACACCGGAAAGCAAAGAATCCTTGTGCTAGCAAGAAATTATTTGGGGAGAAGAGACATCGATACACGCTATCAATTAACGCAATCAATGTCTCTTATGTTCTAACTTGAATAAGTCAAGAAGAACAAAGTAGAAATCTTAGAGAGTGAGAAGAGGGATGGACGAAATTCTTGAGAGAATTTTGGGAGATGAGAGCTGTAGAGATTAGTAGGTGTGTGTGTGTGTGTGTGTGTGTGTGTGTTTTTTGAGTATTTATAGAAGATGGAATTTCCTATTCCTTCTCAAACTCTTCTAAAGAGACACACTTTGACTAGGATTTGACCTAGTCAAATCCTTGTCAAACTAGGCTTTGATTAAGTCAAATTAATCATGGCCCTTCATCTCATCAATCCCTTGATTAAATCTTGTCCATCCATTTTGTTGGGCTTTTCATGGGATGGGCTTTATTTAATTCTAAATTAAATAATCCCATGAACTTTATATTAAATCCTATTTAATATACTAAGCCCATTAATTAATGAATGAACTTCATTTAATTCCCAATTAAATAGTCCCATGAACTTTATATTAAATCCTATTTAATATACCAAGCTCATTAATTAATTCACCCTTTTAATCTAATTAAAAGGGAAGCCCATACTTTATAAAACCCATAAATCTAATTTATGAACTCAAGCTCAATTATTCCAAATAATTCATCGAGGCTTGAATCTCCAAGAAGTATAATTTAATTCCATTAAATTAAACCTTCTCCCGGAATTAATTCTAAACTAATTCCCTTTCATTTGGTGTAGCGGGTGTGACTCTTTAGGTCCACCTTTCAGCTAGACTTGGACCTACTTTTTGTTATTTCATAACCAAAGTAGTCCGTTACCATGAGTGGCCATCTAGCAACGGTCCATGGCACTAGAGACTAGGTGAATATGTGGTGTGAACATTTAGGCTTCGAGTTACTTGCAGGTACGGTCCTACCGTCGCTAGATAAGTACGGGTACGGTCCTACTGTCGCCTGTCTCTCGGCCTTTAGTCTAGAGCATGGAATTGGGCGTCGGTTCCCATTCTTGACTAGGCAACTATGCATAATGCTCGAGATAGGTTTAACTCGACGTAGGAAATCCTTTCCCACTACATCAAGTGCTACGACCATAGACTTTGTGAGTCTAAACCATCTCCGAGCGCATAGGAGATCCCGCTGTCATATCCTTTGACAAGGGACAGATCCTATCTTAGAATACACCGTTCTTACATACTCCGACTGCACTGGACGAGGCTTATGATGACCATGTAATATAACCGTTCAAATTTCACCAGATCCAAGATACAGCCTTAGTATTTAGGGGACTGTCATGATCCTCAAGTCCGAGGACTAATCCCGTACTATCGGAATCGGGAATACGAGTCATACCGACCAAGCCCGAGTGGCTTCCATATGACGATTCCCGCGAGTCACCTCAATCAGCAGCCACCCAGCTAGCTGACCCACTTACAATGCATGGACGAGCCTCGTCACTTGTCGATGAAATGCGACTGCAGATGCTTAGTGCAAGTCTCAAATGGATTCTCAATGCCCTGTCTCGAGATTCCTTTGATTTGGAGTATTTAGACCGATTCGGCGAAACTGATTTCATGAACCTACCTCCAAGCGTAGTTCCAATTTCCTGAAATGTTATTTCAGTCTGTGGGCGTTTGTTGTGACAAGCAGTAAGTACAAGAAACTCATGCCTATGAATCCTTACTACATTCATTAACATAATGTTACTTGTTCACAGATTGACGAATGGTTCTCAGAACAGCCAATACCATTGACTTTCTGGTCACCTATTCTAACAAGTCGTGTATCATCGACAAGCGACAAAGGTCGTCCATGCAATGTTAGTGGGTTACCCAGCTTGGTGTCGGCTGACTGAGGTGACTCGTGGGAATCGTCATGTGGGAAACCTTAAGTAGGTTGGTCGGTATGACTCGAATTCCCGGTTCCAAAAGTACGAGTTTGGTCCTCGGACTTCAGGGACTATTGTGGTCACATACACACTGTGCCTGTATTTTAGATTTGGCAAGAGGCTACCAAGTCGAGAGACTCGGTTGTCATAAGCCCTATCTAGTGCAGTCAAGATGTGTAGTGTGAACAGTAGGTCCTAACAGAGAATCCGTCTCCTGTCAAAAGGATTAACAGTAATGTCTCATTCACACTCTGAGACTCGTCCTCCAGTAAATCTGTGGCCACAGTGATTGAACAGTAGGATGAGAACCCTGTGACGTTTGGTGTGGATGAGTCAAAGCTTTAGTCAAGAATGGGTACCGACACCTATTGTCCACACCCTAGACTATAGCTGTGAGATGGAAGACGAAATGACAAACGTACTAAAGAGCCTAAATGTTCACGCCATAATATACACTTAGTATCTAGTGCCATGGATCGTTGCTAGACGGCCACCCATGGTGACGGGCGAATTCCCATCAAAGGATGATTGGAATTCGGCCAAGTCCAGATGAGGGTGAACCTAAAGAGTAACACGCAATCCACCGGTAACAGAGGAATTAATTTGGAATTAATTCTGGGAGATAGAACAATTTAATTAGATTAAATTGGTTCCCTTTTCTTGGATTGCTAATTCTTTAATTTGATTAAATAGAATTAACTAATAAATTGGATTTATTGAATTGAGGAAATGGGCTCAAAATAATTAGTTAATTATTTAAAGCCTAAGGGATTATTTTAAATTAGAGGTAAAATATTCCATAAAATCCATCTAGTGATGGACGAACGAGATCGAATGGAGAGGTCAATGGCCAAGATTAAGTTTGACTTAGTCTCTAGCCTAAGTTGACTAGGATTTAACTAGGTCAAAATCCTAGTCAAACTATGCCTCTTTATGAGAGTTTGAAGAGGACTAGGAAGAGTCCCTTCCTATAAATTCTCATAGAGACACACACCACAAGGTGATGATCTCTAGCACACACACACACACACACACACACACTCCGCCTCTCCTCTCTCTCGTCCACCTCTCCTCTCCACTCTCCAAGAATTGTTCTAGTTCCTTGTCTTTGATACAAGAGAACAATAGGCAAATCGATCACGTTAATTCATAACACTAGGTTGATCTGTCCTCCTATATTCCTCTTGATTTCTTGATATCACAGAGGATCAAGATCCGGTGGACAATTTAGAGGGTTCGTAATTTGGAATCTTGGTGGCAAAACGTGGAACAACGCACGTAGCAGTACGAGACAACGGGGAGGTCTCATGTTTCTTTCGTTGCAACCCTATGGCCACCATGATTTTAGCATGTTTATTTTCTTGATCATGAGATACATAGAACACCCGGGAAATTCAAGGGAACATCTCTTGAACGTGTATTTTATTTCTGTTTATAGCATGTTTAATTTTCATGATTTAATTTATCGCGCTTCCGCATTCGCACTCCCTCCCAGGACGATCCACACATGCTTTCATAATCACACGGCTCCAAGCCATTGATTCGATCCAATGTCCAATATCTCTTCTCCTTATGTCTTTTAGATTATAATCCAATTGACCGGACTAACCCAAAAACTTGTACATCTCAGGTATCTAAGATATTCTGGTCGTCCTTAGGGGAATTGGAATATAGTCAGTGGGCAGACGTGATTTCAAATGATGTTCGCTATATCTACTACGGTGTTGCTCTACTTGATTCGCAAGGAGCTACTCCTTACACCGGTTATCATCTGAAGTCCAATTTTTCTTAAGACAACACATGAACCTATGCAAACCTAGTTTGTCTCCCACCAGTCCCTTGACATGTGCAGAACCATCCTATACACTCAAGTACTTCGTAGAACACAAGCTTGACATGCCATATCCAATATAGTGTCTGGGCCACAATCTTTAGAAAGTGCCATGTTTTACAACTTGGCTAATGTCTTAAGAACACGCCCAGATAGGACAAGGTTATTTAGTGAAACACCGAATAAACTGAAAGGAATTGTGGATCGTCCCGGGAAAAGCGCGAATGCGGAAGCGCGGTATAATTAAAAAAATAAATGCGGAATTTAAACATGCTTTTAAATTAAAACACGTTTCAAAGGGTGTGCCTTTGAAATTTCCCGGGTGTTCGGTGTATCTCATGAATAAATCACATATAACATATCATGGAGGCCATAGGGTTGAAAAATAAAAGAGAACGAAAATCTAAAAACGAGACCTACCCGTTGTCGTTTTCGCCTTCAACGGCTACACGCGTTGTTCCCCGTTTTGCACCAAGATCTCGTTCTTGAGACCCTCCAAATCGTGACACACGATCCACCCACGTATCTTGCACGTCGTGCTAGCAACGAACAAGTGTATAATATTTGGAGTGGATGAATCAATCAACACGTTATGAATTAACGGTATTGATTCATCAAGTTCTAATGTTCCAAGAACAAGAGAACAAAGAAACAATTTCTTGGAGTGTGTGAGAGAGAGAGGGGGCGGACGAGATGGAGGGAGAGAGAGAGACGAGTTGTGTGTGTGTTGTGTGTGTGTTGGAGATTCATCATCCTTCAACTTGTAGGATGCTAGGGGTTTATATAGAAGAAGAGTTTAATCCTCTTTAAACTCCTCTTTTAAGAACTCTAATTTGACTAGGATTTTGACCTAGTCAAAGTCCTAGTCAAAGTAGTGTTTTGACCTAGTCAAAACAATCCTAGCCATCCATCTCTCCCATTGATCTCAACCGTTGATTTAAATTAATTTAATGGAATATTTAAAACCTATTTAAATATTTCCAAGAGGCTAAAATAAATATAAATATTATTTAAGCCCATTAAATAAATCCCTTTGATAAATCAAATTTATCAATTTAATTCCTTATATCTAATAGAAGGAATTATTTCTCCAAGAAAAATAAAGGACCCGATTAAATCCAATTTAATCATTCCTTCACTCCAATATTTAATTCCTAATTAAATATCTAAATGTGTGTGGATAGTGTGTGACTCTTTAGGTTCACCTTTCAGCTAGACTTGGTCGGATTCCTAGGATCCTTCCGTTACCATGGGTGGCCATCTAGCAACGGTCCATGGCACTAGAGACTAGGTGAAATATTCAGGGATGAACATTTAGGCTCTAACAGTACACTTGTCCTTCTGTCTTCGGTCTCATCACTTAGAGTCTAGGGCACGGAAAATGCAGGTACCCATTTTGGACCTAAGTGTCGGTCTGTCCTCACTAAACGCCGCAAAGGAATCCTTCCCTTCTGTTTCAGTCACTGTGGCCACAGTTTTAGGGACAAGGCCTAGAGTATATATATGAGACTCAACTGCCAAAACCTATTGACAGGAGACAGATCCTTTCTTGGAAACTACTGTCACTTTGCACACCAGAACTGCACTAGACATGGCTTATGACTACCAAAGAGAATTCTGGCAATCTCTCACCATACCTAAGATACAGCCCTGATGTACAGGTAAACTCAGCAATTCCTCAAGTCAAAGGACTTGACCTGTACCGTTGGAACCGGGAATACACGTCATACCTTGCTGACCATACTCAAGGTCCTCCGTAAGACGGTTCCCGCAAGTCACCTCAGTCAGCTGCGTCCTAGCATGCTAACCCACTAACACTGCTTAGACGACCCTCGTCACCCGTCGATGAAACACGACAGCAGGTGCTTAGTGCAAGTCTCAAATGGAATCCCGGTACCCATTTTCGGGATTCCTTGACTTGGAGATTTCCGGACTGATTCGGGAAGACTGATTCCATGGACCTACCTCCAAGCGTAGTCCCAGTCCCCGAAATTGATTCTCAGTCCGTGGGCTTTGTTTGCGTAGTGAACAGATATGGAAAACAAATATAAGTGAACACAAACAAAGTGATGCCAAATGAAATTCACTTCTTTATTCATTAATGATTTATCAAACACCTATGATTGTCTAGACATAGGTTACATATACCCGCCAAAATTGGCTTACATGGTCACCTATTCTAACAATCTCCCACTTGACCTTTAAAGCCAATCACCCATATGCCTAATCCCCATCTTCTCAAGATGTTGCGTATGAGCACTCTGCGACATAGGCTTTGTCAGCGGGTCTGCTGTGTTGTCTGCTGAGTTGACTCGGTCCATCCGAACGTCACCTCTTCCTACCATTTCTCTAAGAAGATGGTAGCATCTAAGAATGTGTTTGGAACGGTGATGAGATCTCGGCTCCTTTGCTTGCGCTATTGCACCGTTGTTATCACAGAAGATGACAACGGGCTCGGCGATGCTAGGCACCACACCCAACTCTTGGATGTAGTTTCTCATCCAAACCGCTTCCTTAGCAGCTTCTGAAGCTGCTATGTATTCAGCCTCAGTGGTGGAGTCAGCAGTGGTTGCTTGCTTGGAATTTTTCCAAGCCACTACTCCTCCGTGGAGTTTGAATACATACCCCGATTGAGACTTGGCATCATCGTCATCAGACTGGAAGCTAGCGTCGCTAAAGCCTTCCAGAATTAGTTCTCCATTGCCATAGACCAAGAACATTTCCTTAGTCCTCCTAAGGTACTTAAGGATGCCCTTAACGGCATTCCAATGTGCCTCTCCTGCACAGGACTGATATCTGCTTGTCACGCTCAAAGCGTATGCAATGTCAGGCCTGGTGCAATGGACCGCATATTGGATGCTACCTACGGCAGAAGCATAGGGGATGACTTTCATCTTTTCAAGTTCCTCATCAGTCTGCGGGGACTGCTTCTTGGATAACTTGATCCCATGCCTCATTGGAAGGAATCCTCGTTTGGAGTTGTCCATTCGATATCTCTTTAGGACTTTCTCCATATACGAGTTTTGGGTGAGCCCTAACATCCTTTTAGATCTGTCCCTGACAATCTGGATGCCTAGGATGTAGGAGGCTTCACCCAAGTCCTTCATGGAAAACTTGGTTGACAGCCATGCTTTCGTGTTTCCTAACATTCTGACGTCATTACCAATGAGCAGAATGTCATCCACGTAAAGCACTAGGAACGCTATAGAGCTCCCACTGACCTTCTTGTATACACAAGGGTCGGATTCGTTTTTGATGAAGTCATATCCCCGTATTACTTCATCAAATCGAATGTTCCAACTTCGGGATGCTTGTTTGAGGCCATAGATGGACTTCTGGAGACGACAGACCTTCTGTTCTTCTCTAGTGACCGTGAAACCCTCCGGCTAATCCATATAGATCTCTTCTTCAACGAAACCGTTGAGGAAGGCCGTTTTCACGTCCATCTGCCATATTTCATAGTCATACCATGCTGCTATGGCAAGCAGGATCCGAATGGATTTAGCCATGGCTACTGGCGAGTAGGTGTCCTCAAAATCGACCCCGGGTCGTTGAGTGTATCCCTTAGCTACAAGCCTAGCCTTAAAGGTTGTGACTTCTCCATCAACGCCGATTTTGCGCTTGTAGACCCACTTACAGCCCACTGGCTTAACACCTTTCGGTGGATCTACAAGTCTCCAAACTTGGTTCTCGCTCATGGAGTCCATTTCGGTCTTCATGGCCTCAAGCCATTTCCCGGAGTCGATGTCAGACATCGCTTCCCCGTATGTCTTAGGATCGTTATCCAGAAGATCGGTCGCACCTAGAAACCCATATCTCACTGGAGGTCTGGATTCTCTAGTGGACCTACGGAGGACGGGAACGTCAGGGGTAACTGTGGGCGCTGACTGTATCGGAGCCGGCGGTTCAGGGACCGGGACTGGCCTTTCTTGAGGTTGTCCTTCATGCCTAGCATGTTGGACTTCTCTAGGTTGGTCAGCCCTCTTGGTGAGGTTTCCGCGGCTATTTCTGATGGTTGAGTTCCATCACTTGATTCCTCAAGGATCAGCTCATCAGGTTGGATATCCTCCGGGAAGCCTTGCTCCAAGAATACTGCATTCCTTGAAACAAATACCTTTTGTTCCAAAGGGTCATAAAAGTAATAACCCGCAGTTTCTCTAGGGTATCCAACGAACCTGCATAGGCTAGACCTGGATTCTAGCTTATCTCCCACTAACCTCTTGACGTATGCGGGGCTACCCCACACTTTCAAGTAGTTGTAGGACGCAGGCTTGCTGTGCCATATCTCATATGGCGTTTGGGTCAATGCACTGGTAGGCGCCAAATTCAACAACTTGGCTGCCGTTTCTAATGCATAACCCCAAAACGATAAGGGCAATTTGGTAAAACTCATCATGGACCGAACCATGTCCAACAGGGTTCGGTTCCTCCTTTCAGAGACGCCATTTAACTGTGGTGTTCCGGGAGGTGTCCATTCCGATATTATACCATTTTCTTTTAGATAATCTAGGAATTCGGCACTAAGGTATTCACCGCCTCGGTCTGACCGTAGGACTTTAATTTTGCAGTTGGTCTGGTTCTCCACTTCAAGCCTGAATTCTTTAAACCTCTCAAGAGCTTCAGACTTGTACCTCATCAGGTAAACATAACCGTACCGTGAATGATCATCGGTGAAGGTTATGAAGCAGGAGAACCCACCTCGGGCCTGCGTCCTTAGTGGTCCACATACGTCTGTATGGACCAAGTCCAACAGACCTGTGGCAAGCCTGCTTTGTCCTACAAAGGGCTTTTTGGTCATTTTTCCTCTTAGACAAGACTCACAAGTTGGTAGATCACTCAAGTCCCCAACCTCTAGGTTCTTTGAGTCTACCAACTTTTTCATCCTATCTTGGGATATATGACCTAGCCTAGCGTGCCACAGACGTGCGTTCCCGTTATTATCTAATTTCCGTTTGTGTTGAGCGTTAAGAACGAAATTCGTTTGTTGCAAGATATAGAGCCCGTTGTGCAATGTACCAAGTAGATGAGCAATTCCACACCTCATCAAATAAAAGCAATTTTATTGATTCTGAACTCATAACCACTATTGTCCAACAATGGAATGGAAATGATGTTCTTAATCATACTAGGTACAAAATAAACCTGCTCTAATTCTATGCTAATGGTATCACTAATTACTAAAGTGGGGGATCCTACTGCTTCTGCCGAGATGGCCTTGCCATTTCCGAGCTTCAGGATCATGTCCCCGCTACTTAGTTTTCTGCTTCTTTTCAGCACCTGCAAATCATTGCAAATGTGAGCTCCACAGCCGGTATCCAATACCCAAGAGGCAGAATTAGTGACCATGTTAACCTCAATCACAAATATACCTTGGTTTGAGAAGAGTTTGGGGCACTCTCTCTTCCAATGCCCTTTCTCACGGCAGTTGATACATATGTCATTTGCCTTTGACTGTTGCTTGGAGACAACCTTTCCCTTTCCTTTGCCTTTCCCCTCTTTGGCAATGGGAACACTCTGAGTGTTCGTAGCTGCTATGACGGCTTTTCCCTTCCCCTTCTTCTTTTTCCAACGTCCGGCACCCTTGCCTTTCGTCTTGGAAGTTGAAGCACCTCCAAACAATACCGAAGGCGTGGACTTCTTAGTCGTTGCCTCGTATTGCACCAACATATTGATCAACTCATGAATGCCCTTCTCAAGTGTATTCATATTATAGTTGACGATAAATTGGTCGAAGGAGGGTGGGAGTGACTGAAGGATCACATCTATGTACGTTTCGTTATCGAGACCTGCCTTTAGGTCCTCGAGCTTTTCCACTAGGGTAAGCATTTTAACCCCATGCTCTTGTACAGAGGATCCTTCTGTCATTTTAGTTCCAAAGAACGCCTTGGTCGCGACATACCTAGTATACCGGTCCGGGACTGCATAGCAATCCTTAAGGCGAGCCATAATGGAAGGGACATCGTCTAGCCTTTCATATTGCTTCTGAATCTCATTGGTCATCGAAGCAAGTATGATGCTATGGACCTTCCGGTTATCCTTATGCCAAGTCTCGAACGTCTCACGTTCTTCTGGCGTGGATCCTTCCGGTAAGGTCCTAGGGAGAGGCTCGTCCATGACGTAGCCTTGGTTCTCGTAATCTAGGACTATCCTGAGATTGCGCAACCAGTCGTTGTAATTTGTTCCATTGAATTTGTTTGTCTCAAGAATGGTTGATAGTGGGTTCTTAGACATTTTAAAATCTACATTTAGAAAACAACGCGCGATCAGCAGAAAATAAAGACGGTGGTTTGATGAAATAATTAAATGCTTGGTCTTTAGTCATTTAATCCTCCCACTATTTATACGAAAACACGGTACTCTCAAACGTGATTTTCGGGAAATCCTTTCCTAGTGGGCTTGGGATCCACAGCGATTTTTCCCATACCCCGCTTTTACGATTCGCATGGAAAAGATCCTGTGGGAGGTATTCCATACCATTCTCGTTCCACGAGATTCCCAAGATTATTGCCTCACCCTTTTGCATGACCCCGAGGACTCCAAGCGAATCATGCTAATTGGGCGTTAGACCCGACCCAATCGACCGAGCCACAGACCCACTAGTACCCCCACGACTCGTGAGACAGGTAACAGCAGCCCATTTTTCGTTCATGACACAGTGCAGCTTCTTTTAAGTACAATAACGTGCCACGACTCGTGAGACCACGCTATTGACCTAAAACAGCTTCCTCACTATGCCACGGATTGGAAGGCATGGACGAACTCCTAGAGTTCATGTCCACTTTATCTAGGGCCTAATATTTCAACATTGGTCCAACCAATGTGAGAGTGGTGAATGACCGAGATCTCATAATATATATGCATACATTCATCCATAATGCATAAATAAAATCCATCCATAGCAGTTATATGATAAATAAAAACCCATTCATCCATCACAATAACCACATGCAAAATTAAAGCCTAGCACGCCCCTGTTGGATGATCACGAGCCCGAATCCTATGCGATCCACTGAGCCCGCAGTGGATCTATGGTCAATCTAGGGTTGGTCCTATACTATTACAATAATAGTAACCCAATCATCATGCTGATGGGCCTTGGTCTCTTTTTCTCTTTCTTCACTTCATGGAAAACGCCAAGGGACCTCCGGTCTGGGCTCTCCATGTGGTCCTTCCTTCTTCTCCACCAATTACAAAAAATGGAAACCTCACTCCTAGTCTACTCTCATTACATATTAAAAAGTAGAAACCCCAGCGAAAACCCGGGGGGAGTACATAAGGAGGGAGGTAGAAAGCCTTATTATTCCAAGGCACTAGAAAAGAGAGAAGGAGAAAGCAGTTAAAGAGGCACACAGGCCCAACAGAAAATTAAACCATACATCCGGTCTAGGGCTCGTGATCATCCATTTCCATCCAACACACATAATCACATGATCCAATCACATAATTACAATATACCAATAATTCATGATTTCCAATCATAATAATCCAAAACAGAAATAAATGATCATGTGCGCAACGTGTGAAAAATAAAACACAAATATTGGTAATAATATTTTTTTTCGTTTTAGGAAAACCTTTCCTCATTATTTTAAGTAAAATAACCCCGGGATTCTAAATCCAATTTATTTTACTCCTAAAATAATGTCTTTAGGATTTTAGGCAAAATTGAACCCAAACAACGAATTTTCAGAATTAATTAAAAATTAAAAACTGAAAAGTAAATAAAAAGAATAAAATAATGCTAGGGTTTCAAGAAACCCTAGCTGCAGCAGCCGCCGGCCGCCGCCACTAGCAGCAGCCGGCCGGCCGTGCGCGCAGGCACCGCCTGGCCGGGCGCGCGCGCGCAGGCCCCTTGCCTGCGTGCAGCGCGCGCTGCGCGGCCTGGTGTCCCGGCAGACCGTCGCGCGCGCAGGCTCCTTTGCCTCGCGCGCGCCGGCCTGCTGGTCGCCAGCCGCGTGCCTGCGCTGTGCGCAGTGCGCGCGCGCAGACGCGCACTGGGCACGCCCGCGGGCGCGCGCGCGCAGACGCCTCCGTCTGCGTGCGCGCGCGCCTGGTGCCGTCCGCGCGCGGGCTCTCCGCCCGACAGCCTTGCGCGCGCGCGCGCGCAGACACCCTCGTCCGCCCGCGCGCGCGGCTGGAGGCGCCCCCTTGCGCGCGCGCTGCCCCTGCGCGGCCGGCTGGGCGGGCGCGCGCAGGCTACCCTTGCCTGCGCGCGTCTGCCCTGCCGGCAGCGCTCGGCTGCGCGCGGCCAGCCTTCCCGGCTGGCCGCTGTGGCGTTTCTCGTTTTTCAGTTCAAATTTCCCCCGTTTCCCAAGAAAAACAGAAAAATACCAACATTTAGAATTTCACACGAATTAAAAGCAACAAAACAACATGCTTTAATAATCAAGAAAATCAAGATTCAATTAAAACATGCTCAAAACACGTTTCATGCTTAAAACGCACATAAACCCTAGGCCTATACACCGAACCGGGCTTTGATACCACTGAAAGGAATTGTGGATCGTCCCGGGAAAAGCGCGAATGCGGAAGCGCGGTATAATTAAAAAAGTAAATGCGGAATTTAAACATGCTTTTAAATTAAAACACGTTTCAAAGGGTCTGCCTTTGAAATTTCCCGGGTGTTCGGTGTATCTCATGAATAAATCACATATAACATATCATGGAGGCCATAGGGTTGAAAATAAAAGAGAACGAAAATCTAAAACGAGACCTACCCGTTGTCGTTTTCGCCTTCAACGGCTACACGCGTTGTTCCCCGTTTTGCACCAAGATCTCGTTCTTGAGACCCTCCAAATCGTGACACACGATCCACCCACGTATCTTGCACGTCGTGCTAGCAACGAACAAGTGTATAATATTTGGAGTGGATGAATCAATCAACACGTTATGAATTAACGGTATTGATTCATCAAGTTCTAATGTTCCAAGAACAAGAGAACAAAGAAACAGTTTCTTGGAGTGTGTGAGAGAGAGAGGGGGCGGACGAGATGGAGGGAGAGAGAGAGACGAGTTGTGTGTGTGTTGTGTGTGTGTTGGAGATTCATCATCCTTCAACTTGTAGGATGCTAGGGGTTTATATAGAAGAGGAGTTTAATCCTCTTTAAACTCCTCTTTTAAGAACTCTAATTTGACTAGGATTTTGACCTAGTCAAAGTCCTAGTCAAAGTAGTGTTTTGACCTAGTCAAAACAATCCTAGCCATCCATCTCTCCCATTGATCTCAACCGTTGATTTAATTTAATTTAATGGAATATTTAAAACCTATTTAAATATTTCCAAGAGGCTAAAATAAATATAAATATTATTTAAGCCCATTAAATAAATCCCTTTGATAAATCAAATTTATCAATTTAATTCCTTATATCTAATAGAAGGAATTATTTCTCCAAGAAAAATAAAGGACCCGATTAAATCCAATTTAATCATTCCTTCACTCCAATATTTAATTCCTAATTAAATATCTAAATGTGTGTGGATAGTGTGTGACTCTTTAGGTTCACCTTTCAGCTAGACTTGGTCGGATTCCTAGGATCCTTCCGTTACCATGGGTGGCCATCTAGCAACGGTCCATGGCACTAGAGACTAGGTGAAATATTCAGGGATGAACATTTAGGCTCTAACAGTACACTTGTCCTTCTGTCTTCGGTCTCATCACTTAGAGTCTAGGGCACGGAAAATGCAGGTACCCATTTTGGACCTAAGTGTCGGTCTGTCCTCACTAAACGCCGCAAAGGAATCCTTCCCTTCTGTTCAGTCACTGTGGCCACAGTTTTAGGGACAAGACCTAGAGTATATATATGAGACTCAACTGCCAAAACCTATTGACAGGAGACAGATCCTTTCTTGGAAACTACTGTCACTTTGCACACCAGAACTGCACTAGACATGGCTTATGACTACCAAAGAGAATTCTGGCAATCTCTCACCATACCTAAGATACAGCCCTGATGTACAGGTAAACTCAGCAATTCCTCAAGTCAAAGGACTTGACCTGTACCGTTGGAACCGGGAATACACGTCATACCTTGCTGACCATACTCAAGGTCCTCCGTAAGACGGTTCCCGCGAGTCACCTCAGTCAGCTGCGTCCTAGCATGCTAACCCACTAACACTGCTTAGACGACCCTCGTCACCCGTCGATGAAACACGACAGCAGGTGCTTAGTGCAAGTCTCAAATGGAATCCCGGTACCCATTTTTCGGGATTCCTTGACTTGGAGATTTCCGGACTGATTCGGGAAGACTGATTCCATGGACCTACCTCCAAGCGTAGTCCCAGTCCCCGAAATTGATTCTCAGTCCGTGGGCTTTGTTTGCGTAGTGAACAGATATGGAAAACAAATATAAGTGAACACAACAAAGTGATGCCAAATGAAATTCACTTCTTTATTCATTAATGATTTATCAAACACCTATGATTGTCTAGACATAGGTTACATATACCCGCCAAAATTGGCTTACATGGTCACCTATTCTAACATGAACCATGTTGAACAAGGTTCGATTCCTCTCTTATTAGAGATGTCGTTGAATTGTGAGGCTCCAGGAAGATTTCCACTGATTGATAATTTCATTCTCATTTAGATACATCAAGAACTCCCACTAAATACACACCATGCGATCCAATCAAAGGTTAATTTTGCAACCAATTCAGTTCACACTTCAAATCTAATTCCCAGAACCTTCCAAACGTCCTTAGACTTGTGCACCCTCTTCTGGTCTTGTGTATTCAGTGATCCATAGATGTCTGGCTGGATCTAATCTAAGAGACCACTAGCAAGCATACTTTATCCTACAGAGAGCTTATTGGCCATCTTCCTACTCAGGAAGGACTTGCAAGCTAGCATATTGAAATTGTCTCTTTCTAAACTCCTTGAATCTATTAACCTCTGTATCCTATCTAGACGTTCGTGACCTAACTTTACATGCCAAATCTGTGAGTTTATCTTGACTATCCATTTTATCATTTTTTTTTAGCATTTATAATCTAATTATGGGATGGTATTGAAACAATTAGGCAAATAACCAAGCAGACAAGAATAACCATTCTTTGTCAAATAAAAGAAACTTTCATTGATCAAAAACATATAATCCTAATTGTCCAACAATAGAAAAACATAATTTTGATCATGCTAGGTTACATAATTGTGACCTATCAACTCTATCCTAATATGACCACTAGTTAAGCCAAATTGGTGCTATAGCTTTTGCAGCAACAGCCCTTGCCATTGCCTAGCTTTAGAACTATCTTCGTCTTAGCCTTCTACTCCTTTCCATTTCCTGCAAATCATTTGCAGATATGAACTCTACAGCTGGTATCCAACACCCAAGAAGTAGAATAGTAATCATATTAAAGTTTAAATCAAATAAACCTTGGTTGGAGAGGAGTTTCGAACACTCCCTCTTCCAATGTCCTTTTTCACGGCAATATATGCAAACATTTTTCGCAATCCTTGGTTACTAAACCGCTTTCCTCTTTCCTTTGCCCATGCCAGCATGGCAACAGGAGCGCTCTGGGCACTTGCAGCGGCTGATTCTGTCTTACCATTCTTTCCTCCTCCAACGTTCGGCCCCTTTGCTTTTCGCTCTTGAGGTTGAAGCCTCCCCCACTAATACAGATGGCGCAAACTTTTCAATCGTTGCCTCGTATTGGACAAACATATTTATCAACTCATGAAGGTCTTTTTCAAGCACATTCATGTTATAGTTAACAATAAATGAGTCAAAAGAGGGAGGAATAGACTGAACGATCACGTCGATGTACGTCTCTTTTCTAAGATCAGCTTGGAGGTCTTGAGCTTCTCCACAAGTGATAGCATCATCACTTCATGTTGGTGTACAAAACGACCCTTCTGTCATCTTAGCTCCGAAAAATGCCTTCGTCGCAGCATATCTAATATGCCGGTCCAGTACCGCATAAACGTCTTTCATGCGGAGCATTATCGAGCTGACATCGACCAGCCGATCATACTGTTTTAGGAACTCATTAGTCATGGATGCTAGTATGATGCTATGGACCTTGCGGTTATCCTCCTGCCATTCATTGAACATCGAACGCTCTTTGGACGAGGACCCCTCCAGTAAGACCTGAGGAAGAGGCTTATTCAGAACGTAAGCCTGGTCTTCGAAATCGAGGACAATCCTCAGATTTCACATCCAATTGTTATAGTTTGTTCCACCAAATTTGTTAGTCTCAAGAATTACATCGAGTGCATTCTTAGACATCTACATTCAGAATGTAAAACAAAAATTTAGTAGATTATTATAATATTAAATTCAAGTTAAGACTTGGTCTTAGTCATTAACCCCTCCCACTCTTTCTTCAAGAAAGCCCACCACTCTCAAGTGGGGTTTTCAGAAGACCATTTCCTAGTGGGCTTGGAGTCCACAAACACAATTCTCCATGCCTCGGTTTTACAATTCACACAGAAAATTGATTTGTGGGAGGTAACCTATACCATTCTCATCCAATGAGATCCCCAAGATATTCTGTCTCGCCTCTTCACATGAGCCTAAGGACTCCAAGAGAATTATGTTACTTAGTGTTAGCCCCGACCCATCAACCAAATGAATATCTTGAAAGAAATTGTGGATCGTCCCGGGAAAAGCGCGAATGCGGAAGCGCGGTATAATTAAAATTAAATATGGAATTTTAAACATGCTTTTAAATTAAAGAACACGTTTCAAAGGGTGTGCCTTTGAAATTCCCGGGTGTTCGGTGTATCTCATGAATAATAAAACATAAAAAGAATCATGGAGGCCATAGGGTAGAAAATTAAAAGGGACGAAAAACATAAACGAGACCTACCCGTTGTCGTTTTCGTCTTCAACGGCTACACGCGTTGTTCCCGTTTTGCACCAAGATCTCGTTCTTGAGACCCTCCAAATCGTGACACACGATCCACCCACGTATCTTGCACGTCGTGCTAGCAACGAACAAGTGTATAATATTTTGGAGTGGATGAATCAATAACACATTATGAATTAATGGTATTGATTCATCAAAGTTCTAATGTTCCAAGAACAAGAGAACTAAGAGAAAATAATTTTCTTGGAGTGTGTGAGAGAGAGAGGGCGGACGAGATAGAGGGGAGAGAGAGCCGAGTTGTACTGTGTGTTGTGTGTGTTGGAATTTCATCATCCTTCAACTTGTAGGATGCTAGGGGTTTATATAGAAGAGGAGTCTAATCCTCTTTAAACTCCTCTTTCAAGAACTCTATTTTGACTAGGATTTTGACCTAGTCAAAGTCCTAGTCAAAGTAGTGTTTTGACCTAGTCAAAACAATCCTAGCCATCCATCTCTCCCATTCATCTCACCGTTGATTTAATTTAGTTTAATGGAATATTTAAAACCTATTTAAATATTTCCAAGAGGCTAAAATAAATATAAATATTATTTAAGCCCATTAAATAAATCCCTTTGATAAATCTAATTTATCAATTTAATTCCTTATATCTAATAGAAGGAATTATTTCTCCAAGAAAAATAAAGGACCCGATTAAATCCAATTTAATCATTCCTTCACTCCAATATTTAATTCCTAATTAAATATCTAAATGTGTGTGGATAGTGTGTGACTCTTTAGGTTCACCTTTCAGCTAGACTTGGTCGGATTCCTAGAATCCTTCCGTTACCATGGGTGGCCATCTAGCAACGGTCCATGGCACTAGAGACTAGGTGAAATATTCAGGGATGAACATTTAGGCTCTAACAGTACACTTGTCCTTCTGTCCTCGGTCTCATCACTTAGAGTCTAGGGCACGGATAATGCAGGTACCCATTTTGGACCTAAGTGTCGGTCTGTCCTCACTAAACGCCGCAAGGGAATCCTTCCCTTCTGTTCAGTCACTGTGGCCACAGTTTTAGGGACAAGACCTAGAGTATACATGAGACTCAACTGCCAAAACCTATTGACAGGAGACAGATCCTTTCTTGGAAACTACTGTCACTTTGCACACCAGAACTGTACTAGACATGGCTTATGACTACCAAAGAGAATTCTGGCAATCTCTCACCATATCTAAGATACAGCCCTAACGTACAGGTAAACTGAGCAATTCCTCAAGTCAAAGGACTTGGCCTGTACCGTTGGGAACCGGGAATACACGTCATACCTTGCTGACCATACTCAACGTCCTCCGTAAGACGGTTCCCGCGAGTCACCTCAGTCAGCTGCGTCCTAGCATGCTAACCCACTAACACTGCTTAGACGACCCTCATCAACCCGTCGATGAAACACGACAGCAGGTGCTTAGTGCAAGTCTCAATGGAATCCCGGTACCCATTTTTCGGGATTCCTTGACTTGGAGATTTCCGGACTGATTCGGGAAGACTGATTCCATGGACCTACCTCCAAGCGTAGTCCCAGTCCCGGAATTGATTCTCAGTCCGTGGGCTTTGTTTGCGTAGTGAACAGATATGGAAAACAAATATATGTGAACACAAACAAAGTGATGCCAAATGAAATTCACTTCTTTATTCATTAATGATATTTATCAAACACCTGAAATTGTGTAGACATAGGTTACATATACCCGCCAAAATTGGCTTACATGGTCACCTATTCTAACAATCTCCACTTGACCTTTAAAGCCAATTACCCATATGCCTAATCCCATCTTCTCAAATGTTGCGTATGAGCACTCTGCGACATAGGCTTTGTCAGCGGGTCTGCTGTGTTGTCTGCTGAGTTGACTCGGTCCATCCGAACGTCACCT
>JACGWO010000005.1:15104874-15342886 GCA_034509735.1 Sesamum alatum | reverse complement strand
AGTTGATACATATGTCATAAGCCTTTGACTGTTGCTTGGAGACAACCTTTCCCTTTCCTTTGCCTTTCCCCTCTTTGGCAATGGGAACACTCTGAGTGTTCGTAGCTGCTATGACGGCTTTTCCCTTCCCCTTCTTCTTTTTCCAACGTCCGGCACCCCTTGCCTTTCGTTTTGGAAGTTGAAGCACCTCCAAACAATACGAAGGCGCGGACTTCTTAGTCGTTGCCTCGTATTGCACCAACATATTGATCAACTCATGAATGCCCTTCTCAAGTGCATTCATGTTATAGTTGACGATAAATTGGTCGAAGGAAGGTGGGAGTGACTGAAGGATCACATCTATGTACGTTTCGTTATCGAGACCTGCCTTTAGGTCCTCGAGCTTTTCCACTAGGGTAAGCATTTTAACCCCATGCTCTTGTACAGAGGATCCTTCTGTCATTTTAGTTCCAAAGAACGCCTTGGTCGCGACATACCTAGTATGCCGGTCCGGGACTGCATAGCAATCCTTAAGGCGAGCCATAATGGAAGGGATATCGTCTAGCCTTTCATATTGCTTCTGAATCTCATTGGTCATCGAAGCAAGTATGACGCTACGGACCTTCCGGTTATCCTTATGCCAAGTCTCGAACGTCTCACGTTCTTCTGGCGTTGATCCTTCCGGCAAGGTCCTAGGGAGAGGCTCGTCCATGACGTAGCCTTGGTTCTCGTAATCTAGGACTATCCTGAGATTGCGCAACCAGTCGTTGTAGTTGGTTCCATTAAATTTGTTTGTCTCAAGAATGGTTGATAGTGGGTTCTTAGACATTTTAAATCTACATTTAGAAAACAACGCGCGATCAGCAGAAAATAAAGACGGTGGTTTGATGAAATAATTAAATGCTTGGTCTTTAGTCATTTAATCCTCCCACTATTTATACGAAAACACGGTACTCTCAAACGTGATTTTCGGGAAATCCTTTCCTAGTGGGCTTGGGATCCACAGCGATTTTTCCCATACCCCGCTTTTACGATTCGCATGGAAAAGATCCTGTGGGAGGTATTCCATACCATTCTCGTTCCACGAGATTCCCAAGATTATTGCCTCACCCTTTTGCATGACCCCGAGGACTCCAAGCGAATCATGCTAATTGGGCGTTAGACCCGACCCAATCGACCGAGCCACAGACCCACTAGTACCCCCACGACTCGTGAGACAGGTAACAGCAACCCATTTTTCGTTCATGACACAGTGCAGCTTCTTTTAAGTACAATAACGTGCCACGACTCGTGAGACCACGCTATTGACCTAAAACAGCTTCCTCACTATGCCACGGATTGGAAGGCATGGACGAACTCCTAGAGTTCATGTCCACTTTATCTAGGGTCTAATATTTCAACATTGGTCCAACCAATGTGAGAGTGGTGAATGACCGAGATCTCATAATATATATGCATACATTCATCCATAATGCATAAATAAAATCCATCCATAGCAGTTATATGATAAATAAAAACCCCATTCATCCATCACAATAACCACATGCAAAATTAAAGCCTAGCACGCCCCTGTTGGATGATCACGAGCCCGAATCCTATGCGATCCACTGAGCCCGCAGTGGATCTATGGTCAATCTAGGGTTGGTCCTATACTATTACAATAATAGTAACCCAATCATCATGCTGATGGGCCTTGGTCTCTTTTCTCTTTCTTCACTTCATGGAAAACTCCAAGGGACCTTCGGTCTGGGCTCTCCATGTGGTCCTTCCTTCTTCTCCACCAATTACAAAAAGAAACCTCACTCCTAGTCTACTCTCATTACATATTAAAAAAATAGAAACCCCAGCGAAAACCCGGGGGGAGTACATAAGGAGGGAGGTAGAAAGCCTTATTATTCCAAGGCACTAGAAAGAGAGAAGGAGAAAACAGTTAAAGAGGCACACAGGCCCAACAGAAAATTAAACCATACATCCGGTCTAGGGCTCGTGATCATCCATTTCCATCCAACACACGTAATTACATGATCCAATCACATAATCATAAATATACCAATAATACATGATTTCCAATCATATTAATCCAAGATGAAAATAAATGAACATGTGCGCAACGCGTGAAAAATAAAACACAAATATTGGTAATAATATTTTTCTCATTTTAGGAAAACCTTTCCTCATTATTTTAAGTAAAATAACCCCGGGATTCCAAATCCAATTTATTTTACTCCTAAAATAATGTCTTTAGGAATTTAGGCAAAATTGAACCCAAAAACGAATTTTCAGAATTAATTCAAAATTAAAACTGAAAAGTAAATAAAAATAATAAAAATAATAAAAAAAAATAATACTAGGGTTTCAAAAAACCCTTGCTGCAGCAGCCGCCGGCCGCCGCCACCGGCAGCAGCCGGCCGGCCGTGCGCGCAGGGCAGCAGGCCCAGCCTGCCGCCCCTGCGCGCGCGCGCGCAGGCCCCTTGCCTGCGTGCGCGCGCGCCTGGCCGGCAGCGCGCTGCGCGGCCTGGTGTTCCGGCAGGCCGTCGCGCGCGCAGGCTCCTCTGCCTCGCGGGTGCCGGCCTGCTGGTCGCCAGCCGCGTGCCTGCGCTGTGCGCAGTGCGCGCGCGTAGACGCGCACTGGGCACGCCCGCCGGGCGCGCGCGCGCAGACCCTCCGTCTGCGTGCGCGCGCGCCTGGTGCCCGTCCGCACGCGGGCTCTCCGCCCGACAGCCTTGCGCGCGCGCGCGCGCAGACACCCTCGTCTGCCCGCGCGCGCGCCTGGAGGCGCCCCCTTGCGCGCGCGCTGCCCCTGCGCGACCGGCTGGGCGGGCGCGCGCAGGCTACCCTTGCCTGCGCGCGTCTGCCCTGCCGGCAGCGCTCGGCTGCGCGCGGCCAGCCTTCCCGGCTGGCCGGCTGTGGCGTTTCTCGTTTTCAGTTCAACTTTTCCCCCGTTTCCCAAGAAAAAACAGAAAAATACCAACATTCAGAATTTCACACGAATTAAAAGCAATAAAAACAACATGCTTTAATAATCAAGAAAATCAAGATTCAATTAAAACATGCTAAATCACGTTTCATGCTTAAACGCACATAAACCCTAGGCCTATACACCGAACCGGGCTCTGATACCACTGAAAGAAATTGTGGATCGTCCTGGGAAAAGCGCGAATGCGGAAGCGCGGTATAATTAAAATTAAATATGGAATTTAAACATGCTTTTAAATTAAAGAACACGTTTCAAAGGGTGTGCCTTTGAAATTCCCGGGTGTTCGGTGTATCTCATGAATAATAAAACATAAAAGAATCATGGAGGCCATAGGGTAGAAAATTAAAAGGGACGAAAAACATAAACGAGACCTACCCGTTGTCGTTTTCGTCTTCAACGGCTACACGCGTTGTTCCCCGTTTTGCACCAAGATCTCGTTCTTGAGACCCTCCAAATCGTGACACACGATCCACCCACGTATCTTGCACGTCGTGCTAGCAACGAACAAGTGTATAATATTTTGGAGTGGATGAATCAATAACACATTATGAATTAATGGTATTGATTCATCAAAGTTCTAATGTTCCAAGAACAAGAGAACTAAGAGAAAATAATTTTCTTGGAGTGTGTGAGAGAGAGAGGGCGGACGAGATAGAGGGGAGAGAGAGCCGAGTTGTACTGTGTGTTGTGTGTGTTGGAATTTCATCATCCTTCAACTTGTAGGATGCTAGGGGTTTATATAGAAGAGGAGTCTAATCCTCTTTAAACTCCTCTTTCAAGAACTCTATTTTGACTAGGATTTTGACCTAGTCAAAGTCCTAGTCAAAGTAGTGTTTTGACCTAGTCAAAAACAATCCTAGCCATCCATCTCTCCCATTCATCTCACCGTTGATTTAATTTAATTTAATGGAATATTTAAAACCTATTTAAATATTTCCAAGAGGCTAAAATAAATATAAATATTATTTAAGCCCATTAAATAAATCCCTTTGATAAATCTAATTTATCAATTTAATTCCTTATATCTAATAGAAGGAATTATTTCTCCAAGAAAAAATAAAGGACCCGATTAAATCCAATTTAATCATTCCTTCACTCCAATATTTAATTCCTAATTAAATATCTAAATGTGTGTGGATAGTGTGTGACTCTTTAGGTTCACCTTTCAGCTAGACTTGGTCGGATTCCTAGAAATCCTTCCGTTACCATGGGTGGCCATCTAGCAACGGTCCATGGCACTAGAGATTAGGTGAAATATTCAGGGATGAACATTTAGGCTCTAACAGTACACTTGTCCTTCTGTCCTCGGTCTCATCACTTAGAGTCTAGGGCACGGATAATGCAGGTACCCATTTTGGACCTAAGTGTCGGTCTGTCCTCACTAAACGCCGCAAGGGAATCCTTCCCTTCTGTTCAGTCACTGTGGCCACAGTTTTAGGGACAAGACCTAGAGTATACATGAGACTCAACTGCCAAAACCTATTGACAGGAGACAGATCCTTTCTTGGAAACTACTGTCACTTTGCACACCAGAACTGTACTAGACATGGCTTATGACTACCAAAGAGAATTCTGGCAATCTCTCACCATATCTAAGATACAGCCCTAACGTACAGGTAAACTGAGCAATTCCTCAAGTCAAAGGACTTGGCCTGTACCGTTGGAACCGGGAATACACGTCATACCTTGCTGACCATACTCAAGGTCCTCCGTAAGACGGTTCCCGCGAGTCACCTCAGTCAGCTGCGTCCTAGCATGCTAACCCACTAACACTGCTTAGACGACCCTCGTCACCCGTCGATGAAACACGACAGCAGGTGCTTAGTGCAAGTCTCAAATGGAATCCCGGTACCCATTTTCGGGATTCCTTGACTTGGAGATTTCCGGACTGATTCGGGAAGACTGATTCCATGGACCTACCTCCAAGCGTAGTCCCAGTCCCCGAAATTGATTCTCAGTCCGTGGGCTTTGTTTTGCGTAGTGAACAGATATGGAAAACAAATATAAGTGAACACAAACAAAGTGATGCCAAATGAAATTCACTTCTTTATTCATTAATGATTTATCAAACACCTGAAATTGTCTAGACATAGGTTACATATACCCGCCAAAATTGGCTTACATGGTCACCTATTCTAATATATCTCAACTATCGCCCCCTACGACTCGTGAGACAGGGAAATTAGGAGCATATTCCATTCGTTCACACAACAGCGCAACTTTCTTCCATTCCAAACGTGCCACGGCTCCTGAGACCACGAATGGGTGAAAGTTGCTTCCTCACTACATTGTTATGGATGGAAGACTTGGAATAATCAAACCATTTGATTTTTAATTTCATTTTGGGCCTAATATTTACTTGGACCATCCAAGTGAGAGTTAATAATATATTAAGACCGAGACATCATTATATTAGTATTTTGCATGCTCAAGTTTTATACATATAATGTAATACGATGCATTCCAAACACATCATACATCAAACCATAAAAAACATAAGCACATGCAAAACAAGCCTAGCACGTCCCTGTTAGGTGAAGGGACAAGCGGATCCGCCTGGGAGCGCGAGCGAAAGTGAGGAATGCGAAATATTGCGTAAATTAAAAGCAAAGATCATCAAAATTTCAAGGGTGTTCCCTTGGGTGCCCAACCGGCATTCAATGTAGGATATGATAATATAAAAGCGTATACATATCATATAGAGCATAGATGTAGAAATGAAACTACAATACCGAAAAGTGACAATTACCTTTGTAGTTAACTTTCTTGCACGGCTATAAGCATTGTTCCTCTCCGAATATGTTCACTAAGTTTAAACGTATGAACTCTCTAATGAAGTTCACACCATACTGGAAGAGATTGTGTTTCTCTTGCTAGAGAAAAACGGATCTAAGAGGATACGATCCAAGAAATATAATACTATTATGTTAGTGTCTCTTCTTGATCCAGCTTTGTTCTTCAAAATGATCCAAGATCAATGAAGAAAAAAGAGGGAAGTATGTGTTGTAGAGAGAGCGCCGAAAATTGGAGAGAAAAATAGAGTGTGTTTTTCGTCTTTTTCCTAGAAAAAGATTAAATGTAATTCTCTTGCTTTGATGATAGTATATGCTCATATATATACTTAATTAATGTGATTATTGAATGTGTCTAGGTGCATCCAAGGATGTTTAGATACATCCCAATCAATTCCATTAATTTATCAATCAAGCCTACCATGTCATAAGGTATGATTTAATCATACCAAATGAAATAGGCATGACTGAAATTGATTTTACCCTTACCAAATGAGACAAGTCAACACTCTATCAAGGCCACGCATGGCCGATTTTTAGGCTTCTAAAGGAAGCAATTTTTGGCCATGCTTATTTGGGAAGAAGTCCAACTTTTTCTCATTCCAAAAGTGGAATGAACACACCTCTTGGGCCAAAATTTAATGGATTAGATTTTATTGTAATCCAATTACAACAAGCCCAAAATTAAATCCCATTTAATTCAAGGTCCACTTAAATAATTCCCAGTAATCTCTTAATCCAATTAAGATCCAATTTTTGATTCTCTACTTTAATCGATAAATTTCATTTACCGATTAAAATGAGGGCCACATACAATATCGGCCCGTCCAACCAATTGACAATCCCTCAAGTAATCTAATTACTCATTATCCTCTAAAATTAACTTCTAATCAATTTCTTCACCTCCTCGGTGATTTGTGTGTGGGCCTTTAGGTTCACTCTCAACTAGACTTGGGCCCATGTCCAACAGGAGCCTGTTACCATGGGTGGTCGTCTAGCAACGGTCCATGGCACTAGAGACTAGGTGAATGTTGGCATGAACATTTAGGCGCCGATTTCATACGGGTACGGTCCTTCCATCTACCGTCTCCCGGCCTTAGTCTAGGGTATGAAATTGGGTGTCAGTTCCCATCCCTGATAGGGGACAGATCCTCTTCTTGAAACCCACCATCCTCACTACACATTTTGGCTGTAATGGATAAGTCTTATAATGATCATCTTACAGAGTGACAACCTCTCGCCAGATCCAAGATAGAGCCATCGTGTGTACGTGACTTCCATGGTCAAGTTTGAGGACTACTCACGTACTATCAGAACCGAGAAAATCCAATCATACCGACCAAGCCTCCAAGGTTTCCATATGATGATCCCCACGAGTCAGTTCAGTCGGCTCGACCCCAGTCAACCAACCTACCAAGATCGTATAGGCGTACCACACCTGCCGCCGATGAAACACGGTACTCATCCAATGAATACGACTCTTCGTGCAAGTCTTTATAGGACTCTCGATGCCCTATCTCGAGGTCCTCGACTTGGAATATTTCAGACCCAACCCATTATCTGTTGGTTTCATAACCACCATCCAATGCGTGGCCCAACTGCATGAGTTGTTAATCGTGGTATGTGGGCTTTGTTGTGATATATGTAAAACAACATTTAACATATGAAAATGAGCACAACAAAGAAAGTATCAATGGTAATGAACACTCATTTTATTCAGTACATAATATTACATTACATCAAGTTGTCAAATAGCTTACAAAATGCCAAACCTATTTGCTTTCTAATCACCTATTCTAACATTAGGATGATCACAAGCTCGTTCCTAAGTGATCCACTGAGCCCGCAATAGATCTATGGTCAATCTAAGGTAGGGCTACACTACTACAATTTTTACATCCCATTATCATACTAATGGGGCCTTGTAAATCCTTCTTTGTTCTTCTTGGGCCTTCCGTCGTGGGCTCCGTCTAACGGACCTTTTTGGGCCTTCATCTCTATGGAAGCTTGCATTTATTTTCTAAAATAAATAAAGCATCACATGCTAATCTACACTCATTACAACTGAAATGAAACCTCAATTAGAAGTTGAGGGAGTACATTTACATAGAGAAAGCAAGCCTTATTATTCAAAGGCTAAAAATGATAGAATAAATAAACACAAAGAGGCACGCAGGCCTCACCAACATAAAATAAACCATACATAGGTCAATGGGCTTTGTGATCATCCATATTTTTTATCCAACAAGCAACAATTACACATTTATATCAAATATAAACATGCTCACCAAATAAATAACTCCATGCATTTACAACTAGATATCCAATATCTAACCATAAATATAATTAAAATACAGAAAATACCATATTAATAATGCAATTAAAAAGATGGACATCATTTTATACATCCAATGTACAAACCATTTTTTTTATTGGAAGCCATTTCTAAAATAATCTAAGGCATAAAAATTATTTTAGAAAAATTCAATTTAACTAAATATTAAAATATGCCAAAATTAATAATTTCATAAACTAGTAGATATCAGGAAAATCTAATTTTCCAAAAAAAAGGGCACAAAACAGTGTTGTCGGTCGGATGGTCGCATGCACGCGCGCGCGCCCAGCACAACGCGGCCACACGCCCTGCGCGCAGCAACCGGCGAGCAGACGCGCGCCTGCTGCTCCTGCCGGGCCCCCAGCACCATTTTTTCCTTTTTTTGAAAAAATTTCTGCTATAAAAAACTGAACCATAAACATGCATGTACAGAAAATCCAATTCTCATATAATGCATGAATATCCATAATTTTAAAAGCAAAATTAACACATACTTTCTACACATACAATCATGCTTCAAAATCATAAAACATGCTTTTCAAAAGTGTTTTAAATATGTTCTACATGCTTTACACGTAACAACATGTACATCCTATAGCCACAACACCGAACCAGGCTCTGATACCACTAAAAAATTAGGTACGACCCGGGAACACAATGGAAGCGTAAAATGCGTAATTTAAGGCATAATTTTGAAAAGATTCGAAGAGTTGTTCCCTTTGAAGTTCCCGAACGTTCGGTGTATGTCAAAGCACAAATTAAAGAAGAGAAGATGCGAGACATGTGGCTAAAAGAAGTGAACAAAAAGATACATATCATATAAATGAAAACCAACCTTATGTTCGTTGCTCGTAAAACCGGTTCTAGCTTTGTTATCTTTATGTTTTCTTATTCCGTTCACTTGAGAATTCAACGTAGAATTCCTCTAATTGTTGTCCACACCACACAAGGGATTCAAACTATATTTTATTGCTAGATATAGTATAGTGAAGAGAAGAAGAAAACAATTCCAAAGCAACACTATCAATTAGTGATCTTTAGTTAGTTTTAAGTTCTTTTCTTTCCAAAAGAAATGAACAATTAGAGAAAATTTTTAGAGGTGTATTTGGCTAAAATCTCCAGAAAATTATGAAGTAAGTGTATTTATTTTTGTGTAGTGTATATTTATGTGTAAGTAGGAATTTGAATTCAAAATTCAACCTCCATCAATTAACCTCCACGGCTAACTTCCACATATACACTATTATAGCACAAGTATCACCCATGATGGCACTTAGAGAAGCACCTCCACATGCACTCCACATGGCCTATACACACTAGGAGAAAGCTCCAAATTCTCCTACAACTTGCTCCAACTTGTATAAGATGTGGACTTGAATTCCATGCTTTTGGACTTTTATTTAATCTAATTAAATTTAAGTCCAAAAAAGAATCATTGGGCATTAATTAATCTAATTAATCTCAATCCAATTGAAGCCCAATAGTTTATTTAATCCAATTAAATAAACATAAGTCCAAATTAAGAATAATTGATCCAATCAATTACTATAGCAAAACTCGATAAATTAATCCAATTAATTTAAAGGTTCTTAGTCCAAAATTAACTACTCCAATTAATTAGCCTTGGACCATCCATCAAATTAATTTCCCAATAAATGATCCAATCATTTATTTTCTCTCTTGAATAAATTTAATCCAATTAAATTTTATTCGCTTCTTCTAGAAGTAATTCCAAATTAATTCCACCAAATCCAAAGTGAATTGTGTGTGACTCATTAGGTCACTCTCAGCTAGACTTGGGCTTATGTCCAATAAAATTGGTCAATTAAATCAATTTTGATTAATTGTTTTCCAATTAACCATTAATTGAAAAAACGACCGTCACCGTGGGTGGCCGTCTAGCAACGTCCACGGCACTAGAGACTAGGTGAATGTTATGAAAGATTATGTGGATCGTCCCGGGAAAAGCGCGAATGCGGAAGCGCGGTATAATTAAAAATTAAAACGGAATTTAAACATGCCTTTAAATTAAAAACACGTTTCAAAGGGTGTGCCTTTGAAATTTTCCCGGGCATTCGGTGTATCTCATGAACGTATAACATAAATAAATCATGGAGGCCATAGGGTTGAAAATTAAAGAGGGACGAAAATTTAAAACGAGACCTACCCGTTGTCGTTTTCGTCTTCAACGGCTACACGCGTTGTTCCCCGTTTTGCACCAAGATCCCGTCTTTGAGACCCTCTAATTCGTGACACACGATCCACCCACGTATCTTGCACGTCGTGCTAGCAACGAACAAGTGTATAATTTTGGAGTGGATGAATCAATAACACATTATCAATTAATGGTATTGATTCATCAAGATTCTAATGTTCCAAGAACAAAAGAATCAAGAAAACTATTTTCTTGAGAGAGAGAGAGAGAGGGGCGGACGAGAGAGATGGGAGAGAGAGAGAAACCGTGTGTGTGTGTTGTGTGTGTGTGTTGGAGTTTCATCATCATGTAAATTGTAGGATGCTAGGGGTTTATATAGAAGAGGAGTTTAATCCTCTTTAAACTCCTCTTTTAAGAACTCTAATTTGATTAGGATTTTGACCTAGTCAAAGTCCTAGTCAAACTAATGTTTTGACCTAGTCAAAACGATCCTAGCCATCCATCTCTCCCATTGATCTCAACCGTTGATTTAATTTAATTTAATGGAAATATTTAAAACCTATTTAAATATTTCCAAGAGGCTAAAATAAATATAAATATTATTTAAGCCCATTAAATAAATCCCTTTGATAAATCCAATTTATCAATTTAATTCCTTCTATCAAATAGAAAGAATTATTTCTCCAAGAAAAATAAAGGTCCCGATTAAATCTAATTTAATCATTCCTTCACTCCAATATTTAATTCCAAATTAAATATTTAATTGTGTGTGGATAGTGTGTGACTCTTTAGGTTCACCATTCAGCTAGACTTGGTCGGATTCCTAGAATCCGTCCGTTACCATGGGTGGCCGTCTAGCAACGGTCCATGGCACTAGAGACTAGGTGAAATATTCAGGGATGAACATTTAGGCTCTAACAGTACGCTTGTCCTTCTGTCTTCGGTCTCATCACTTAGTGTCTAGGGCACGGATAACGCAGGCACCCATCTTGGACCTAAGTGTCGGTCTGTCCTCACTAAACGCCGCAAGGGAAACCTTCCCTTCTGTTCAGTCACTGTGGCCACAGTTTTAGGGACAAGACCTAGAGCATACATGAGACTCAACTGTCAAAACCTATTGACAGGAGACAGATCCTTTCTTGGAAACTACTGTCACTTTGTACACCAGGACTGCACTAGACATGGCTTATGACTACCAAAGAGAATTCTAGCAATCTCTCACCATATCTAAGATACAGTTCTGATGTACAGGTAAACTCAGTAATTCCTCAAGTCAAAGGACTTGACCTGTACCGTTGGAACCGGGAATACTCGTCATACCTTGCAGACCATACTCAAGGTCCTCCGTAAGACGGTTCCCACGAGTCACCTCAGTCAGCTGCGTCCTAGCAGGCTAACCCACTAACACTGCTTAGACGATCCTCGTCACCCGTCGATGAAACACGACAGCAGATGCTTAGTGCAAGTCTCAAATGGAATCCCGGTACCCATTTTCGGGATTCCTTGACTTGGAGATTTCCGAACTGATTCGGGAAGACTGATTTCATGGACCTACCTCCAAGCGTAGTCCCAGTCCCCGAAATCGAATCTCAGTCCGTGGGCTCTGTTTGCGTAGTGAACAGATATGGAAAAATAGGTGCAAGTGAACACAAACAAAGTAATGCCAAATGAAAATTCACTTCTTTATTCATTAATGATTTATCAAAACACCTATAATTGTCTAGACATAGGTTACATATACCCGCCAAAATTGGCTTACATGGTCACCTATTCTAACAATCTCCCACTTGACCTTTAAAGCCAATCACCCATATGCCTAATCCCCATCTTCTCAAGATGTTGCGTATGAGCACTTTGCGACATAGGCTTTGTCAGCGGGTCTGCTGTGTTGTCTGCTGAGTTGACTCGGTCCATCCGAACGTCACCTCTTCCTACCATTTCTCTAAGAAGATGGTAGCGTCTAAGAATGTGTTTGGAACGGTGGTGAGATCTCGGTTCCTTCGCTTGCGCTATTGCACCGTTGTTATCACAGAAGATGACAACGGGCTCGGCGATGCTAGGCACCACACCCAACTCTTGGATGTAGTTTCTCATCCAAACCGCTTCCTTGGCAGCTTCTGAAGCTGCTATGTATTCAGCCTCAGTGGTGGAGTCAGCAGTGGTTGCTTGCTTGGAACTTTTTCCAAGCCACTACTCCTCCGTTGAGCTTGAATACATACCCCGATTGAGACTTGGCATCATCGTCATCAGACTGGAAGCTGGCGTCGCTAAAAGCCTTCCAGAATTAGTTTTCCATTGCCATAGACTAAGAACATTTCCTTAGTCCTCCTTAGGTACTTAAGGATGCCCTTAACTGCATTCCAATGTGCCTCTCCTGCACAGGACTGATATCTGCTAGTCACGCTCAAAGCGTATGCAATGTCAGGCCTGGTGCAGTGGACCGCATATTGGATGCTACCTACGGCAGAAGCATAGGGGATGACTTTCATCTTTCAAGTTCCTCATCAGTCTGCGGGGACTGTTTCTTGGACAACTTGATCCCATGCCTCATAGGAAGGAACCCTCGTTTGGAGTTGTCCATTCGATATCTCTTTAGGACTTTCTCCATATACGAGTTTTGGGTGAGCCCTAACATCCTTTTAGATCTGTCCCTGACAATCTGGATGCCTAGGATGTAGGATGCTTCACCCAAGTCCTTCATGGAAAACTTGGTTGACAGCCATGCTTTCGTGTTTCCTAACATTCTGACGTCATTTCCAATGAGCAGAATGTCATCCACGTAAAGCACTAGGAACACTATGGAGCTCCCACTGACCTTCTTGTATACACAAGGGTCGGATTCGTTTTTGATGAAGTCATAACCCCGTATTACCTCATCAAATCGAATGTTCCAACTCCGGGAAGCTTGTTTGAGGCCATAGATGGACTTCTGGAGACGACAGACTTTCTGTTCTTCTCCAGCGACCGTGAAACCCTCCGGCTGATCCATATAGATCTCTTCTTCAACGAAGCCGTTGAGGAAGGCCGTTTTCACGTCCATCTGCCATATTTCATAGTCATACCATGCTGCTATGGCAAGCAGGATCCGAATGGATTTAGCCATGGCTACTGGCGAGTAGGTATCCTCAAAATCGACCCCGGGTCGTTGAGTGTATCCCTTAGCTACAAGCCTAGCCTTGAAGGTAGTGACCTCTCCATCAACGCCGAGTTTGCGCTTGTAGACCCACTTACAGCCCACTGGCTTAACACCTTTCGGTGGATCTACAAAATCTCCAAACTTGGTTCTCGCTCATGGAGTCCATTTCGGTTTTCATGGCCTCAAGCCATTTCCCAGAGTCGATGTCTGACATCGCTTCCCCGTATGTCTTAGGATCGTTATCCAGAAGATCGGTCGCACCTAGAAATCCATATCTCACTGGAGGTCTGGATTCTCTAGTGGACCTTCGGAGAACGGGAACGTTAGTGGTAACTGTGGGTGCTGACTGTATCGGAGCCGGCGGTTCAGGGGCCGGGGCTGGCCTGCCTTGAGGTTGTCCTTCATGCCTAGCATGTTGGACTTCTCTAGGTAGGTCAGTCCTCCTAGTGTCTATCCTGAATCCTCTAGGTGAGGTTTCCGCGACTGTTTCTGATGACTGAGTTCCATCACTTGATTCCTCAAGGATCAGCTCATCAGGTTGGATATCCTCTGGGAAGCCTTGCTCCAAGAATACTGCATTCCTTGAAACAAATACCTTTTGTTCCAACGGGTCATAAAAGTAATAACCCGCAGTTTCTTTAGGGTATCCAACGAACCTGCATAGGCTAGACCTGGATTCTAGCTTATCTCCCACTAACCTCTTGACGTATGCGGGGCTACCCCACACTTTCAAGTAGTTGTAGGATGCAGGCTTGCCGTGCCATATCCCATATGGCGTTTGGGTCACTACACTAGTAGGCGCCAAATTCAATAACTTGGCTGCCGTTTCTAATGCATAACCCCAAAACGATAGGGGCAATTTGGTAAAACTCATCATGGAACGAACCATGTCCAACAGGGTTCGGTTCCTCCTTTCAGAGACGCCATTTAACTGTGGTGTTCCGGGAGGTGTCCATTCTGATATTATACCATGTTCCTTTAGATAATCTAGGAATTCGGCACTAAGGTATTCACCGCCTCGGTCTGACCGTAGGACTTTAATTTTGCAGTTGGTTTGATTCTCCACTTCAAGTCTGAATTCTTTAAACCTCTCAAGAGCTTCAGACTTGTACCTCATCAGGTAAACATAACCATACCGTGAATGATCATCGGTGAAGGTTATGAAGTAGGAGAACCCACCTCGGGCCTGCGTCCTTAGTGGTCCACACACGTCTGTATGGACCAAGTCCAACAGACCTGTGGCAAGCCTGCTTTGTCCTACAAAGGGCTTCTTGGTCATTTTCCTTCTTAGACAAGATTCACAAGTTGGTAGATTACTCAAGTCCCCAACCTCTAGGTTCTTTGAGTCTACCAACCTTTTCATCCTATCTTGGGATATTGACCTAGTAGCGTGCCACAGACGTGCGTTCCCGTTTTATTATTTCCGTTTGTGTTGAGCGTTAAGAACGAAATTCGTTTGTTGCAAGATATAGAGCCCATTATGTAATGTACCAAGTAGATGAGCAATTCCACACCTCATCAAATAAAAGCAATTTTTATTGATTTTAAACTCATAACCATTATTGTCTAACAATGGAATGGAAATGATGTTTTTAATCATACTGGGTACAAAATAAACTTGCTCTAATTCTATGCTAATGGTATCACTAATAACTAAAGTGGCGGATCCTACTGCTTCTGCCGAGATGGCCTTGCCATTTCCGAGCTTCAGGATCATGTCCCCGCTACTTAGTTTTCTGCTTCTTTTCAACACCTGCAGATCATTGCAAATGTGAGCTCCACAGCCGGTATCCAATACCCAAGAGGCAGAATTAGTGACCATGTTAACCTCAATCACAAATATACCTTGGTTTGAGAAGAGTTTGGGGCACTCTCTCTTCCAATGCCCTTTCTCACGGCAGTTGATACATATGTCATATGCCTTCGACTGTTGCTTGGAGACAACCTTTCCCTTTCCTTTGCCTTTCCCCTCTTTGGCAATGGGAACACTCTGAGTGTTCGTAGCTGCTATGACTGCCTTTCCTTCCCTTTCTTCCTTTTCCAACGTCCGGCGCCCTTGCCTTTCGTCTTGGAAGTAGAAGCACCTCCAAACAATACCGAAGGCGTGGACTTCTTAGTCGTTGCCTCGTATTGCACCAACATATTGATCAACTCATGAATACCCTTCTCAAGTGCATTCATGTTGTAGTTGACAATAAATTGATCAAAGGAGGGTGGGAGTGACTGAAGGATCACATCTATGTACGTTTCGTTATCGAGACCTGCCTTTAGGTCCTCGAGCTTTTCCACTAGGGTAAGCATTTTAACCCCATGTTCTTGTACAGAGGATCCTTCTGTCATTTTAGTTCCAAAGAACGCCTTGGTCGCGACATACCTAGTATGCCGGTCCGGGACTGCATAGCAATCCTTAAGGCGAGCCATTATGGAAGGGACATCGTCTAGCCTTTCATATTGCTTCTGAATCTCATTGGTCATCGAAGCAAGTATGATGCTACGAACCTTCCGGTTATCCTTATGCAAGTCTCGAACGTCTCACGTTCCTCTGGCGTGGATCCTTCCGGTAAGGTCCTAGGGAGAGGCTCGTCCATGACGTAGCCTTGGTTCTCATAATCCAGGACTATCCTGAGATTGCGCAACCAGTCGTTGTAGTTGGTTCCATTAAATTTGTTTGTCTCAAGAATGGTTGAAAGTGGGTTCTTAGACATTTTAAAATCTACATGTTGAAAAACAACGCGCGATCAGCAGAAAGTAAAGACGGTGGTTTGATAAAAAATAATTAAATGCTTGGTCTTTAGTCATTTAATCCTCCCACTATTTATACGAAAACACGGTACTCTCAAACGTAGTTTTCGGGAAATCCTTTCCTAGTGGGCTTGGGATCCACAGCGATTTTTCCCATACCCCGCTTTTACGATTCGCATGGAAAAGATCCTGTGGGAGGTATTCCATACCATTCTCGTTCCACGAGATTCCCAAGATTATTGCCTCACCCTTTTGCATGATCCCGAGGACTCCAAGCGAATCATGCTAATTAGGCATTAGACCCGACCCAATCGACCGAGCCATGGACCCACTAGTACCCCCACGACTCGTGAGACAGGTAGCAGCAGCCCATTTTTCGTTCATGACATAGTGCAGCTTCTTTTAAGTACAATAACGTGCCACGACTCGTGAGACCACGCTATTGACCTAAGACAGCTTCCTCACTATGCCACGGATTGGAAGGCATGGACGAACTCCTAGAGTTCATGTCCACTTTATCTAGGGTCTAATATTTCAACATTGGTCCAACCAATGTGAGAGTAATAATGACCGAGATCTCATACTATATCCATACATTCATCCAAAAATGCATAAATGAAATTCATCCATAGCAGTTATACATGATAAATAAAACCCATTCATCCATCACAATAACCACATGCAAAATTAAAGCCTAGCACGCCCCTGTTGGATGATCACAAGCCCGAATCCTATGCGATCCACTGAGCCCGCAGTGGATCTAAGGTCAATCTAGGGTTGGTCCTATACTATTACAATAATAGTAACCCAATCATCATTCTGATGGGCCTTGGTCTCTTTTCTCTTTCTTCACTTCATGGAAAACGCCAAGGGACCTCCGGTCTGGGCTCTCCATGTGGTCCTTCCTTCTTCTCCACCAATTACAAAAATGGAAACCTCACTCCTAGTCTACTCTGATTACATATAAAAATTAGAAACCCCAGCGAAACCCCGGGGGAGTACATAAGGAGGGAGGTAGAAAGCCTTATTATTCCAAGGCACTAGAAAGAGAGAAGGAGAAAGCAGTTAAAGAGGCACACAGGCCCAACAGTAAATTAAACCATACATTCGGTCTAGGGCTCGTGATCATCCATTTCCATCCAACACACATAATTACATGATCCAATCACATAATCATAATATTCCAACAACACATGATTTCCAATCACATCAATCCAAGATGAAAATAAATGAACATGTGCGTAACGTGTGAAAATAAAATATAAATATTGGCAATGTAAAATTTTTCGTTTTAGGAAAACCTTTCCTCATTATTTTAAGTAAAATAACCCCGGGATTCCAAATCCATTTATTTTACTCCTAAAATAATGTCTTTAGGAATTTAGGAAAAAATTGAACCCAAAAAACGAATTTTTCATAATTAATTCAAAATTAAAACTGAAAATAAATTTAAAAAATAAAATTACACTAGGGTTTCAAAACCCTAGCCAAGGAGCCACCGGCCGCCGCCGCCTGCAGCAGTCGGCCGCCGGGCGCGCAGGGCAGCAGGCCCTGCCTGCCGCCTCTGCGCGCGCGCGCAGGCACCGCCTTGCCGGGCGCGCGCGCGCAGGCCCCTGCCTGTGTGCGCGCGCGCCTGGCCGGCATCAGTCTGCGCGGCCTGGCGCATCGGCAGGCCGACGCGCGCGCAGGCTCCTTTGCCTGTGCGCGCGCGCTGGCCTGCTGGCCACCGGCCGCGTCCCTGCGTCGTGCGCAGAGCGCGCGCGCAGACGCGCACTGGGCGTGCCTGCCGGGCGCGCGCGCGCAGACGCCTCCGTCTGCGTGCGCGCGCGCCTGGCGGCGCGCCTGGTGCCCGTCCGCGCGCGGGCTCCTCCGCCCGCCAGCCTTGCGCGCGCGCGCGCAGACACCTCTGTCTGCCCGCGCGCGCGCCTGGAGGCGTTTCCATGCGCGCACGCCCGCGCGCAGCCAACCCGGCTGCGCGCTGCCCCTGCGCGGCCGGCAGCGCGCGCGCGCGCAGGCTTCCCATGCCTGCGCGCGTCTGCCCTGCCGGCAGCGCTCGGCTGCGCGCGGCCAGCCTTCCCGGCTGGCCGGCTGTGACGTTTTCTCGTTTTTCAGATTAATTCCCATCCCGATTCCCAAGAAAAACAGAAAATACCAATATTCAGCAATTCACACGAATTAAAAGCAATAAAATAACATGCTTCAAGAATCAAGAAATTCAAGATTTAATAACAACATGCTATTTCACGTTTCATGCTTAAAACGCACATAAACCCTAGGCCTATACACCGAACCGGGCTCTGATACCACTGAAAGATTATGTGGATCGTCCCGGGAAAAGCGCGAATGCGGAAGCGCGGTATAATTAAAAATTAAAACGGAATTTAAACATGCCTTTAAATTAAAAACACGTTTCAAAGGGTGTGCTTTGAAATTTTCCCGGGCATTCGGTGTATCTCATGAACGTATAACATAAAATAAATCATGGAGGCCATAGGGTTGAAAATTAAAGAGGGACGAAAATTTAAAACGAGACCTACCCGTTGTCGTTTTCGTCTTCAACGGCTACACGCGTTGTTCCCCGTTTTGCACCAAGATCCCGTCTTTGAGACCCTCTAATTCGTGACACACGATCCACCCACGTATCTTGCACGTCGTGCTAGCAACGAACAAGTGTATAATTTTGGAGTGGATGAATCAATAAAACATTATCAATTAATGGTATTGATTCATCAAGATTCTAATGTTCCAAGAACAAAAGAATCAAGAAAACTATTTTCTTGAGAGAGAGAGAGAGAGGGGCGGACGAGAGAGATGGGAGAGAGAGAGAAACCGTGTGTGTGTGTTGTGTGTGTGTGTTGGAGTTTTCATCATCATGTAAATTGTAGGATGCTAGGGGTTTATATAGAAGAGGAGTTTAATCCTCTTTAAACTCCTCTTTTAAGAAACTCTAATTTGATTAGGATTTTGACCTAGTCAAAGTCCTAGTCAAACTAATGTTTTGACCTAGTCAAAACGATCCTAGCCATCCATCTCTCCCATTGATCTCAACCGTTGATTTAATTTAATTTAATGGAAATATTTAAAACCTATTTAAATATTTCCAAGAGGCTAAAATAAATATAAATATTATTTAAGCCCATTAAATAAATCCCTTTGATAAATCCAATTTATCAATTTAATTCCTTCTATCAAATAGAAAGAATTATTTCTCCAAGAAAAATAAAGGTCCCGATTAAATCTAATTTAATCATTCCTTCACTCCAATATTTAATTCCAAATTAAATATTTAATTGTGTGTGGATAGTGTGTGACTCTTTAGGTTCACCATTCAGCTAGACTTGGTCGGATTCCTAGAATCCGTCCGTTACCATGGGTGGCCGTCTAGCAACGGTCCATGGCACTAGAGACTAGGTGAAATATTCAGGGATGAACATTTAGGCTCTAACAGTACGCTTGTCCTTCTGTCTTCGGTCTCATCACTTAGTGTCTAGGGCACGGATAACGCAGGCACCCATCTTGGACCTAAGTGTCGGTCTGTCCTCACTAAACGCCGCAAGGGAAACCTTCCCTTCTGTTCAGTCACTGTGGCCACAGTTTTAGGGACAAGACCTAGAGCATACATGAGACTCAACTGTCAAAACCTATTGACAGGAGACAGATCCTTTCTTGGAAACTACTGTCACTTTGTACACCAGAACTGCACTAGACATGGCTTATGACTACCAAAAGAGAATTCTGGCAATCTCTCACCATATCTAAGATACAGTTCTGATGTACAGGTAAACTCAGTAATTCCTCAAGTCAAAGGACTTGACCTGTACCGTTGGAACCCGGAATACTCGTCATACCTTGCAGACCATACTCAAGGTCCTCCGTAAGACGGTTCCCACGAGTCACCTCAGTCAGCTGCGTCCTAGCAGGCTAACCCACTAACACTGCTTAGACGATCCTCGTCACCCGTCGATGAAACACGACAGCAGATGCTTAGTGCAAGTCTCAAATGGAATCCCGGTACCCATTTTCGGGATTCCTTGACTTGGAGATTTCCGGACTGATTCGGGAAGACTGATTTCATGGACCTACCTCCAAGCGTAGTCCCAGTCCCCGAAATCGAATCTCAGTCCGTGGGCTCTGTTTGCGTAGTGAGCAGATATGGAAAAATAGGTGCAAGTGAACACAAACAAAGTAATGCCAAATGAAAATTCACTTCTTTATTCATTAATGATTTATCAAAACACCTATAATTGTCTAGACATAGGTTACATATACCCGCCAAAATTGGCTTACATGGTCACCTATTCTAACATGTTAGCGTGAACATTTAGGCTCCGGCGTTCCATACGAGTACGGCCCTTCCATCATCTGTCTCCCGGTCTAAGTCTAGAGCATGGAATTGGGCGCTCATCCTAGAATAGACAACTATGCTTAATAACTCGAGACACGTTTGCTCTATTGATCGACATAGGAAACCATTCCCTACTCGACCAATCGTTGTGGATACAGACTTATAGAGCTTAAATTGTCTCAGAGCGCATAGGAGACTCGACTGTCATATACTGACAGGTGACAGATCCTATCTTGGAATCTACCGTCCTCAGTACATATTCCAACTGTACTGGATAAGGCTTATGATGAACATATTCCAGGTACGGACATCTTTGCCAAATCTTAGATAAAACCATCATATGCATGTGATTGCCATGATTTCTCAAGTCTAGGGACTAATCTCGTACTATCGGAACCGAGAATTCCAGTCATACCGATCAAGCCTCCAAGTCTTCCATATGACGATTCCCGCGAGTCAGTTCAGATAACTGACACCCTTGTCAACTAACCAACTAATGTTGCATAGACGTCCAACGTCTATCACTAATGAAACACGGCACTCATCCAATGAATACAATCCTTAGTGCAAGTCTCTATAGGACCCTCGATGCCCTGTCTCAAGGTCCTCGTCTTGGAACATTTCAAACAAACCCTCAGAAGTTGATTTCATAGTTGTCATCCAATGCGCAGCCCAACTACATGGGTTATCCAATTGGTCTGTTGGCATTTGTTGTGACATTAAAACGCCGTTTAACATAATCAGTAAGCACAACAAACACATAGTGCCATGGATGAATACTTACTATATTCATCAGGTCAATATTACTCTAATAAAAATTGCTAAATAGTACCCAAGAGCGTCAATCCAATTGGCTTTCTGATCACCTATTCTAACATGTATGTCTTTAAACATAATTAAAAGTCCCATCAAACACAAACCAATAAGAAAATTCATGCAAAAATTAGCAAAAAAATGAGCAAGATACCTTAAGATCAGATTCCCAACGATTTTTCTTAACTGCGTCACTCAAAGCCTCCAAAACAGCAATAGGCCAGAGAAGTAAAAAAAGAATAAGCTCAAATAAGCAGAAATAATATGATTGAAAAATAAAAGTTAAAATTGTGAGACCGTTGTCATCTCCATATACTCAAAAGCAAATTCTCTTACACCTGAGTGAAAGCAAAGAAATTAAGTCATCAAAATTAGAAACAAATGCATCAAATATTAAACTTGACAATAAATGCATAATATACATAAAGTCTTCTTTTTTCTTTAAACGCAAAATTCAAAGAAGAATAGTCAAGTAAGGGCGGTGATTCTTAAAGTTGGTAGCTTATTCAAACCATCCACATTCTTTATTACTTAGAGCAATGTTTGATTTTTTAAATAGTAGCATAGATTGGAACCATGAGAAAGTGGTGAATAGAGCAAACATGCAATTTTTGCTACTAAAATTCAAACCCGGAATAATACAAAGAAATTTCTAAATTTAAAACTTTTCATTTTTATTTTTATCTATAATGACGGGGAGGGGCAACAGGAGTCTGTTTCCACTCCTAATGATTCAAGGATGAAGGACCCCATATTTTCATTCTTGTTCTTTAATTACTCACAATCAGACAGATATGGCAGATATTCTTTACAATTTCGATGGTGCAAACTAAATCTACATAAAACTTATGTATGTAATTATTTGAAAAATAGCACATAAGAATATTTGACATATTTAACTTGAATAATTAACAAATAGATAATCGAATGAGGTTGGAAGAAAGTTTTAAATGAAACTGAATGTAACTCCTTACATAGTCCCTCAAGATAATAAATGAAATTCTTGCTTCAAATACGGAATAAAAATGAGGCATGTTGTTGATGTGGTCCCTTAAATGCTTTCAAGTGCAAAACTGATGATTGAAACGATAGAGGGCACATGTTAATGCAGATAATAGCAGGCATGATCAGATTACAAAAACAATGAAGAAAAACTCATTAAAAATAAAATTAATATGATCATAACAACAAACAAAAAGAATCAATTTCTAACTGAAACCCAACTCAAATATAACAGCAAAAAAAAAAAAAAACTAAAAACCTAAACTGTCAAAAAAAATTATCTACATCTATATCTATATCTATATCTATATAGAAGCATGAATAGACATTTGGTTTCTTTATTTTTTCGATTTTTTTTTAAATTACCCTTAATCTATTATTTTGTATAGGATTAATCAATTAGTTAATTATGCAAATAAATATTAATAATTAATAATACCACAAAAAACCAAAGGTTGTTAGGAGCGTGGCTTTTCATCTTTCAGCTTCATACTCTATCTTCTCTGTCATTCCCAAATCTATTGATTTCATGCTCCCACACACAAGCAAAGCTATCTATTGCTTCAATTGGGAGGCAAAGGAGCATAATTGAGTGCAACCGAGTTCAGATGTCCTGGCATTGGACGAGTTAATTGAGGAAAGTGAAAATCTCTTTCTCTAGTATCGTCTCTGGATTTTGCATTACTCTAAAGTTAGAGAGAGGGCTATCGGGATCAAGGACCGGAGTGGCTGGAGTATTCAACTTGCCAACAATTCACTTTATTCACATAGTGAAGACTTTCAGGTTCATCCCAAGTTATCTACGGTTGCAAAATGAAGTAAGAAGGGGAGAAAGGATCCAACAGAACAAGCACTAACCCATTCATAGTTTGGACGCAAGATTTCAGTATCTATGATTTCAGTGACTAACTAAGCATGATTAGGCATCATGCCTGTAGGTGCATATGGAGTGCCACAATGTCGAATGCGCTTTTTCCTTTTGGGTGAGTAGACCGATGGAGTTATGTTTGTTGAGTCCTGATTGCTTACGTAAGTGTAAATGTTTTGACATCAATAATAACTTGTTTGATGTATTAGAGTTTGCCTCAATTTTCCCTGCCTGCACATAGAGTTCTGAACAAATGGATCGTTGTAAATGAATTTAAGATGGGAATTTCATTTAATCTACTCATCTTATTCATTTAGTTATTTATCTGAACATATTCTCAACTCCAGTGTAGGAAATTATATTTGGACATGGGAATGAACCGTGTGAACTGCATACAACTATTTTGGGGGATTTCATATCTGATTTACCATAGGTATACCTACTACTTCTTGAGAAACTAAAGTGCTTTTTATGAGCATTACTTATTTCTTGCTTACCTATATCTCTTTAGGTGGGGAATGATGCATATCAAGATGAAATGTCATATGGTAGTGCTCCTAGTACTGTATTTGGAAAATTCATTAAATTGAAATGGCATGATAAGTTTAGTTATTTCCAGCAAAGCAAAAGAAATTATTATAAACATTATGCATCAAATAAAGCTTATCTGTCAACAAGAAGTGAAAGTTTTTTTTCCTTTTTTTTGCAATATTCCGGCTGAACTTGTGGTGTTGTAAGTAAATGTTATTATCTTCATTTGTTGTATTTGAAGTTTCATTATAAGTATATAACTGAAGGATATGTGTGAATGAATCAAAGTATGGGATAGCATAATCAGTCCAATGAGGATTAGTAAAAACAATAGAAAAGAAAAAGGAAGTTGCCTACAAAAATCTAAAAAGAGCATAGGCTTTTCTTGCTTCGATTTCTCATTTATAAATTTTTCTTGCATGGAATAGATATTATTAACAGTTCTCTCACTGCTTGCCTTATAGAATGCCGATAATGAAGATGTAAAATAACAGATAAAATATTTGGAGATAAGTTTTCGAAATCATGTTTGCTTTGAAGCCTAATTCATCCTGTATCACTGAAATTATGAACTCTATTTGAATTGCGATTGGTAGGACCAGTCACATCCTCATCTCACTTTCTTAAATTTTAAGCCCACGTTTAATGCTTTAGAGCCAGTTTGTCCAAAGTTTCTATCTCCACTTTAACACTTTGTTTACTTGTGAACTCATTCCTATATAGTTACTGAAATTCTTGCCCATGGCTGATGAAATTTAAGGTTTCACTGCTTGGGTCCTTTCTTCCTTACCTTTTCCATCGTAAAATCACGCTCCCTCTCCGCCTAACTCTTCCAACTTTGATTTTTCTCAACTCTTAGATCACAGACGCTAATCACTCCACCGTATTGTCAATGGACGGTGATTCTACTCTGGCCACCACTACTGCTGCCACCGCCGACTCTATTGCCAATGGCTTGAAGAACTAATCCTTGGATAATAACAAGGTTAAGTTGAAGTTGGAAGAACTTAAGTGGGATTGTTCCTTCGTTCGTGATTTGCTCGGTGATCCAAGGACCGATTTAATTCCACGAGAGGTTTGATTTTCTACATTCCCCCCCCCCCCAAATTATTTCATGCTTTTATGAATAAATATGTTTCAAGTTATTGGAAGTAAAGTCACCATTTGGGATTTTGTTTCATTGGGTGTTCTTACGTTTAGCATATTTGTTGTTAAGTGGAGGTTGATTGAATTGCCAAATATTTAATTTATCCTAGAACCCGATTTAGTTCCTGTAGAGGTTTCATTTCATTTGATTTTTTCTCGCTCTTATGTATATGTTTGGATAATTGGCAATATAGTTTCACTTCCTAGCCATGTTAGTATTATTTAATGACTTTATTTTTTCGAATAATATGTATGAGCAGGAAGTTTTAATTCTTGGTCATTGGTAGAAATTGCACTCATGTTGTGATTCTCTGGGAGTAATTAACCATCTGTTGAATTTAGTCCTTTATGGGTTTATTCAAAAATCTTCACATATACTATATACATCTTTCTATTAGGGCGTTCTGAGTATGGACTTCTATGTTCTGTATCCTGATTATTAGTTCAACATTACTTCCTTGATCGATAGAGTTGTGTGATTCCCTGTGCTTGTATTATTATTTGCAAGTATTTTATCCCCGTCTGCTGAGGTGGATAATCCTCAGCTTGTGGCATGGTCAGATTCAGTTGCCGAGTACTTGATTTGGACCCCAAAGCTAGGAGTTATTTCATTACCTGTATCAATATCTGCACCTTTGTTATTATGCTATATTTCTATTCCTTTCATAAGAATTATAGTTCTTCTCTGATAGACTTGATGTGTCTTGCCTTATTTATTTTTATATTTCAAATTCCAAAGGCCTGATTTTTCATTGTTATTCTCGGGCTTCACCTTTAGTTGGAGCATGAGTGTCATTCCCCCATATTTTTGTTTCTCCCCGTTTTTGTTGTTTTGTCACTCTTTGATCCACCTATAATTACTCTTTCTAACTTGACTTTTACAGTATGCCTTATGCTCAGTGCTATAGAGGACATCAGTCCGGAATGTGGGCTAGGCAGTTGAGAGATGGTCGGGCAATCACTCCTGGAGAGATTCTCAATTCAAGGTCTCTGAGGTGGGAATTGCAGCTTAAGGGTGCTGGGAAGACCCCATACAGTAGGTTTGCTGATGGTCTTGCGGTCTTACGTAGTAGTATCCAAGAATTTCTGTGCAGTGAGGCAATGCATTCAGAAGTCCTCAAACGTTAACAATCAAGTTGATTTTTTGAACCACCTTCTTCGAAAATTTGATTGAGGAATAGGATCAGGTGAGGGACTATAAAGAGGAAAAGGGATGTTCATAGATTGAGGTTTTTCTGGTCAAATATGTTTATGTTTTTTGGTACTTGTTAACATTTGAACCAGGAAGAGTTCACAGCATAAGGCATTTTTTGATATTGTTTATGAATTCGAAGGTCCAAAGTTTGACTTGAATTTCAGAAAGCTAATTGTTGAAGGACGAATATACTGTACGAAGTAACATCAGTTATGTTTTATGAGTCTACTTTCACAATACTACATCAAAGACCTCTAAGAGAAATACTACACCTAAGTAAATTTCAGTGTATCTTAATATAATATATTAATTATTTTAGGGAGAATATCAGTCAAAATATTATAGAGTACTAAGTGTACAAACTTTTACAGAGTTTTGATTTCTCATTGCACTCAACAAAAAGGTAGAATTGATCAATGGCAGACTAAACGTCATAGCAGAGCAATTGAAAAGAAGCAACATCTACCAAAAAGTCAGAATAAAATAAAGACATTAGCTAAAATAATACATGATGATGGACCAAAATCAAAACTTATTGTAAGAAAGACAATACATCAGTTGAAGATGACAAAGGTGAAATCTCGACTTAAGAAAGTTAGAAGAAAAAAAGGGGATTGCACAAGAACAAAAAACAAGAACAGTTTGAGATATAAATCTCGAGTGATGATGAAAAAACTCTTAACAATTTGAAAAAGAAAGTACGAAACATAATCCGATAAGGGAAGCAAAAAGGACGTTATCAAGGATCAAGTTCAAACAAGAGAAAGGCCAATGAAGATTACAATATATATATATATATGTTATATTGTTATCTAAATTTAATAGTTTCAAATTGTTTAAGTTTTCTTAGTACAATTTCTCAAGTTGATCAACATCTTGAGACTTTATTTTTTTGTAAGTGAATTAATTAATATATTTTATATTTAACTATTAAATTTCAAAGATATAATATTATTTTAATAAAATTATATGAATGCACGTATTTATTACTAGTTCATATAAGCATAGATCATTATACTCATGAACATAAACCTAATTACACAACCCACTTCATGTCATACTGATCCAATTATAATTATTTTAAATAATATCGACATCAAAATTGTATGATATCAAATCAGCTATTAAAAATCTAAAACCGAAACTACAACATGGGAATGCAATGGATCCTCTTATATTCGACGAAATATCCAAGTTAGGTGAAATAAAAAATGCAATCTAGAGGCATAATGTTTTGTCCTTCCAAGAAAACAATTATAAAATAGGAAAGGAATCCCGTTACATTAAGCCTCGAGTCAGATGCCATGTGATTTTTTTTTTTTTTTTTTCCTATTTCAAGTTGGCTAATTATGCTTGAGTAGTCTAATGTTGTGAAATTATAACTCCTTGGGAAGTTATGTCCAATAAATAGTTGAGTTACATTCTCATAGAAATGCTTCAATATATATGCTTTCCAAGCAATCAAATCAACGGAAAAATCAAGAACAAATAGGTGAAAAATTTTAAAGTTGATAAATTTTAAAATCAAGAACGAACGTCTAAGGACACAAAATAGAGGGCGTTCCATGATTAAAGATTGGGGTGCGGAATTTTTCAAACACTTAATCGGAATACTTAACATGAATGTTCAAAACAATTCGGAATACATAAGATAAATTAGTTTGTCTTCTGACGAAAATGAGAGCGGAATTTGCACCTTGCCTAATGAAATTCTGGGTCCTTTTTATTGTTGATTCAAACGCATTCAATTTACTAATTTGTCAGATTTATTAATGAACTAATGTAACATATTGTCTTTATAGAAGAATAAAGAGTGCAATGAAGAGAATAGACTCTTTTATGGAAGAAAGAAACTCTACCTTCAAAATTTTGAGATTCATCTTTATCCAAGTTTTTTCGTGAAAAGTTTCTAGCATAAATTCTTCAATGTTTTCCTCTTGATAATCCAAAAAAAAAACACACGGTTTTTCTCAAAACTTGATGAGCCTTGTATCTTCTACTTTTCTGTAAAAGCTTTTCAAAGAAATTAAATTAGCACTTCTCTTATACTAAATCTAGGAGTTAAATTTCAAGAAAAAGAAAACTACCTCACTGTCGAGATCCTCGATTTCCATCATCTTTTCCCTCTACGAAAACAAACACACGAAGCACACTTTGAAAAGAATCAAATTTGGGAGCAAGTGGTTGTACTGAAGGCATAGCTGGGAAATTGAGATTTATGAGCTTCCAAGAATTCTTTGAAAAAATATAAGCCCTGCAGCAAGACAAAAGTTCTGCAAGAAAAATGGGAAGAACTGAAAAGTGAGAAGTTATGAGACGAGAGGGAAGAAGATGGAGAGTGGGTTTTGAAAGTGTGTTTCTTTTTCCACGGAAGACGAAACCTTATTGAAGGGTAAATTTGGGTGCATCGATGTGAGTTGTAGAGATATAATTGGTACTTTAAAAAAATTGGTGCAACATGATAACAAAGCTATCATGGTGTGAGTGTATCAACTCTTTTGTTTATAAGTAGTATGAAAGTATAGATTACAAGTACATTCCTCGAGGGTGTTAGGGTAATGTAGTTCAAAACGTAGTTGTGTAATTAGATGTTGGATCTTATTTTAAAAATAATCTCCTTAAATTTTTGAGTAAAATAAGATGTTAAAGTTTATAAAATATTTTCAGATCTTATATGTCGTTAAAGTATTTGGCATAATAAGGCCTTTTTATTGTTAAAACGATCGTAAAGGCCATGATACCATTAACCTCAAATAGATTGCTATTTCTTGACACATGTTGTATTTAAATATTTTCACAATACTTTCATAAATAGTACATATTAGTTTAATTTAAAATTTTAATAAAAATCTATTTTACAAAAATAAAAACAAAATGATTAAATTATTATGTAAACTTTTGGATAAAAATAATATATATGTACATTCATTCTACTTGAATATTCACATAAACATATAATTGATATTTTTTTTGTTAATTCAATGGCTATTTTTAGTCGTATAATTTATAACATCTTGAGTTTATATTTTTCAGTAAAATATAATATTACTAGCAATCTTAGTTTGTTTAACTATAATATTTTATTATTGAAAAATAAAGCATATTTTCTTTTTCGAGTGCAAGAAAAATTAACCAGCAATAAAATCCTTTAAAACCCTAGACAGAGAGAGTGTGTAAGTGTGTGTGTGTGTGTGAGAGAGAGTGAGAGAGAGAGAGAGAGTACCAGGATATTTTTGTCTTAATGACATATTAATCTTATAGGGCTTATAAGATGGTATTAAAAAAGTTGGATGAATTTAACTTTTTTTTTTAAAGACTTTATAAAATCAAAAATATTTTATTTTAAAATCTTATAAGATCTTTAAGAAAAATTTTGTAAAACATATTTTTGGTGCTTATAAGCTTTCAAACATTTTATAAGATGGGAAAAATTAAAATTTAGTCTCATAGGATAGGGGGTTCAACACGTTTAGTCCTCTACTTTAAGAAATTTTCAGAGTGATTCCAGAATTATGAAAACTCGACACATTTAGTCCTCAATGGTCCCAATTTGAGAAAACTCGACACATTTAGTCTTTTGCTTTATCGGATTTATGGTGCTAAATGGGTCAAGTTTTTCTAATTTTGAGACCATTTTAAAAATCTCGTAAAATAGATTTAGGACTAAAAGTGTTGAAACTCCTGTCATATAGGACTAAAAGTGTAATTTCGTCTATACGATATTTTGAAAAGCTTATAAATTTAGGTTTAGTTTGGTTCAAGTGAGAGAAAAAGAGAAGTGAAAAGCGGAAGGGAAGTGAAAATAAAAAGAGGAGGAAAAGGATAATAGTTTTCCTTCAAGATGTTTAGTATGATTAAAAGGGGAGTAAATTTCAAATATTTTCAATTGTTTGGTATGAGAAAAATAGAATGAGAAGAAGAGACTAATTTTTTTAAATTTACAAATTAACCCCTTCTCTTCATTTTGTATTAAAATAAATAAATAATTTAATATTACACTAAAATAATTCTAGTATAAAAAAGTAAAGACTCCTATTATTAAAATATTCCTCAAATAAAAATACGAAAAATAGTTATTATTAATGAAAATATTCATCAAGGTGAGTATTGTTCATTCATTTCAAACTATTCAGTTTAAATAAAATTAAGATTATTAACAATAAAAAATTCCGAAAAACACAAAAGCAAAGTATGTTTACCTAATTGTTTACTTCGATGTAGTAGTTTTTCGACGATCTGATTATCTTTTCTCAAGATTATGAACTAGTATTATCATGGAAAGAGAAAAGAATTTGAGGTAATTATATACATGGATAATATAGTAAATAAAAAGAATATGTGTTTTTCTTTTTTGTCTTTTTTGCCTTATACGTTCACTTTGTCGCCAATGTTGGACGAAAACAAAATTAGACTCCTAAGGGGTTTTAATCCATCCAAATTTACGTGTTCTTCGTATCTACTTTTTAACCAAACACAAGATTTATATTATATATCTCTTTTTACTTCCATTTTTATTATACTCTCACTTTTCATCCCAATCAAACAAATTCTTAGCCAAACGCCCTCTTAATTTTAAAGGTGTCAACATAATATATATATATATATATATATATATATATATAGAGTTTGTGACCCGTGCTATGCACGAGTTTAATATGATTTTAAAAAATTTATATGTTGTAAGATTTTTCAAATTAAGTGAATGTTAAATGAAGAATATTTTTAAATAAAACTATTTTTCTTTTCCAATTATAGTGCATTATAAAATTTTTGTGTTATAAAAATTATAAAAATTTACAATCATAAGAAATATATACAAAGGGATATCGATCAAATTGATTGATGACGTCATAAATTGTGTTGTATTTTTTTAATGCAAAGGTATTAATAATAACATAAATATCAATATGTATGTCCTCAAATATATTTATATGTTTATTTAATTTATATATATAATGAATATCAATAGAAAATACTTATATGTGTCTTATTAATATAAAGCTATATATAACATGAAACCAATTTAAGAATTTCACTATTTATGCAATGTTATATAAAGTCATTTACATACTTATACAAATTTACCATATCAAAATTTTACTGAAACTATATATTAAATTGACAAAATGAACAGATAGTATGACTCACATGATTTTGAATATGTAACTGATCCTTTTTTTTTTTTGCTTTTAACTACCTTTAAATAGCACCTTATATCAATGATTAAATAACAAAATTCTACAATTTGGATCTTGAGTTCATTTTTCATCAATCCTGCATGTAAAAATGACATACGATTATGATAGAAAAAATATTATGCGGTCAAAATTATACAATTGATTTTCAAAATGTATCTTGGTATACTTTTTTATATTTTATTGATATTTATATTTTTACAATTTTGTGGATGACATTTATATTTTCTTGATTTATCCTGAATTGTTTAATTCATTGTGCGCATAATTTTTGTCAACTAAATTTTTAGATTTCTAGCATGATCGTTTTATTTACAATACTTTTAAAGTTGTTTTTCGGATATAATGTGAATGAGAGAAGAATTTTTTATTTGATAGGTTTTTTCAGGAAAAATAAAAAATATTTCTTTTCTAATAATATAAATTAAAAATAATAAATATGACTGAATTTGGTTTTATGCAAAAAGTTTGTCACCGTGCAATTCATGGACAAAATGTTAGTTATTATAATAATAATAATTATCTGTAATATGTTGATATTGATTAATATATATATATATATATATATATTGCGTTTTGTACACGTGTAGGAATATTTTAATTATGTGTTAAAAAAAATCAGTTTTACCTTTCCTAATTCAAAATTCGAGAATTAATACATAAAATATTACATATACATGAACTACAATATAAAATAAGATAATATAAAAACTAAAAGAATCAATCAATAGAAAAAATTTCATACCTACTTGAGTCATTTTCTTTTTTTCTTTTTTCTTTCTTGTGAACTTGAAGATACTATTAACACAGAAAAATCACATATAGATGGACTATCAAAGCAAATTAAGATAATAAAAATATTAAAAATCAAGCAAGGATTTGAATCCATGACCTCTAAGATATCTACACTATTATAAAGAGAATGAGTTTTATAAACATAAAGTGAAAATTTTTATACCACTACACCCAATTATTGTAATACCAAAAATGTCCTTAAACTTCCCAACTCTATTCAATTAAGTTCCTTTGAAAAATTAATTTCATGCAATTAAATGTACTCAAAAATTAAATTTACTCCCATTTTATTTAAGTTTATTGTTAATTGAAATAAAAATAACATATTAGTATTTGTGTTGCATGTAATTATAATCGTCATTATCTGTATAAAAATTATTCTAAAAAGTTTCAATTTTTAATTTAATTTAATTTGAGTATAATACTATATGGATAATTAATACATAAGAAAATATTATCAAATAGTTTTTGTATTTGAAGTCGTAAGGCAATGATAAATTTTAAGATACTGGAATAAGTTATGAGATTCAATAAAATAAAAATTTTATTAAACATTATGCGCGCAGGTATTATGTGCCACAGTTTCTAATTTATTATAATAAAAAAAATTCACAGGGGTTCGAACCCATAATGTCTAAGAATATTTATTATGATAAAAAAGAATGTTAAATGAAGAATATTTTTAAATCAAAACTATTTTTCTTTTCCAATTATAATGCATTATAGAAATTGTTTTATAAAAATTGTAAAATTTACAATCATAAGAAATATATACAAAATGTGATATCGATCAAATTGACTGATGACGTCATAAGTTGTATTGCATTTTTTTAATGCAAAGGTGATTAATAATAACATAAATATCAATATGTATGTCCTCAAATATATTTGTATGTTTGTTTAATTTGTATATATAATGAATATTAAATATATTTATTTTATATATAATAAATACTTATATGTGTCTTATTAATATAAAGCTATATATAACATAAAATCAATTTAAGAATTTCACTATTCATGAAATGCTATATAAAAGTCATTTACATACTTATACAAATTTACCATATCAAAATTTTACTGAAACTATATATTAAATTGACAAATGAACATGTAGTATGACTCACATCATTTTGAATATGCAGTTGATCCTTTTTTCTTTTCTTTGTAACTACCTTTAAATAGCATCTTATATCAATGATTAGATAAAAACTAATAATTACAATTTGGATCTTGAGTTCATTTGTCATCAATTCTGCATGTAAAGATGACATACGATTATGATAGAAAAATTATTTAATTCGTTGTGCGCATAACTTTTGTCAACTATACAATTGACTTTCAGAATGTATCTTGGTATAATTTTTTATTATTTTATTGATATTCATATTTTTACAATTTTATGAATGACATTTATATTTTCTTGATTTATCCTGAATTATTTAATTCGTTGTGCACATAACTGTTGTGAACTAAATTTATATATTTCTATCATGATCTTTTTTATTTATAATTTGATTTATCCTGAATTATTTAATTCGTTGTGCGCATAACTTTTCAACAAATCATTAAATGATTATAACAATTAATGATACCAAAGTAATTTTGAATAATTTTGATGGGTTCATAATTTTATAAAAATATTAGAAGAGAAAAATATATATGACTTGAAAATCAAGTTGGCGTTTACAATATCTTTTAAAATTATTTTCCAGATATAATATGAATGAGAAAAGAACTTTTTATTTGATAGATTTTTTCAGAAAAAATAAAGAAATATTTATTTTCTAATAATATAGATTAAAAATAATAAATATGACCGAAATTAGTTTTACGTAAAAAGTTTGCCCCGTGCAACGCACGGGCAAAATACTAGTTATTATAATAATAATTAACTGTAATCTGTTGATATCTATTATTATATATATATATATATATAACGCTTTGTACATGTGTAGGAATATTTTAATTATGTATTAAAAAAAATCAGTTTTTAACTTTTCAAATTCAAAATTCTAGAATTAATACATAAAAATTATATATACATGAACTACAATATAAAATAAGATAACAAGAAACTAAAAAATTAACCAATAGAAAAATTTTCATACTTGATTGAGTAATTTTATATTTCTTTTTTTTCTTGTGGATTTGAAGATGCTATTAACATAAAAAAATTTACATATACATGGACTATCAAAGCAAAATAAGATAATAAAAAAAATATTAAAATCCAGCAGGGGTTCGAATTCATGACCTCTAGGAATATCTATACTAAAGGATTTCATAGACACAAAGTGAAAAGTTTCATACCACTAGACCAAATTATTGTAATATCAAAAGTTCCCTTCAATTTCCCAACTCTATTCAATTAAGCTCCTTTGAAAAATTAATTCCATGTAATTACATATACTCAAAAATTAAATTTACTCCCATTTTGTATAAGTTTATTGTTAATTGAAATAAAAATAACATATTAGTATTTGTGTTGCATGTAATCATAATCGTCATTGTTCATATAATAAATATTCTATAAAGTTTCAATTTTTAATTTAATTTGAGTACAATACTATATTGATAATTAATGCATTAGAAAATATTATCAAACAATTTTTATATGTGAAGTCGTAAGCTATGATAAATTTTAAGCTACTCGAATAAGTTATGCGATTCAATAAAATAATTTTTTTATTAAAAATTATGTGGACATGTACGTGCCACAGTTTCTAGTTTATTATAATAAAAAGAGTTCGAATGGGTTCCAATTCATGACCTTTAAGAATATTTATTATGATAAAATGAATTCGCAAGGATTCGAATATATGACCTTTAGAAATATTTATTATATAATAAAAAGAATTCGCAGGGGTTCGAACCCATGACCTCTAGAAATATATATTATAATAAGAAGAATTAGCAGGGGTTCGAACCCCTAACCTCTAAGAATATTTTGTACAGTAAAAAATATTCAAAATTTTAGAAAATTAGAATTTTAGTTAAAATTGAAGGATTTGGTCAAAAGACCGCCTTCAAATATATATATATATATATGTATATAAAGAAAATCCTTTCCACACTCATAAACGGCGGTTAATTACACCACTGTACTATTTTTTTTGTAAAGTCAAAAATGTCATTCAACTAATTACAATACAAATAACTTATTCAACTTTTCAATTTTACATTAATTGATAAAATAATTTTTTTCTTTTTTTTTATTTTTTAAATATATTATATTGATTTATATTTTATTCATATTTATAATAATATATTTTAAAATATAAAAAAATATTTATTATATATACGCAGAGACGACGTGCTGCCACAACGCCTAATATTACTAAAATTCAAGTGTATTCAAATAGTTGAGCGCGTGGAAGAAGCCACGTATTGGGAACATGGGTAGCATCACTTTAAGTGGGACCAGCAGCAGAGGTTGAGGTGCTATAACCGGCAGTTGGGTGCTGTTCCCCACATTATTTTTTTATTCCAGCTATGCCCCATGCCCTGTTTTGTGCCCGTGACCTGTACATATGTAAATTCTAATTCCACCCTTTATCTTTTAGCAATTTGTACTTGAGCCCACTCCAATTTTTCTTTTTCCATCCTCTGAAAATAGTTTAATACTTTGTTCTGGTAAATTCTTTATTTACATTTTATTGTAATCATTTTCCTTTATATCTTCATATTATATATTTTAGTCACTTATGTTGCATGTATTTGCATTATGTATAGCATTTAGCCAATAAGCTAAATAGAACATCGACCACCCTTTGATAACATTACTTAAAATAGTTTTTTACGAAACCAATGGCTTGTTTCTTTAAGATGACCAGAAATAAATTTAAAAATGAAGATCTCTTATAAAAGAATAGAGTTTTATAGAATGAATCATTAATCCTTGGGGTAGATTACATTAACATTCCTTGAAATTAGGTCTAATTATATAAATACTCCTATATTTTATAAAATTATAAATAGAATACCTAAGGTTGCAGTTGTAATTACCCGTGCATCCCTAATCTAAGGGCAAAATCTATCCTATTATAAAAGAGAACCCTGTTGTCATATGGATTTTTGAAGTCCTAATTTATCCTTTAATTCAATACATATCCCTTCAATAAAATTTAGTTATAATAGTAATTTCAATATTTTTAAATAAACCATCATTCACACATTTTTTCTTTATCTTATCTCACTCTACGTTTCTTTCTTCTCAAAGACTTCATTTTTCTCCTCCTTGCACTCAAGATGAACAGTGGACCGGCTGGCCAACCCGATCCAAGACCAAATTGAACCAATAACGGTTCGACCTAGGCCCACTTAGAATCGGTGTGGTCCTAGGTATTGGTACTTGAGATCAGCTCAATCCATTGGCCTAGGACCACCTAGTCCTGTATCAGGCCTGGGCCGAGTCTATTGGACCATTTATTTTTTAATAATGCATGACATATAATTTTTATTTATTCTTCTAAGGTGACTATTCTAGTAGGTTTCTATACTTTTGAAACTATAATTTTGTTTTTTTATCTTTATTGTTCTACTTCTATATTTTTGGTATATTAATTCATTAATACTCTTTGTGTATCTTTTTCAAAGTTTATTTTTAAGTTCTTTTTGAATTTGTTATCATCTAAGTTTATTATCATAAGCTTGTTAGTCAATTATTATTTAAGTTCATTATATAGTTTTAACTAAAAAAAATTTGTTATTAATTTGTTCGATTTAATTTATTATTTATTTATTTCACAAGATAATCATAAAATTAAGTAATTGTTTAAAGGAACACCTCAAATTAATAAAAAATAAAAATCAAACAGGTACATCCGACCCTGGACCGAGCATCAATTGGGCCAGTTCATGGGATGGGTCTGAGTTTAAACATGGACCAATTGGGGCCCATATAAAGGCCAGTTGGACCCCAGGACCGATCATGAATAGTAGTCGGCCGGTCCTTGGTAGGTCTTTTTTGGGCTTGTTTGGTCCTGGATTGCCCGACCCACTATGCGCTTTGACCTCGCTCCACGTTTGTGTCTTTTCACGAACTTTCTTTTTCTTTTCATCTTAAATCACAATCCTTTTTGAATATGCTTCGGGAACAATGGGTGGTGGAGGCTAGCTTTACAAGTGCACCCCGAGATAATTACACCAACACCTCCTTAGAAGGTGTGTTTGTAATTTTACAAAGAATATGAAATATTTGTATAGTTAGATCCAATATTAAGAGGTGTTGATGCAATTTATTATAGTCTATACTTTATTATCTATACTTCATTATTAAGAGTACCCTTTTGGTGCCTCACATTTTTGGTATGCCGTTTTGTATTTTTTTAATATTTAATTTAATCTTCTTATTTATTTATTTAATTTTCCACTTTCCCATTATATTTTAACAGTTATTTTTTTTTCATTTTCTATTTTCATGTATTTTTTTACTCTAATATTGTATTATTTTCTTTTTCTCACAATTTTCTTATAAAGATAATATTAATTATTATTTTGATATTAAAGTACATAAATATTACAATTTTTTAAATCATATTAAAAAATTATGCACATACATAAAATAGAGTGTGCCAAAAATTACTAACTATTTGAAAATTTAACAATGAAAACATTGAAGCATTTGCATTTTGTCAAACTCAAGAGAAATTCTTGTGAAGTCCAAAAACTTGAAGGGGGTGGAGCTATAATTATGTGAAGTACATTGCCCATGATGCAAGAATTCTTAATTCTTCTCTGGCAAAATATTCTGTGGTAGCATTAACATTAACATTAATAATGGTGGGAGTGAGAGAAACAGAAAGCAGACAAAGAAGAAGAAGCATGAAAACAAAAGCAAAACCACCACCACATACATTAAAATAATGCCATAGAAACTTGTGGGAGGCACCATCAACATCATCATTCAACCCCCCCCCCCCCCTTCTTCAACTATTCAATTCATTTCGTTTTCGTCCCTTTCAGAATCACTTTATTGCACTCATTTCCATTACCAAAGCTTGAAGCTTAGCTCTCTCTCTCTCTCTCTCTCTCTCTCTCTCTCTCTCTCTCTCTCTTTTCATACATTCTTGTGCCTTGTATTTTGGTCCACATTATGTCTTGGCATTATGTGAGAGAAGGGTATTCCCAGCCAAGATTCATCAGAGATTTGGAAGCTGCACTTTGAAATTCTTGCTGAGGTTGTCTTGTCTGAGATCGCCATTGGAGCGGCTTCAAGATGAGACTAGGTGACTTGTTCGTGTGCATTCTCTAAGTACTTTATATACACTCTCTCACAGAGAGATACACCCACACTTGCTTGTTTACTCTGTTGGGCATTTTTCTTTTTTTATCTTTTATTTCAGTATTTGTTTCAAGCGTTCTCTACACAAGAAGATAGATTTTTCATAGTAGTCAAATGGGCTTTCACTGAAGGTGGATTTAGTCTTGAATATCACCTTAAAGTGGGCATCGAGGCTGAGAACTATGAAGAAAGAATTGGGGTTTCTTGCCTTAGTTTTGATTTTTAGTTACAAGTTAACATTCTGGTTTCAGATGATTTGTTTGTACATTGGGCTCATAATGGGAGTAGGTCAATTATAATGTGACATCACTTGAGCCCAGACCTTAAGTTTTTTCGTTAGACTTTGACTCTTGATGTATGAATTGCTATAGTTCATGTTCATTTATTTAGAACTAGTGAAGTAACTGTGTACATTCTTCATTTAGTTTTGTTTACCCTCTTCCCCTGCTCTTTCAGGGTAGGAGCGAATGAAGTAGGAGATTTAGATAGAATTTTGAGAATAATACAGCTACAGTAGGATACATGTGATGTTGCTGTTCAGATGTAAATTGTATTGACGAAAATGCAATTCTATCTTCTGTCACTTGGAAGAAATTAATTTGCTTGAACTACCTTGGGCCCGTGATCTTTCTAATTAAGAAAAAAAAAGGAACTCTTCAAAAGTTTGGTAGAAAAAATTGATTAAGAGGAACTCGGCTGAATTCTCATGCATGGTCTACACGTATGAAGTTTACGGTAGCATCTTATCGTTCTAGCATATATTTTTGAAAAGTTCACTCTTTAGACATTAATGTTTCATCATTTGAGTTAGAATTATTTCCAGAGGGTGAGGATATTGGTTCTTAGTTGCTACAGATTCAAAGAAAGAAAAATATGGAACAAATCTATAGTCATCGACTGATTACACGTCAGGAACTATGTCTCAATGATGCAACATGTTATTGTACGAATTCTAATGCATGTCATGAAACAAAACCTTTCGGTCATTAATTAAATATCAGTCTCATGGTTGTAGCTCCAATCAAATCTTGGTTTCAGAACCGAGTCAAAATTGTTAAGGTTAATTTGTTCGTAAGGTTCACTTTCTGTGCATTGCTGGCCAATAATTCAGCATCTAAAAAACTTGAGAGTTTGATATTTGGTTGTCAACTGATGAACTTTTTGGAACTAAGCAATGACTATGAGCTATTAAATATATGACTGAAATCTTGGTCTTCTTTCAGATAATGACAGTATTTCTGCTATTCTCGCTTTTCGAGGAGTTTATGCTGGCCATCTTAATGTTTGCTCTTGATGTTTGAACATTATGCCGTTCGTGCATTTCGTCATTTTCCCTGTTTCGCTTATTTATTAAGCTGCTTTTGCTTACCAGTCAGTTTTGCTCTTGCATAGTATTGTAATGAATTTCGAGGTCCGGTTTGTGACGGTCACCACTCATATGAACAGGTATTCAGAAAAATGAGTCTGACTCATCCCCTGGGCCAAGTTTCGATGGAAGTTTTAGGAAGCCTGAATCTGGTATGTTCTTTCAATATCTGATATTGGTTTCTTTTTTTTTGCTCATATAAAATGAGAGCTCGTTGACTTTATTGATATTAGTTTTTGTTCAAGAAATAACGTCTGGTGATCATGGGGCTAGCTGAATTTACTGCTGAAAACATAGGTAACATGAAAGGAAAGAACATGAGATGAAAACCCATTCCTTCATCGAATATGCTCTAAGTTATTTGACATCAGAATTATTATAACATAGCGCGGTTTACTTCAATGTATTAAAAATGGGATAAATACGTGTGATTATCCAGTATGTTATTTACTTCATTGGATCATTTCAAGTGATTAACAGTCAAATACCCATAATTCCCTGTAGTCGTAGATTTTTTTTTTAGCCCACTTGGTGTCCACTGTTCAGCTTTCTTATCAGGCATAGTTGAGTGTGTGTTGGTGTGATTTCTAGGCTGGCCAAACAGCACCTCAAGAGGTGGGATGGAAAATCCCAACAATAGGCCAAATAATGCCACGGCCGCAGGCTTGCCCAATTATACTGGGCCTGGATCCAAAAAAGTAATATTGTACTAGCCTGGATCAATCTAGGATAGTCCGTCAATGTAAACATGCAAAGGATTTCCTCCTTGGACCTCTTTTCCTTAAAAGAATTACTCGTATAGTTGTCCTTGTATTTATCTTGGATGAGCTTCATATTTGAGTGGTCTGAAACACTTGCAACTAGATAAAGCTTTTACGTTCTTGACAAGAAAAGAAAGAAATATGTGGTTATTTGAGCCTCTCCAAAGCTGTCTCAATCCCCTATGTGATTATACTTTCAATATACCACCCTCCCTGGAATTTGGACTTGTGCAAGGAAAACAAGAAGGAAAAATGCATTCGTTGTTTGATATAAAAAGGAATGTATGAACAAAAAGTTCTTACATAAAAATTATGGAGCTATGTATTGATTTTTACATTTATTCCGTTTTCCTTTTATCTAATACTCAGTTACATTTTAAAAAGTTTTCTGAAACTAGTACTTAGTGTTATAAATGCACATTCAGGGAAAATCGACTCAATGAATTTGCAGTTCGAATCCGCTATCCTGTCTTGGTTTCATCTTGTATTATACTTTATAGGTGCAAGCTGACTATATGTTTGCTTGCCCCCCATTCATTTGCTCAGTTTTGTGATTCTGGAGAGCGTATACAAGATAAAACACCAAATCTAAAGGATGGATTGATAGTTTACTGGGAGAACATAATAAGTGAGAATCCTTACAAACAATAGGTGAAATATTTCACTCTTAATTGAAAGAAATCTCTATTACTTTTTTTAAAGAAAAAGAAACAAAATTATGTGTTGAGATTGATAACGTTTTTTACATAAATTTTGGGGTTAAATAAGGATGCTTTCCCAACTTATATGGGGGATTGTACTTCACCCTTCAAACTATCAAATTGTGTAGACAACACTCAACCTTTATAAAGTACAGTTGGATACGCACACTCGATCCGTGTGCAAATATAAATTTTTTTTTATTGAACTAATAATTTATGATCAAAATGGAATTGAGTAAAATAAAATAGAAAGAATAAATGGATAAAAGAAAATTTATGTATAAAGAAAAATATGGATGAGTCGGATAATAAGTGAGGGAGAAGTAGTTACTTGAACATGGGAAGTGGAAAAACAAAATAAATAAATAAATTTTAAAATAAAATGACAGACCCAAAAAGGGGGACACCACAAAAGTCCTCCCCTTTAATATATAGTATAGATTCTCCTACGCCTCCGGTTCTCATTCTGGCAAAATTTTCCTCTGGAGATTCTGAAATGCATGAGATTGTGTGTCTCCTAATTTTAAAATATATGCATTTAACCCTTTAAGTTATTTTAAATCTTGTAATTCATCATCCAAGCTTCATTTTGATTAAAAAAGTAGATTATTTCAGGTGAACATGATCCTGTCCTGTCCTTTTAACATTCTGGCAATTTAGTTAATTTTTGTTATCTTATAGTCATAAATTATTTTTTTAATTATTTTCTTCTACTAATAATATGTTAGATGATGAAAAATTGTTTTTGTGGTAACTCCGCAACAGTTGTTATGATATATAAGTACCTGTTTATCTGCCTACTGAATAGCATGAGTTGCTTGGGATTTGAATTTGATAAGACAGGTTATGCTGTTTTGATATATATATATATATATATATATATATATGGGCAATAACAAAAAGGATTTTGGTGTCATCGCCATCTCTCATTCATTCCTAGATTGAACTACAATGTTGTGCATAATCTATGTGTACCATACAATGATGGGAGGAACAATTATGGAAATTAACTTTTTGTTATCTTGCTTACATAAATATAGAAAAATCATAAATATAGTTTATAATTATAGATAACCATACCTTGTTGAAATATTTATATATATTAGGAAAGCTGAGGGGATAGGTGAACAATTTACAAAAGGTGGAGTGGTCTGCACAAATTGATAGTTTGGAGGGTAAAGTGCAATCCTTAGAGATAGGAGGTGTCTGCATTTAAACCTAAATTGTTCGCGACTTTAAGATTGAGCTGGTCACTGAAACTCGGAGTTCATCATATAACTTTGTAAATGCTGCTAATTTTGATTAGATTGTCTCTACTTTACGTCGTCTGATTCTTCCTCTCCTTAATATATCAAATAATGACAATTTGAAAAGTTTCATCACAGCAGCAGCTTCTGTTTGTACAATATCCAGCAATTCAAGCAAATTCATCCCAACTTCAAAAAGGGTGTATAAAGTCCTCAAGGAGTATTCGACGAAAATCGCGGACCTTAATATATTTGCAGAGTATGTTGAGGATTGGGTGGTGGAAAATTTATATGGTAAAACTAGTAATGGGGAACAGCATTTTAGCTCCCCCTTCTTAATTGATGAATTACGTACCCTTGATTTTGCATTGGAGGGGGTTCTGTTTCAACAGCTACTACGTATGCCTTCGCCACCTTATGCCTCCGACAATCTTAAAGAAGATGAGTTCCTAGCACTGGAGGATTTTTTGCATACTGCTGCAGAAGGACTGTGGCGTGCGTTTTGGCATAAGAATAAGTCATTGCCATATTTCGTAGGTTGCCCTCGTTATCCTGGATCCAGGTTTTACACTGTTGAGAAAGCAATATCTAGGGGAAGGCTTGGGGGACTCTGTGGTGCTGCTTTGATGTCAAAACATAAGGGCAATCTACATGCTCATTGGGACGATGTAGTCAAGTTTGTGTTATTCAAGCGAAACCTTGTCAAAGGAAAAGAATCTGGATTTTCCTCTTCAGTTGTTTGTGAAGCTCTCTTCTATGCTGTTCATATCCTGCTCTCTAGGAGTTTGAGTAAATACAATACGGTTACCACTGATTACGTTTTTGTATCTGTTATCGACTCTAAATTTGGAGGTGTCGTTAAACTTGGTGGTGATCTTGGCAAACTGGAGGTTGATTTAGATAACCCGTATCAGTCCATGTCAGAGTGGATCACTAGCCATGCAGAAGTCAGCATTTCCCCCATAGACCGAATATGGAACAAGCTTGGAAATGTAAACTGGGGGGACTTGGGAACCATGCAGATACTTCTGGCAATGTTTTACTCCATTGTCCAGTGGAATGGCCCACCGAGGAAGTCAATGGCCTCACTTGCAGCAAACCATAGTCTTCGCCTCCAAAAACGCAGAACGGAGACTCGGCTCATGGAGAATGAAAACTCTCTAGTTCCTTACGAACATGGTAGCAACTACGAAGGAGAAATTGTTGAACTAGAGCATGAAAATAACCACAGGAAAGCACCGCGCTTGAACTTTATTCAGGGTGAAATAGTATTACTTGAAGATCAGAACCAGGGTCTAAAAAGTTATCAAATACAAGAGTTCCTTGATGATGGTAATGGTTCTTCATATATTGCTGTTGCTGCAGAGCGTCATTCAGAATTGTTGACGTTATATGTTGGATCACACCCGTCGCGTCTGGAGCCATCATGGGAAGACATGAACCTGTGGTACCAAGTGCAAAGGCAAACTAAAGTATTGAACATTTTTAAGGAGCAGGGCGTCTCAAGCAAACATCTGCCTGAAATAATAGCATCGGGCAGAATTGTGCACTCTGGTCCTTGTGAAAAGAAAAGTCCGAAGGGACGCTGTGATCATCCTTGTTGTGGAACACCAATACTTGTCACTTGTCCAGTGGGGGAACCACTTTCATCCATCATTGCCCATGACGGTCCATTTTCTGCTGAAGAAGCGACCCGTTGCTGCAGAGATTGCCTAGCAGCTTTGAGGAGTGCAAAGATGGCAAATATCCTCCACGGTGATATTCGGCCAGAGAATATAATGCGCATCACCGAGAAACAAGGGCCAACAGCAAATAGTATTTTTGTTCTGGTCTCATGGGGCCATGCAGTTCTGGAGGACAGAGACAGCCCTGTGCTAAATTTACAGTTCTCATCAGCCTACGCACTTCAGCACGGAAAGCTCTGTCCGTCATCAGATATTGAGAGCCTTGTTTACCTTATCTATTTTCTTTGTGGTGGATCCATGCAACAGCAAGATTCGATCGAATCAGCACTGAAATGGAGGCAGAGATGCTGGGCAAAGCGTGTCATCCAGCAGCAGCTAGGTGAGGTTTCACCTCTCTTGAAGGCATTTGTCGATTATGTAGACAGCATATGTGGGACACCGTATGCTGTTGATTACGATATTTGGTTAAAGAGACTAAACAAGGCCGTCGAAGGGTTGGGCGAGCGACGGAAAACTATTGAAGAGGGACTAAGACTGAAGGATGTCGTCGAGTCCTCCGGAACTTCAGGAGGTGGAAATTCTTCCTGATGCTGCAAACCAGAGCACGGTAATTCTTTCGGTTTTTCAGGATTGAACTAGGCGATATGATTGATACTGCACTTCATTGATTCATCTCTTTGTTGTCTTTATTCAGATCAAAATCAATTGCTTTGATCATGATTTCTGACATTTCTGTTTAGTTGCTAAGTTAACTCATTCCAGGATGTCGGAACCTTCAAGAAATGGGAATTTGCTTGTGTATATGAAGATTAACATTTGAGGCAGTTCTATCTAGATTTAACAAGCTCTTTGTGTAACTATGTATGTGGTAACACAGCCAGGAAATTGTTTCTGGGAAATATAAAAGTAGTACAGAAAAGAAATATAACCACTATGTTTTTATTTTCGGTCCATCTCCATTTCCAGTGGTGGGCTGAAACATGTTCAACATTTGGGCTCGTTACGAAACACATTATCCTGGTATTTTAAGCTCATTGACCCATTTTCAAATACAAGCCAAACACTCACAAATCATTTCAATCCACCTACAAATAAAATAATAGAGATATGTATATATAAGTATATATAAATATATATAAAAGAGACATAATCAGTGAATTTTGTCTCCCAAAGATATAAAATTAAACATACAACACCTATTTCATATTATTTTAAATTATCTAAAAAAATAAATTCATACTTTTTTCACTATATTAAACACATATTTATTCATTTCTATTTTTTTCTCTTTATCTCCATAAACAAAACACCCAGAAATAAAAATACAACATGGTGAACAAGTTTTACTTTCACTTATCCTATTCAATTCTTATAGGCCACTTTTTGAATTAACACAATTTTAGACAAAGGTCAAAAGCGATAATATTTTTTAAAGGATAAGAATATAATTAATGTTATTAATATGTTAAAATTTAATTTTAATCATATTTTATGTTAGTAAAAAATATTATTTTAATCAAATTTTAGTTTGCAACATATTAAGAATTCAATGAATTATAGAAATTTAGTTTTGAAATTAATAATTCTCTGTTGATTTTCTCTATATTTCGTTATGCATGTGTAAACAAATTAATTTTGCACCTAATCAAATGACAACAAGTGGAAAATATATATTATTCATCAATTATATTCCTTTTTCTATTGATATTTTAGAATTTATTAAATTAATTCCAAGTACATATAGTTAATTTAATTGATATTTCAGCATATATTTCGTCATCAAATCAACGGCTAACAAGGGTCAATATGAAGTGTTTTGGCCAATCAAATTATGCTTCACGGTCAAAGATTCAAGTCAATCAGACGGTGCTACGTGGAATAACTACATGTACACCCTAATCAAATCGACACAAATAATTTTGATATTTATCTCTTTAAAAATATAAATATTAAGGAGATAATATCAAACTTGACCAATCATGTCTTGCCAAATGTTTAATGTATTTATTTCTTTAAATTAAATTATAAAGAGATAATAACAAAGGGACTAAATTACCTTTTTGGTCACATAAAGAAGGGACTTTTCGAATTTAGCCCCACGTTTTACGAGATTTAAAATTTGATCCCGTTTTTAGATGAAAAGTTGTCAACTTAGTTCCAGACCCCATTTTCCGTTAAGTTTCAATGCAAGAATGGAGATTCTGTTAAGTACAGTTGGACTAAACTGCCTTTTTCATCCCATAAAGAAGGAATTTTTTCAATTCAGTCATACGTTTTACGGGATTTCCGATTTGGTCTATTTTTAGACGAAAAGTTGCCAACTTAGTCCCAAACTCCATTTTCCGTCAAGGCTTAACAGAAGGATGGAGACCCCATTAAATGACTGTTAACGTTGGAGGAAAATTATACACGTGATTCTCCCGTTATTTGTCTGCTCATTTCATCCCCAAATCGAACATCAGGTCATCCCCTCTAACCCTAAAAATCTCTTCAGTCATTCTCTTCCAAATCGCTTGTGGTTACTGGTCTGATTTCAAGAAAACCATAAGATCTCAAGTGAAGATAGTGAACATTGGTAGATTCGTGACGATGTCCTTGCGACCCAGTCATATGATCGATCAAGTGAAGATAGTGAACATTGACAGATGTACTCAATTCGATTAGATGGCTGGGTTGCAAGGACATTGTCGCGAATCTGCTAATGTTCACTATCTTCACTTGAAATCTTTTGCTTTTTTTGAAATCAAACAAGTAATCGCAAGTGATACAAGAGAATGGTTGAAGAGATTTTTAGGGTTAGGGTGGTAATGTTAGAATAGGTGACCGTGAAGCCAATCTGATTGGGCTTATGTAACCTATGTTTGATAGTTTCGGTGTTTTAATAATCATTATGAATAAGAAAGTGATATTCATATGGTTTAAATACTTTGTTTGTGTTCACTTATTGCTTTATATTATTAAACTGTTCAATGTACAAGCAAAGCCCACAGATCGAAACGCCAATCTAAGAAACTGGAAGCATATGATGGCAGGTCATGAAATCAGTTTTTGTGGATCAGTCTGAAACACTCCATGTCAAAGGAACTCGAGATAGGGTATCGAGAGTCCGTTTGAGACTTGCATTAAGCGATTGCAGTCGCGTTTCATCGACAAGTGACGAGGGTCGTCCATGCAATGTTAGTGGGTCAGCCAACTAGGTGCCAGCTGATTGAGTTGACTCGTGGGAATTGTCATATGGAAAACCTTGAGTAGGGTCGGTCAGTATGACTTGTATTCCCGATTTCGGCAGTACGGGTTTGATTCTCAGACTTGAGGGATTACTGTGGTCACATACACACCATGCCTATGTCTTAGGTTTGGCAAGAGGCTACCAGTCGAGAGACTCGGTTGTCATAAGCCCTATTTAGTGCAGTCAAGATGTGTAGTGTGGACAGTAGGTCCTAAGAGAGGATCCGTCTCCTGTCAAAAGGGTTGACAGTAATGTCTTATACTCTGAGACTCATCCTCCATAAATCTGTGGCCACAGTGACTGAACAGTGGGATGGGATTCCTGTGACGTTTAGTGTGAACGAGCCAAGGCTTAAGTCAAGAATGGGTATCGACATCCTAAATGTCCATACCCTAGACTATAGCTGTGAGATAGTAGATGGAAGGATAAACGTATTGGAGAGCCAAAATGTTCACGCCATAATATTCACCTAGTCTCTAGTGCCATGTACCGTTACTAGACGGCCACCCATGGTGACGGATGAATTCCCTTCATGAGATGATTGGAGATTCGGCCAAGTCTAGCTGAGGGTGAACCTAAAGAGTCACACACAATCCGCCGATAACAAATGAATTAATTTAGAATTAATCTTGGGAGGTGGAACAATTTAATTAGATTAAATTGGTCCTCCTTTTTGTTGGATTGTTAATTCCTTTAATTAGATTAAGTGAAATTAACTAATAAATAAGATTTATTAGAAATGAGAAAATGAGCTTAAAATAAATATTAATTATTTAAAGTTCTATGGATTATTTAAATAAGATTTAAATATTCCATAAAAATAATCCATCAAGGTGATGGACGGATGAGATTCAAGTAGAGAGATGGAAGGCCAAGAATAGTTTGACTAAGTCTAAGCCTAATTTTACTAAGATTTGACTAGGTCAAAATCCGAGTTAAAGCGTGCCTCTTAATTAGAGTTTGAAGAGGAACAGGAGTATTCTTCTTCTATAAATACTCATAGATGCACACACACACAAGGTGATCATCTTATGAGCGTGCACACACACACACACACACCACCGACTCCTCTCTCTCTCTCTCTCTCTCTCTCTCTCTCGTCCCCTCTCTCCTCTTATCTCCAAGAAAAGCCTAGTTCCTTGTTTGATACAAGTGGACACTAGACGGATTGGTCACGTTAGTTAATAATGCTTGGTCAATTCGTCCTCCCTATATTCTCTTGATTACTTGCTAGCACGGGGATCAAGACTCGGTAGGATTGTGTGGACGATTTAGAGGGTTCCGATCTAGTGGCAAAATGTGGAACAACACGTGTAGCGGCACGAAGACAAAACTACAACCGGGTAGGTCTTTAATTTCATTTTCGTTTCCACCCGATGGCCACCATGATATTGCATATTCACTTTGATCATGAGATACACCGAACACCTAGGAGGTTCAAGGGAACACCCCTTGAACGTGTATTTACGTTTCAGTTTAAGCATATTTTATTTTTTCATGTTTTATTTATATCGCGCTTCAGCATTCGCGCTCCTCCAAGACTATCCACACTAGCTTTCAAGTAACCTGATGTTCGATTTGGGGGTGGAATGAGTAGATAAATCACGTGTGTAATTTCCCTCCAACGTTAACAGCCATTTAACTGGGTTTTCATCCTTCCATTAAAACTTGACGGGAAATGGGCTTTAGGACTAAGTTGACAACTTTTTTTCTGAAATGGGACCAAATCAGAAAATCCGTAAAGTGTGGGACTGAATTGGATAAGTCCCTTCTTTATGGGATGAAAAAGGTAATTTAGCCCAACTGTACTTAATGGAGTCTCAATTCTTTCGTTAAACCTTGACGGAAAATGGGGTCTGGACTGAGTTGATAACTTTTCGTCTAAAAATAAGACCAAATCAGAAATCCCGTAAATCGTGGAACTGAATTGGAAAAGTCCCTTCTTTATGACACAAAAAGGTAATTTGACTACAAAAGGTGCTCAAGTCACCACAACTCTACATCTTTAGCATCTATAAAGGGACCCTTGAAGCTCATTCGAACACACACACACACACAGTTGAAGACACAATTTAAGATACAAACAAGAGAGCATTCAAGAAGTTTCAGAATCCTCTCAAGCGCAAATCAAGGAAGATCCACGACATTCAAGGCGTTCATCACGAAAATCATCCAAAGTCAACGCCTGATTCGAGAAGAAGTTGGAAAACCTGCAAATTAACGTTGATTCAAGTCCACCAAGAAATATTCAAGTCCAAGTCAAAGATTCCGAGTTTATAGCGTTCAATCCGAGAATAATTCGGCAAACCCCTAAATTAATGTTATTAAATATCAAAGTAAACACTGAAGGAGATCAAACATCAAGTTCCACTTTCGAAGTTGCCAAAATTAACGATCACGTTGTTGAAGCGAAGAATCAAAGGTTCCAAATATAGATTTTTGTACCCACAGGTATTCAATCAAATCAAGAAATTTATTTGTAATATTTTTTTTATTTCAATAAATTCAGGAACACAAAAATTTGTTGATGAATTTCGGCACGCCCAGTGGGACTGCTCTACCTCTCATCCCTTCCCTTCATCAAAGAAGTCTTTAGATGAATACTCAAGGAAAAGCTATGAAGACGGTGAATTCCAAACTCACCATATCGCAGTCTTCGAGTGCTAGTATGAAGAGTATCGGTGTTACTATGAGGAGCATGTCCAAGAAACTTAAGGAATCTTCCCAGATAACTCCTCCCATTGAGTCTGCATAGAAAGACTTCATCGTACCTAGCCATGCAAGTGAAGATGACGAAGATAAATCTCCTCCGTCCTCTCCTCGCTCTGGTCTAGCTACTCCTTCACAACGAATGTGGTTCGAGCAATGGTAAAGAATGCTACAACTATAGAAGAGCAAATCAAAAGTCTGCCAAGAGCCATCGAAGGACTTAACAAAGTATGTCCAAGAGCAAGATGCTCAAATTGCTAGGTTGATCAACGAGGTAGATAACATTGACACAAACCATATCAGGGCAAAACAAGTTGAGGCTCATGATGAAGCAGAGGCGTCCACAAAGAAACATTATACAGAGAAGGATAAGCCTACAAAAGAGCTTCAGGTCTTGTTTCCGGTAGACCAACTGAAAGAATTCATTGAATGGGCCATCAGAAGCAAGATCGAGGGAAGCTCGAGGTCTTCCTTTACTTATTCCAAGCCCTACACTCAAAGGATTGATAGCTTGAAGATGTCAATGGACTACCAACCACCGAAGTTCCAGTAATTTGATGGCAAAGGAAATCCTAAGCAGCACGTGGCTCACTTCGTCGAAACGTACAACAATGCTGGAACATATGGAGATCATCTAGTCAAGCAGTTTGTTTGTTCACTGAAGGGCAACGCGTTTGACTGGTATACTGATTTGGAGGCTGGTTCAATGGATGGATGGGAACAGCTAGAGCAAGAATCTCTCAATCACTTCTATAGCACTAGGTGGACTGTCAGCATGATTGAGCTTACAGATTCCCGCCAATGGAAGGATGAGCTAGTCATCAATTATTTCCATAGGTGGAGGAATATGAGCCTTAATTGCAAAGATCAATTATCTGAAGCTTCAAGCATTGAGATGTTCATTCAAGGGATGCATTGGGGCCTTCAATATATTCTCCAGGGAATCCTACCTAAATCTTTTGAAAACTTAGCCACTCGAGCATATGATATAGAGTTATGCATGATAACGAGTGGAGTGGATGGACCACCTGATCAAGAGTCCTCCAGGACCAAAGAAAAGCAAGAAACCAAGAAAGGGGTCAAACCTTATTCGGAAGCTCCAAGCAAGGAATCCATGGCAGTATATGTGGCACCCTTCAAGCTCGGAAGCAAGGCAAAACAGTAGCATCTCAAAGAATAGTGGTCTTGAAGAGAAGCCGTGAAGAAAGTTAACTTAAAGGAAATGCAGAAGAAGCAATACCTATTCTTTGACTCTGATGTGCTCTCGAGATTTGATGACTTACTAGAGGCTAACCTCATCAAATTGCCTGAAATGAAGCGGCCTGAAGAATTCAGAAATTTAGATGATCCAAAGTATTGAAAGTACCACCGTCTAGTTGACCATTCAATAGAGGATTGCTTCGTGTTTAAAGACAAAGTTATGCAATTGGCTCGCCAAGGTAAAATTTCTCTTGAGAAGATTCTGTGGCATCAAATCTTGTGACAATCAAGTGGAGATCTTTTGATGGTAGAAAAACTTCATGCAATACCACACATGGGAATGATATCACAATCAACAAGGATGACCTACTCGAAAAGAAATATTCCTCCGATGCGGATGATGCATGTCAGCGATGACCTTTACTGATAAAGATCTACTACTTGTCTCTAAGTCGCATAACATGCAATTGTTCGTAACTTGTTACACACATGAGCAAATGGTCAATCGTCTGTTAATTGATGGAGGCTCTGCGCTCACTATTTTGCCATTATGTACAATGAAGGAGTTGGGGTTCCCATAGACAAACTAACAAATAGTCGTATGATGATCCAAGGCTTTAACCAAGGGGGGCAAAGGACTCTCACCATCATAAGAATAAATTTGTTGAAGGAGGATATATCGTCAACCGCATTTTTCCATGTCATCGATGCCAAGACATCATATAACATGCTTCTCGACTGACCTTGGCTACATAAGAGTGGTTCCTTCTACTTGGCACTAGTTCTTCAAGTATTTACGATAGGGTGTTGTGAAGAAAGTGCTCGTTGATAATAAACCATTCACTGAGACTGAGTCTCACTTTACCGATGCTAAATACTATCAAGATGAGGAAAGTAAAAATATAAACAAGACTCATTCATCAGAAAATTCGAACAACAAACCAATCAAGATGAGGAAAGTAAAACCAAAGTAACCTTTTCCGCGGGCTCTAGTGAAAGCGGTCCAAAAGAATAATCCTCCCTCGTAGGATTGACTCACTAAAAAAGTTAGTATTCCTACTGATAAATTTTGATGCAAGGAAGCCTCAACCACTCAAAGGGTTCATGTGACCAACTCAAGGACCCGAAATAGAGCATGGAGAGCCATCGGAGCTAAAAACTAAAAAAAAGTTTCGACTCCAAAGCATGCAAACTTCTTGTCAAAGATGGATATAAGCCAGAAGAGGGGTTAACTCTCCTCGAAAGGCGGTGGTAAACAAGTACATGGACTCAATGCCACCCCAAGTAATGTTGAAGGAAAAGGGACACACAATTCAAGATTCTCGAATAGGTCTTCGTTTGACTCTTTCTAAGCCTATCCGCATCGCCATAAAGAGGGTGGGTTGACATCAATTATGTCATCAAAGAGTGCTCTTCACCGAGGATGACAAAAGGGAAGGAAATCCACGAGGATCTATCTTCTATAGACTTGGCCCACATAAAAGAATGATGTGTTGAGAAACCAACAATCGATCTATCTTCGATAGACTTGGTCCATGCAGAAGAGTGTTGTATCAAAAGAACGACATGTTCAAGGTGGTTGCACATTCGAAGAAAAACATCAAGGCCTCATGCACACAAAAGCTTAGAAGCTTGATTCCTTCCAAAATGAGACGTCACATGACCTTGACTATATCATGCGGCAGAGTCTTAAAGCTTAAAGCACAAATCATGTTCTTCACGCAAGCTCAATATGACGATGAGGATGATCGCGAAAGTATGGCATCATCTAATTATATTAGCAGTGATAACAACCATGACAAGTCTACAAATCCATACCTCACGTGCGCGAACAAATCATTGGACTAATAGTTATCATGCATAGGACGAGGCACAAATTCCTACCAAAATGGGATGGCCCATATGTTGTCAAAGAAGTCTATAAAAATAGTGCTTATAAGTTGGTCACTGAAGACGGCTTGAAGATAGGCCCGATAAATGAAAAATTCTTGAAACGATACTACGCCTGAAAAAAAAAATGAAAAAGAAAAAAAAAAGAAGAAAAAATCTTGGCCCTCATGAGTGTAAACTGTGAATGACCCTCCCCTCTCCAAATAAATATTTTGTACCCTTGAACTACGTAATGATTTCATCCTCTTGATGATGTACGTAGGCAACTTAGATATTTTTAATTTCAGCCATAACATTTAAAGGAACTTTATTTCTCATATGAAGTCGTCGAAATAGAAAATATTCAAGCATAACTCAAAGATTTCAAGATAGATCGAGGTTCATGACTTAGAACAAAAGAAGAAATAAGGAAACTCAACAAAGAATAAAGTCCTAGATGAATCTCAAACAAAAGGACCGAAACTCTTCAACTCTTCCTTGAAGGCTTCCAAATTTACTCTTAAAACTCCAAACCCTCAACTACTGCATCACTAAGTAGGGTGGTATTCTCATGTGCTGCAATATCTTTCTTGATCTCATGAGCTCTGGCTTGAGCACTATGATGGAGTTGCTTTTGTCTTCACAGTAGTACATAAGTTTATATTTTTGTTCCTCCAAATCCATTAGCTCCTTCTCAATATTGATGGTGCATGACTTGAGACGTCATCGTCAACATCACGTTTAGCTTTGTATGATTAGATCCCTCTTCGGCCTCTTCCAATGACTATTAGGGTTGCTACTCCACTTGCCTCCAAGAGACGAGAAACACTTTTCTTCTCAATTGCTTCAAGGGGTTCGACAACTTGAGGATTATGTTCAAGAGGAAGAGAAATAACATGATCACGAGGTTGATCCTGGGCAAATCCTTCACCACATGCTTTGTCTTTGGAAGAAACTTCACTTGGGCTTAAAGTAAGCAACCTCGCCACGTTTTCTTCAAGGTAGCCACCACGAACTTCTGCCCACCACTTTTTGTATGTCTCAGAGGAGAACTTCTTTACATTTGGGGGGCATGGAGGAAAACCACACTTTCTCCATAGTCTGGGACAAGATGCATAAACGCCAATAACAATTTCTACCTTCCAAGGAGCTCTTGCGAACGTCTTGTGAAAGAATTCCCGGCACTGCTTGGAAGAAACCAATTGACGATTGAATTGACGGGGGCTATAGGGCTCGACAACAAAATAATCGCCATGCTACAAAGGAAGATGGTTTGAACGGACGGCCATGAAATAAGTTCTTTAGATTCTTTGGCATGCCCATCGTCTATAAATGAGAAGTCCTTGTCCTTTACAATCATGTTGAGTCCAAGAGATGAAGTCATCTCTGTGAAGTCACTTCTCGCCTCTTGGGGATCATAGTATTTCACACCTCCTTTGCCTGAGAAAAATGTCATTTTGGGCACACGAACACTTTGCAAAATTTGGTAGTGATTTTGAAATAATAGGCTATTCAACTATAAACAAAGTGAACTGAAAATGGAGAATGCACAAGAGTTAGCCTTGGGGAGTTAGAGATCTTGTTCGGACATTTGTAAATGCTAGCCAAGACGGGAACAACAAGACCAACCCTTCGACTTGCTACAATGATACTTGCTACTTTAAAAACAGTTGGACATATTGAACCAACATTTTGAATGGGAAGAGCAAAGGTGGAGAGCTTAAACTTGATCTAACATGCTTTGTGGCTCTTGTAAAATAAAACTTGATCCACATGTCGATAGGGACTTGAAAATATTGACCGTCGTTACTACCCTTCGATGCAAATGGTAAGCATGGAGCAAGAATTTACAAGAGCGAGGCACAAGTCTCGTCCCATCTTTTCAGCGCCGTCAAGCTCCTTGGCACTTGGGATGACTTCGCCGTAGAGGAGTCCGGTCATAGGAAGTCCAGCAAGGGCATGCATGTCCCACAATGAGATAGACAGCTCTACGAAGGATGTCAGAAGATTGTTAGTTGACGGGCACCACGCTTTGCAGAATGCCTTGACGATGTCACACAGCTTCCCTTGAAAAAGTCATCAAGTACCTCGATGCGGACTTTATAGAATCAACATCACCAGCCATATCTGCATCTGTGTACCCATCTAACACAGGCTTGCCATTACCAAAACACAAACAGACTCTAGAAGTGCCTCTGAGATAACAAAATAGCCCAGGCATTCATCCATTTAGTGCAGTTATGATATAATTGCCTAGATCTTCCTACTCATTTATAGTTTGATCACATAACTCAATAGTTCGGGAACGAAGCGAACAATCTCGGAATTGCGGTCGTAAGTAAACAGTGAGGCCTACACAACGTCATATACTTGAGCCGCAACTAACTTGTGTTTGCACTGGCTGAGTACATCTTCGGTCCATTCTCAAAATCTAATGTAGCATAACTGACTAGCAAATTGAATAGTGTCGCCCCACTTGGCTTTTCCTTCAACGATGTGGTGGCCTAATGTCGGTAAAAGACTCGGCTCATTGGAACAACGATGATAAGTTGCTTGCAAAGACCAAAATCTTGGAAGTCTTGCTTAGTGGAACCTCTTGAGACCATTGCTCCATGTGAAGTGGATTCGTCAATCTCGGTCATTGTATTGCGTATCAACCGATGAGATGAGTGTGAGTCATCAAAGTTGTTCCTTTCTCCATGTGTTGATTTTTATTATCGAGGATGACCAAGTATTGTTGACCAAAAGGGATGGACTTGTGTTTAAAGTAAATCATGTTGCAACATATCAAAGTATAAGGAGAAAACTTAATTGAGTTAATAAAAAAATTGTTAAGTCAAATAAATTATAAAGCCACAAGAAATTTAATTAACAAAAATTGATCGCATGGAGAAATTGAGATGGCACGAGCATGAGGTGGTACTTCAAAACAACGCGACTAAAGAATTTAATTGCTTCAGTCAGAGGCCAAATGCTACTACACCTGTACATAAAAATCAATCAACTCAATTTTCCTTGCACAAGAGATACACAATTCCCGTGGGCTAGGCCCACGTCATGGTGGGTTATATTACTACATGCATGGTGTCCACACACTTTAAGCTATAATGCACTTAAGCATATCACAATGCTTTGATCCATCAAGGCATTTGGAGGCTAAACATGCATTCAGAAGTTTAAAACAATTTGAACTGGGGTGGGTCTTGATCAACTCAACAAAGAAATTATATGAACACTATCAATTCAAGAGATTGAAAAAGGGCTAACTATGTCACAACATTTCTTTCTTTCTTTTTTCTTTTTCTTTTTTTGAATCAAGGGGAATTGAAGTGCAAATAAATTCGGAAAAAACTGTGTGCCCCCAACAATGTTGAATTCTGATAATGCGAAGGAATCAATTTTCGTAACCCACCTCAGAAATTGTCTAAAAAATCATCTTAGAAATTGCTACAAATTTAGATGGGTTGCGGCAACTGTAGGAATCAAATTCGAAGAACTCGGCGCCTCAAAGAAGCTTCAACTATGTTGTAAAAAATCATAACGAACAAACACGTAATCTGCAATGGAATCCAAAGAAATTTTAGCATTAGCTCGTTGAGACATTAAAACAAACACCTTGTGTGTGTACTAGAAAAGTGAGAAAGAAAAAAAAATTGGCCATTAAAACATAGCACAAATTCGTCCAACAATCGACTTTTCACAACGTTCGGTTAATGTTGAGCTAAGCCCTATATATAAGAGCAAAACAAGAAGTTTAGGTCAATTAAACTTGGTATCTTTTACAGGTTTGGTTAAGTTGGATGATTGTTCACCCGTTCTTTTCTTCAAATTAATTCGAAATTTTTAGAAATTTAGTTGTGATCGGATTAACTAGAACAAAGAGGCCGAGTTGAATTATGCTTCAGAAATGTTACTGGGCCATCGTCTTCTGTGAAGAAAGAAAGAAATAACATGTCGTGCAATGAATGAAGAATACAACTTTGTAGCTATTCCATGCTTTTGGTTCACAAACGCCAAGAGGGGATGGGGTCCACATTGCTAGGCCACTAAAAAAAAAAGAAAGGGTTTACAATCTATAGCCAAGACGTTGGGCTTTCTGTTTCTTCTATTTTCCATTCAAATTCTTGTGTCACAAACTCAAGATTATAGCAGCCCAATATCCCAAAGACCGAAAAAAATTTGGAGCAAATTGATGATATTGTGGCCCATTCAAATTCAATCCATGTGTTAGCAATTCAATCACTTTGAAAATTATATTTTCAAGTATATATTTGTGAACGACTCTCGAGGGGGCATTTGCCGACGAATTAAGTTTGTGCCCAATCAAATGACGACAAGTAGCAAATATATATTATTTATCAATTATATTCCCTTTTCTATTTATATTTTAGAATTTACAAAATTAATTTCAAGTGTAAATAATTAATTTGATTAATATTTTAATATGTATTTTGTCATAAAACCAACGGCCAAAGTTTCAAATTGAAATGTTTCGACCAGTTAATGAAATAGACAACGCCATGTGGAGATGCCCCAATCAAATTGAGACACATAATTTTGATATTTATCTATTTTTAAATACAAATATTAAGGGGATATATTAAACTTGATCAATCATGTCTTCTCAAATATTTAAAATGTATATATCTCTTTAAATTAAATTATAAATAGATAATACAAAAGGTGCTCAAGTTCACCACAACTGTACATCTTTAACGGGGGGGGGGGGGGGCTTGAAGCTTGTTTCAACACACACACATACATACAGAGTTGAAGATATAATTGAAGATGTCACGCCCCGAATCAGGGGTCACGACATGGCTATGCCACCAAGTCCATAGCCTTAGTAGCATGAAAACCCTCATCACCAAAAAAATAAATTCAAACTCAACAATACTCATACTTAAACAATAAAAATCCCAAATCAATACTTGCTGTGGAAATACATAAATCTAAACATTTTAACTCTAGCATCCAGTCCTAACACCTAAACAATGGAAGGGTAATTCCGAAAAAAAAATTGTCCATAGAACCTCTTAATGGACGCCATGTGAGCTCTTAGACCTTGATTGGCTACCAACCCCAGTATCGCTCCTCCCCATACTCCTCATTCACTTCATCTGCAAGGTATAATAAGTGGTGCGAGTGACTAATCGCCCAGTAAGCAGTCCCTAGCTCTCACCAAATGCGAACATAGTACGTTGGTAATGAATGACTATCATTTATTAACACACAATGATAACTTAAAAAGCGAATGAACAAAGGAGGAAAATTACAGTTTCAAAGCATTTGTCGCGCCAATGATAACTCTAAACTTTTCAATCAAAACAAGGTACACACAATAATTGTGGGTGACAACAACAATGTGAAAGACCAGTGCAAGTGTTTTCATAAATTGACCATTTTAACAAAGTAGGCATACTCGCATTCACTAGCAACATAACAGACCTCTTACTTATTTGTGACTATAATTATAATCCATAATCTGGGCCTCAATCTTTAACCCCCGATTGAGAGGTCAGAACATAGTCTCAGTTTACAACCCCAACTGAGAGGGTCAGAATAGGTTCTCAGTTTATAACCCCAACCGAGAGGGTCAGGCATAATTTCTCAATTTATAAGCCCAACTGAGAGGGTCAGATGTAACTCCTCAGTTTTTTAACCCTAACTGAGAGGGTTCAGAACAACTCTAGTATTCCCGATTACCAGTGATTTCGTTAACGGTTGAGCATGTCCTGTCTATTAGTCGATGAACTTGAGTATGCTTTTATTTAAAAAAAAATAACATAAAATTTGTCACCCATATTTCGGTTTCAAAAGAGCTCAAAAGAATAACAAATAATAGCTTAATTTAACACAACACAATGGCTTTCAAATTTCAGGATTTAACCAAGTGCTTACATCAACATTTAACAGCAAAACCTTACCCCACGTATCTAAAATTTGAACTTATAAAAAATATCATATGCTCGCATCGCATTTTGCTTTAAATCCAAAATTATCTTTTGAAATCAGAAAATATTTGAGAAAACATCACGTAAGAGGGAGGTAACCACTTACTAGAATCTTCTGGCTCTAGTCCATTTATTTAACCATTTGCTCCGAGACTGCTGGATCCTATAAGTCAATTGATCATAATTCTTAAAATCAATAATCACCTAAGTCACATTCGACCCAATAAAAATAGGTGTTCTACCTATTTAATCCTAGAGAAACAAACTATGAAAAACTTATAGCTTAACTCAAACCTAACAGTCATATGGACTCAAATCTATAATTCAATACAAAATCTGCCTCATTACAATTGATACCCAAAATAAATCAATAAATACCTACATCGATTGATGATCCCAGTTGCTCAATTAATCCTTAACGATTCAATAGCCAAATAAAGGCACTAGACTAGACGGATAATAAGGTAACGCAACTGACAATATAATTGTGTGAATTTTGTAAAATTATATACGTAGTAAATGACTATGAAAATTTTATAAAGAGTGTTAAAGATACTGCATAACATATATAAAAATACATTAGATAATTAAGTTGAATAAATAGGTATAAGGGTTTTCAAGATCGGGTTGGAGAATAATTACTAAACAGATTGGCAGTTTTACTTGAATGAATTTTTAAAATTCAATCATACATGGGAAAACTATAAATATTTTATATGTTACTCAAGACTCATATAAGTGAATACAGAAAATAATTAATCTTTATAAGGAGCATAAAAAATCATCAAAAAATTCAGAAAGAGTAAGGTTCTGCAGAAAAGAGCACCGCTGCAGGACATGACTTGAGGAATTTTATAAATTTTTCCGGTGCTTCAAAAATTCTTAAAAATAATAGGTACTCTCTACATGGTTTCATAAATATTTAAAAAAAGTTTTGTAACTAAAAGGCGTATAGAAATAAATCAAATAGACCAAAAAATAAAGTTATCAGATTCACGCCTAACTTCTGGCGGTGCTCGTGTAACAATTTTATAAAATCTAATACAACTCGAAAATTCCTGATATTTTACGAATAAACTAGAAACACAATAAGGTTTCATAAAAAATTGTTTCTAATCAAATAAAACGTATACTATACAAATAAGATGAGTTTTTCCAGATATCTAGAAACTGTTCCATGAATCAAAAATACCAACAGGCTAATTCTCCTATGAAACTCATACTTGATAAACTCCAAAATCTCCAATCAATTCCTATAGAAATTTCTAATTCATGAAAACATAAATATGTACTGGACCTAATATTTTTAGGTTAATGACTCAAGGCTCAAACAAATCACACAATTCATCTAGATCCTAAAAGAACCTATCTAATTATCATGACTTGATTAAACTAAAAGTTGTAGCTACCTCAAATTCGCAGCAACGGAGTGCTTCGACTTCCTTCCATCTCCTTCCTAATATGACTCGATTTCGACGTGGGATATCGTGAGTTTATGGCAATTGAAGGTTGAGTTTTGTGTATTTTCGCCTATAGAGAGATGTGTAGAAGAAAATAGGTTTTAGAGTTTGAATAGGGTATGTTTTCCTAGTTTTTTGATGGTGGTTGGGTATATATAGGCTTAGGAAGTTGTATTCTATCAAAAGTCAACAAAAAAAATATTTTAAATCCAACTTTTAAGAGGGAGCAAAAAAAATCCGAAAATAAAAAAAATGCTAGTCAAGGTGTGTGAATAAGGGTTAAACTAGTTGGTTTGACTCGATTGGGTGTGGGTATTACAGAAGACACAAACAAGAGAGCATTCAAGAAGACTCAAAATCCTCTCAAATGCAAATCAAGGAAGCCCCATGATGTTCATGGCGTTCGTCGTAGAATCCATTCAAAGTCAATGTTTGATTTGAGAAGAAGTCGGAAGACCCATGAATTAACGTTATCAAGACACAAGTCCACCTTGACGAAAGATCAAAGCTTCAATTCACTAAGAAATATTCAAGTCCAGTCCAAAGGTTCCGAGTTTGTAGCGTTTGTTGGAATAGATGACCAAAAAGTCAATGAGGTTGGTTGTTTTGGGAACCATTTGCTAATCTTTGTAATATTATGCTGATGAATACGGTAAGGATTCATCAGTGGCAACAATGAACTTTTTGTGCTTACTACTAGCATTGAACGGGGTTTTGATGTCCCGACAAACGCCCAAAGACCGGACATGTGAATCCAAGAAGTTGGACTGTGCATAGGTTGGCGGTCATGGAACTAATTTCTATGGATTGGTCTGAAATACTCCAAGTCGAGGACCTCGGGATTGGGTATCGAGGGTCTGAAGAGACTTGCACTAAGGATTGTAGCCGAGTTTTATCAGTAGGAGACGTAGGTCATCCATGCGATCTTAGTGGCTTGGCTGGCAGGAAGTCGGCCGACTAAGGTGACTCGCGGGAATCGTCATATGGAAGCCACACGTGCTTGGTCGGTATGACTAGTATTCCCGATTTCGATAGTACGAGATTAGTCCTCGGACTTGAGGAGTCACGACAGTGGCTTACATACAAAGGTTGTATCTAGGATCTGACAAATGGTGACTGTGTCGTGAGGCATGGTCATCCTAAGCTTTCTCAAGTGCAGTTGGAGTGTGTAGTGAGGACGGTGTATTCCAAGACAGAATCTGTCCCCTATCAAAGATTATGACAACGAAATCTCCTATGCACTCTGAGATGGTTTTAGACACTCAAAGTCTATGACCATAGCATTTCATTGAGTGGGAAAAGGATTTCCTACGTCAATTATAGAGTTAAACCTATCTTGAGTTTGAAGCATAGATGCCTAGTCAAGGATGGGAATCGACGCCCTGTTCCATGCCCTAGACTAAGGCCGGGAGACAGGCGACAGTAGGGGTGGCAGATGAGTCGAGTCGGCTTGCGTGCCGGCTCGATTTTGAGCTAGACTCGAGCCAACTCGAGCTCGAGCTCCAGTCGAGCTCAATTCTCTCTGTTCAAGCTCGCGAGCGGCTCACGAGCTTTTTCTTTTTTCTTAAATTTTTTTTATATATTTTTTTATTTTTAGAATTTTTATATTTTTAATTTCATATTCAATACTTTATCAATTTCATACTCAAAATTGACCATATATTGTAATTATTAATCAATATCATACATTTTATTTTAGATAATAGTAAACTATGGCATTGGTACTCTTATTTATACATTTAACCTTTATAATTCATATAAAAATAAACTTAATCAACAATTTAGTAAATTTTAATTTTTTTAAATAATTATTTAATATGACACATATAAATTTTATGTTATATTTAACATCTATTTATAACTTCTTATACTTTTTAAATTGATAGGTCCTAACAATTAACTTATGACTTTTTATATCTATTTGTGAGTTTTATATTTATATCAAAATACATAGTATACATTACACAATCTATAAATTTTACTAAATAAATTTATGTCAAAACTTAGTGATTCCCATGAATTAATCTAATAATATATAATAACAGTAACAATAACAACAACAACAACAACAATAATAATAATAATGATGATGATGATGACGATGATGATGGTAGCATGGTTGAACAATTTTAATTATTCTTGTTGTTATTTATTATATATAATGAGATCAACAAGCTTAATCAACAATTTAGTAAGTTTTAATAATTTTTTTAAAATAACTATTTAATATGACAGATCTAAATTCTATGTTATATTTTAATATCTATTTATAAACTCTACTAATTTTTTAAATTAAAAAGTCCTAATAATTAACTTATGATTTTTTATATCTATTTGTGAGTTTTATATTTATATCAAATACATAGTATACATTATACAATCTATAAATTTTACTTATAAATTTATGTCAAAACTTAGTGATTCCCATGAATTAATCTAAAGATGATGATGATAATAATAATAATAATAATAATAATAATAATAATAATAATAATAATAATAATAATAATAATAATAATAATAATAACAACAACAACAACAAAAACAACAATAATAATAATAATGAAACCAACAAGCTTAATCAACAATTTAGTTAGTTTTAATATTTTTTCATATGACACATATAAATTCTATGTTATATTTTAATATTTATTTGTAATATCTTATACTTTTTTAAATTGACAAGTCCTAACAAATAATTTATATATATATATATATTCTACACTGTTATAATTTATAATAATATAATTTTATTAAAAAATTATATCAATAATTAAAAAATATACCAAAAATTATACCAATAATTATAAGCTCGAGCTTGAGGGGCTTGAAGTCAGCTGGGCTGAATTTAGCTCGAGCTCGAGCTCGTCCGATCGAGCTCGAACTGTAGGAGCTCGTCGAGCTCGAGCCATACAAATCAAAATCGAGCTCGAGGTCGTCAAAAATGGTCGAGCTCGAATCGTTGCCACCCCTAGGCGACAGTAGTATGTACCTGTATGTAACTTGGAGCCTAAATGTTCACGCCATATATTCACATAGTCTCTAATGCCACAGACCGTTGTTAGATGGCCATCCATGGTGACAAACTACTTTGGTTTTGGGATAATAGGAAGTAGGTCCAAGTGTAGCTGAGGGTGAACCTAAAAAGTCACACACGATTCACCAGATGTGATAGGAATTAATTTGGAATTAATTCCGGGAGAATGTTTAATTTAATGGATTAAATTAACTTCATGGGGATTTAAGCCTTCACGGATTAATTGGATTAATTGGGCTTGAATTCATAAATTGGATTTATGGATTTAATGAGCATGTGCTTTCCTTTTAATTGGATTGAAAGGATGAAATAATTAGTGGGCTTGCAATATTAAATAGGATTTAATAAAGAGTCCATTGGACCTTTGGACTATTTAAATTGGATTTGAATAAGTCCGGTCCATAAAGTCCAACGAGATGGATGGACGAGATTCAATCTTGAAGAGATTAAGATGGACGGCCAAGATTCATCCTAAGAAGGCGTTGACTTGGTCAAAGTTGGAAAGATTGTGGCTCTAGAAAGCTTCCTAGAGAGTTTTATGTGGGACAAATGACTAGGTCATTTGAATACATGAAACACACACAATCACACACTAATCTCTACACAATAGCCGCCTCTCTCTCCCTCTCTCCCGTCCACCCTTCTTGCTCTCTCCAGGAATTTTTCTTTGTTCTTCTTGATTTGATCAAGATAGAACGTTACCAATACCATCGTATCGACGTCCCTTCTCCCCTAACGACTTCTTGCTAGCATGAGAGCCTCGTTAATTTCCAGTGAAGCGTGTGGATGTTTTTTAACGGGTCTCTATGTTGAGATCTTGGTGGCAAATCCGGGAACAACGTGTGTAGCCAAATGAAGAAAACTACGAGGGTAATGTTTCCTCTTTATGTTATTTTTGTATCTCGTTATATATAATTCTTTGGCCTTCGTGTATTCTTCTTGTTTTATTTTTACACGTAATACACTGAACGCTCGAAAGGAATCAAGGGAACCCCCCATGATCCGAATTAATCATCGTTTTAATTTTGTTATATCGCTTTTAATTTATTCTTTTCCACGCTTCCACCGCGTGTCTCCCAAGCCGATCCACACTTTCGGTAATATTAAAGCCTGGTTCGATGTATGGGCTTAGAATTCTATATGCTACACGTGTGTTTCAGCATGCTTAACGTGTTTTTCGTTGTTTTTACGGCATGATTTTATGTAGGAAGCGCGTTTTAGCGTAGATCTTTTTTTGTGTTTTATCTTGCATAAGAATTTTTGATCTTGGAATTCTTGAATGTGTATATACATGTGCTTGGGTTGATAATATCTTGTGGTTCAGAAAATTTCAGGAAAAGGGCACAAAACATGGAAAAATGGTGCACCGGCAGCACTTGCGTGCTGGCTGAGCACGCAAGGGCGTGGCCGGGCGCGCGCCCTATGTCGTCTACGTGCGCGGCGGGCGCGTAGGCAAGGGAAGCCTACACGAGTGCTAGGGCAAGCGTTGCGCTGGGCGCGCACGTGGCGGGCGTAGGCAGGGGAGCCTATGCGCGCGCGCCTGGCCATTCCGACCGGTGCCGTTTTTCATTTTTTCTATTTTTGGTGCGTATTCTCAGATACTAATAGTTTTTCAATATTTTTCTGAATATTTTCTGCGTTTTCTGAATTCGTTAACTTGGAAATTTATTTTTTGTTGAGATTGAAAATTTCCTAAAAATAAATATTGCTTTGTTAATGAGGAAAGGGTTTCCTAACAAGAGTTATTTTTGCAATGGTTGCACCCATGATTAAAATTCACGTGTGAAATTTTGCGTTAATTTTTTGCGTTTTGTGATGTTGGAAATCGTGGTTGTTTTCATAGCATGTTTTACATGGGATGCGTATTTATGCTATGTGCGTTAATTGGATTACGATGAATGATCACGAAGCCCTTGGACCGCATGTATGGTTTAATTTATTTGTAATGGGTTGGGCCTGCGTGCCTCTTTGTATCTTCTTATTTCTCTCATTTTTGCCTTGAAATAATAAGGTTTTCTTTCTCCCTCCTAATGTACTCCCCCCAACTGTTGATTGGGGTTTCTTATTTTTTATTATGTAATGAGTGTAGATTAGGAGTGAGATTTTATTTTTGTAAATAAATGTAACAAAGAAAGCCCAAGTTGACGGAGGCCTGTGGCGGAGGCCATCGATTGGCCCACAGAGGATCCATGGAGAACTTGCCATGTGAGGCCCACAATGAGAGCCCAAGAAGATGAAGAGGACGTACAAGGCCCATTGTGTGTAATGGGTTATAAAATCTTGTAATAGCATAGGCCTGCCTTTAGATTGACCATAGATTGATTGGGGGCTCAGTAGGCCGCATAGGTTTGGACTAGTGATCATCCAACAGGTCGTGTTAGGTTTATTTTGAGTGCAATGCATTTTTATAATGTTTTGAGTATTCTATAAGCTTCATGTATGTTTACATTTACGCTTAGAATATTCCTACACTTACGCGTGCAAAATACTAATAATGTGATGAGGTCTCGGTCGAAACCTAATAAAAGAACTCTCACTTGGTTGGACCAAGTTTAAAATATTAGACCCCTGAAATGGATTTGAGGGAGCACAGTTCGTCTGTGCCTTCCATCCATGATAAAGTGAGGAAGCTGATTTCATCCATAACGTGATCTCATGAGTCGTGGCACGTTTTGGACTGAAATTAAGCTACATTGTTATTGTGAACGAAGTGAATACACTTCTGTTTCGCTATTGCACGAGTCATTGGGGGCGACAGTGAGTGCTATGATTCGGTTGATGGGTTGTGAACAAGGAAAAAATATCTTGGGGATTTCGTGGGAACAGAATGGCATAGGTTGCCTCCCACAAGGTTATTTTCTATGTGAATCGTAAAAGTGGGGTATGGAGAATTTTACTTGTAGACCCCAAGCCCACTAGGAATTCGTTTCCCGAAACCCCATATCAGAGTGATGGGCTTTCGTAGAAATAGTGGGAGAGGTTAAGGACTAAAGACCGAATCTTAACTTGGATTTAATATTACTTCAATCTGCTTAATATTTTCTGCTTTACATATTGTAGATGTCCACTAATGCCAATACTAGTGGCTAATAACTTAAATAGCTGCCCTCCTCATCTCTCTCGTCGCTTCTCTCTCATTGTCTCCTCCAAAAGTGCTCCAATGTTTTCTTGATACATTCAAGGAAACTATGAACAATTGATCTCATTAATTCATTACGTTTGGTCAATTGTTCTCTCCCTTTCTAGATTTCTTGCTAGCATGAGGGTTCTACGGATTCCAGTGAATCGCATGGACATTCTTTCGAGGTGCTCTACAAAGGGCCTAGGCGATGAAAAGTTTACAACATATGTATAGGCGGTGAGGAGAACTACAAGGGTGAGTTTTCTATTTTTGTTTCAAGTTCTCTCCATGTACCCTAGGGTCTCCATGAATTGTACGTTTATATTATTTCATTCATGAGATACACCAAACGCCCGGGAGAATAAAGGGAACACCCCTTGATCCGATTTTTAATGTTGGTTTTTAAAATTCTGTTTTTGCATGTTTTTTCGTTATTTCCACGCTTTCACCACATGACTCCCAGGCTGATCCACACTTTTAGTGATAACGAGGGTGTACCTTCATGTATCTTACCGGATCGACCCAACGACACTTGAATAGAACGACATGCATGTTTTGAATAAGTAGGTACTCCCACTGAATTATCTTTTCGAGTAACCCATAGAAGTCATTGTTCGTGTCTGTATACGATGAGCTTTTCATGCACACCCCACAATTCATCATTGACTTGCCGACGTTGTGACGTGTTTGTGTGAAAGTTGAAACCATTCACAAAATAACACGAGAATGTCGTTACATCACCGACCGGACCCAATAATGATACTTCAGGAGCTCCTAATCTGTGTAATTCAATTCGGGATAAACCTGCAAATCCAGTTCACATATATACAATTTTTGTTTACAAAAAACTTATAGGATGTTTGAACCAAGTCATGGAATACGAAAAAATCATCAACTTACACATCGTTTGAACCCATCCTTGAAATTAGTTGCTACAAGCTGATCAATAATTGGATCATTTGAATTGTGGTCGTGTTGGTATAGTTCGTTCAGGAATTCCTTGATTGCAAATATATATATATATATATATATTACTGAAAATGCACATGACATTCAAATTTTACACATATTTATATATACTTATTCGTAATATGGCGTGACTACTTCACAATTGCATAACGAATATGTCTCGATTATATGTCATTCTTAACCACTTAGCCATCTCTTCTTTGAGGACCCACTAGCTCGACCAAGATGGTTGAAAATAGACCGTCAGATTCTATCATCATTGGTGGTGAGATCATCGTTTCTACTGGGCCTTCTTCGTTTGCAAAGAACGTGCGGATCGAAGTAGTGGGAGGTGAATAGCCCGATTTTTTCGACAATGTATGCCTCCAGAATGGACGCCTCGACCTGTGCTTTGTTATTCACATTCTTCTTCGAACCGTTTAAGGAATCTATACGCACGAATATTTACTAACATATGAATGACAATAAAAGTGTAACAAATTACCTAGATTGTAGGAACATAATTAAGAGTAGTCTTATCTTTCAAATGGGTACATCTACCTGTACAATACTAGCCTTTCCCCAAAAACCTTGTATGGTAGGTGAATAATGAGGTGCACATGATCACGAATATATTTTCTCAAAGTTGCACATGATCACGAATACACTGTCTTCCAACTTCTGTAGGTTGGTGACATCAAGCGTAGTCAAGCATATGTGATAGAATAGCAAACTCAACTCTGTTAATGCCTTCCGCAGAAGCTCAAGAAGCATCTCTCAAAAGGAAATTGGGATAAACTTCTGCATAAATACGTGACATACGTGGATTTTCATGCCGTGTATCTTCACTCCGTCATATCAACGCAACAGGCAATGTTAGATGCATAACCATCAGGAAACCTCAAACAATGAATCCAATCACATATCCTCCTCTTATACTCCTTCGTCAGGGTATACACCGCTTTAGGCATCACATTCAGTCTTCGTTCTTGCAACTCAAGCTCAGGCCGATTATATATGATTTTCAAGTCCTTGCGTGCATTCAAATTGTCATTCGTTTTTCCTTTATGTCCATCACGGTGTTCAATATGTTGTCAAACACATTTTTCTCAATGTGCATGACATCAAGGTTGTGTCGTATCAGATGCATTGACCAGTATGGAAAATCCGAAAAGATGATTTTCTTCATTCACTTGTGGACGGTACCGTATCCTAGTGGGAGTGTCTTTGGTTCTTCAATAGCAGACTGGGTTCTGCTACCTAATCGCAAATTTACTCTCCAGTCAGCCTTGGACGTGCGACCTTCCTTTTCACTTGATTTTTAGTGAAGGCTTTCTTATTCGTGCAGTACGAATGGTCCTCAGGGAGAAATTATCTGTGGCAGTGAAAGTAGTACGCCTTTCTATCGTACTGCAAATGGGAATGCCCATGTGTCATCCATACAAACTGGACACCCCATAATACCAGCGGTAGTCCATCCATACGCCATCCGTTCACGGTCCACATCAGTGCTGTGCACATCATGAATGCTTGGTTGATGGCATTGTCGTGTGTCCGTACACCCACATGCCATAATTGCAATAGCTCCTCGATCAACGGCTCCAGATAGACATCGACCAGATGTTTTAGATTAGACGGGCCAGAGATCACCATCGTGAGGAACATATACTAAGAGACTTCATACGCATTCCCGATGAGAGATTGTACAGTGTAAGTATAACGGGCTAACATGAGTAAGTTTTACCGAACTGCCCGTGCATCGCAAACTCATCTATGCATAGCCCCAACCTAACATTACAAGGCTCCAATGCCAAGTCGGGATGTGTTGGTCGAAATGCCTCCAAGCCTCTACATCGGATGGATGACATATGGAGTCCTCCTCCGTCTGATGTGTGGCATGCCACATCATGTGCTCCGCAGTTTCTACTGAAGCATACAACCTCCAGGGGAGTAAGCAGAAGGTACCTAAGAATGGCATCAGGGACATCTTGCGGCACGGGTCTCGTTGTCGGTCGACTTGTACCTAGCCTGTTCACAAAACTTGCAGTACTCCAGATCAATGTCATCCTTCCAGTAAAGCATGCAACCATTTTTACACGCATTAATCTTCTCAACAGGTAAACCGAAGTCTTTTATCAATTTATTCATATTATAGTAATCAGGGGGGAAAGTATGATGGCAGGGCATTATATGATCAGCCCACCAGCACAGTTGATCTATGTTCGCTCGGATAAATTGCCCTCGGCCTTAATATTCACCAAACCAACAACCACCACAAACTGAGATTGGGAACAACCACTCCACAACGGCTGGTCGACAGCGTGCACTACATGAAAAAAATAGTCTGACAAACCTGACACATAATCATATGGCCCACCCTCGTACCATGAACTAGGACTGGCATCAGTAGAACATGATCTCGTACCGTTATCAGGCATACCCCCGTGCTAAAAAGAAAAATAAGCCGGTCCTACTGCATCATAAACCATCCACTGCACCTAATCCATCTGTTGTTCATCACCTCAATACGTACTACCCTCCTCCAGAGTAGTTGGGTTTTGCTCCTCCTCTGCTGGAGGGGCGGTCACAACATCAAAGTACTTCTGCACCCTTTCCTTGCCGTGCAAAGTCCAATTATAATATTTCGGCATAAACCCTCACCTATATAAGTCAAAATTGACCTCATCAAGTGTTTTGAACCTTCATTTGCACTTCGAACATAGGCACCTAATGTCATCTCCGTCTATATGTCAACGCTGAGACTGAGCCTACTCTATGAAAGTCTTTAACACCATCCTCAAACTTTAACGTAAGACCCGCCTTATTCGGGAGGTTCTTCTCATACATCCATCTTCTCAATTGCCTTAACATGATGATCACTACATATACGTAGACATACATATATATTTAGAATTATATTTTAACCTACAAAATTAATAAAACTATAATAACTAAACAACATTTAGTTTAACAAAAAGGGTTCAAGTTGTTACCTTGTCAGACCAACACAAGAGATCAACAGTAACCGATCAAGTGTATGTGCACAAATTGTGGTCGAGAGAGATTGAGAGTATATGTGATTAATCAAGACTAGAATGAATGAAATAAATTGAAAACAACATGCAATATAATATATCGGAGAACATTTACTGACTTTTAGAACGACCTTTGTGGCGAAAACTAGCCATTGAAATATAGCCGTTAGAGATATACATTATTGGAACGGCTTTTATAACAACACCAACTTTCGGAATAAAACCATTGCAATTGAAACGGTTTCTGGAGCTATTCGTATTACTTATATTTTTAAACAGTTTTTGCGTACGAGATTTGGAACGACTTTACTCCCTTCTAGGCCGTCGTTACAATTAGTACATAGTCGCTACAAAAGTCAAACGAAATTTGTAGCGGGCCGCCCCTTTGTATCAGTTTTTGTAACGGCCGTACAAGCTTTCATGCAGTGTTTGGAACGGACCTTTTTCACATGATACCAAGCCGTTACAAGGTGAACTAGCACTTCCAAAAGCCGTTACAACCTATAACGGTTTGTATTTTGTAACGGCTCACCACATACCGCAATTTTGTAACGACTTTTCTGGCGATTTTTCCCCCTCCAAAATTATTTATATTCAACAAAAACTGTGACATCAACAAACAATTGCTAAAATTGTTGCAATAGTCATGGGTATTGGAATGGCTACCTGACCATTACAAATCCCACATTTTTTTTATAGTTTTCATTACCTCATTTAAGATTTTATAGTTTTCATTACCTCTATCTTCTTAAATGAAAAAGAACAAAAAGTAAGAAAGGGAGGTTGAAATTATACAATAAGCAAAAACCACATGCTAATAATTGAAGGCAGTTTCCCAGTTTCCAATGAAAATTTTATTTTATAGAGTTAAGGATCCATAAAATCTCTGCATACAGTCAGCTTTCACATTTGTCATGGACACACACTTGCATGAACTCCTGCCTTTCTCAAACCTTATGCTATGACACAAACACACAGAAGTTCGAGCAACTGGAGGGACTGATTGGCCAAAGATCTGATACTTAAACTCCTGTTTTTCCAGCTTTAACTGACCATGGGATTGGGGCGGCCTTATGGAGAGCTCCAAGTTGATTTCTGGGGTTAATTCTTCAGACAAAACACTGCTGCTGTTGGAGTTTTCTTCGACTGAGGAATCGGCAACCTTAAAACTGATGGTGTTTTTCATCACGGGATCATTTCTGACTGTCTGCATGGCTAAAATTTGAGTGGTTGGCGGACATGGTCTTATGGCTACGGATTTCTGCTGGTTAACGCTTGTGGAAGCAGATGAGTTAAGTGGTCTGTGGGTTTGGGGATCAATCCCACGGCTGAGGAGTTTTCTTTTGATATGAGTGTTCCAGTAGTTCTTGATCTCATTATCTGTTCTGCCCGGCAGCCGCGCAGCAATCAGAGACCATCTGAAATTCAGGCAACCGCACAATCAAGAAAACTAATTGATCTTTTCTTTCCCTCTCGGAAATAAATTAATTTCAAGAATATAGGTAATAATAAAAAGAAAATTCGATAATTGGGTGTAACAAGAATCTTGGCCACACAGAAAAGATTCTGCTTGTGCAGATGAAAAGTAGGTTTTGAGTAGATATGATCCAAGACTAAGAATAAAGTGCAAACACTTTTTTTTCTTTTCTTCTTTTTCTTTTTCTCATTTTTGTGTCTCAATTTGAAGATAAAATGCAGTAAAACCCTTGTTAGGTTGTATTTTTCTCTCTGTGTGTGTGTGTGTGTGAGAGAGAGAGAGAGAGAGAGAGAGAGAGAGAGAAATAAGCAGTACTTGTTTCCCAGTAAACTATGGAGATTGATGATGATTTCATCTTCCTCTTCCGTAAAATTTCCTCTCTTTAGATCAGGCCTGAGGTAGTTTATCCATCGCAGCCTGCAGCTTTTGCCGCATCTAAGCAAACCTGCGACAAAAACACATAAAAAATCAAGATTACAAGAGCAAATATTACAACATGCAGAAATAGAACAGAAGCACTCGACGAAAACGATAATAGTTGAAATTCAGGCTAAGTATGGAAAAACACCTGCAGCTTTAGGAAGTGACCTCCAGCAGCCTTCACCATGTTGTTTGATATACTTTATAAGACGCTCATCCTCTTCTTTTGTCCACGCCCCTTTGTTCGTGTGCTCTTTCTCACAGCAAGGAGATCGACCCATGTCGAAAGATGAATAGATACACACAAAGACACACACAAACACACAGTGTGTGTGTACTTTTACACACACAAACACACACTGGGAGTAAGAGAGGAAGGGAGTAAAGGGAGGTCAGAAAGGGTGTTGGTCTGTTTTCTGAGAAAAAGGGTTGAGAGAAGTGGAGGGGAATTTAAATGGTGGGGTGGGGTGGGGTGGGGTGGGGGGTAAGGGTGGGGGTTTGACCAAGTTGGTAAGAAATATGAGTGGTTGGGAATGCAATTAAGTTAGTGCTGGGATTTGGTAGGTAGCTCGGCTTTTCATGTTGTTGTCGATTGTTTTGCCCTTTTCGTTCCTACCCGCATCTGATGCTCTGCTCCATGCAAATAAATTTCTTGTCTTTCCCACCCCTTTACTTCCTCCTCTTCTTGATTCTACCCCCCTATTTCATCACACATTAGGAAAAATATAATTTTTTGATACCGGTAATTACTATGATTAGAAGAAAAAATAAAATTGTGCCGAATACAAATTTACCATGATTTTACAACGGGTATTAGTCGTTGTCTTTACAAATATGGCCAAAATATTAGCCATGGTAAATATTGGTTACGGTTAAAAATCATAATAAAAATTAATTAATCATAATAACAATTTAGATTTTTATATTGATTTTATTTAATCGTGATTAATAGTATTGATTTATCGCGATGTTTAACCTATAATTATTTATAGTGTAGCGAAAAGTTAATTTTTTATAGTGTTATATTATAACTCTCTTGTCTTTTATTTTGTGTGCTATTCTTTTTGAATTTAAGGATTTGAAGTTACAACTTTAAATTTCATTCTTTGAGTTTGATTGGAAAATGGTACAAAATACTTTAAATTATTGATTTTTTATTTTAAACTATCTTTTGTGGTGTTACGATCAATTTCAAATTCATTTAGGCTATGTTTGCATTGAAAAATTTAAATTAATATCAATTTATATAATAACAAATTCGTTAATCGGTTCACGTTACAAGGATTTAGATCCTTGAACTAGTCTTTTAAAGGGATCGATAAATGGATTTTTCGTTTCCCAATTTAAGCACTAAATCACTTTTGACTATTAGTGTTTAAACGGTAGAAATCAAGCCTTTTTGGTCAATTACTGAAGGAAATTGAAGAAAAATGGAGAAGAAACAACTGTGGATCTAAGGTTTCTTGGAGAGAATTCGGGAACCGGGGGAGGTAATCATGCACATGAGAGGAAAGAATGCTACACCCTTTCCAACTAAGATGTGGAGTCCTCTCCGTTAATTCTGACGATCAGCTATCAAGGGACCAATTTTAATGAATTTGAAAAATGTTAGGGACTAAAATTGTTGAGATCGAAATATGGGTTACCAAATTGATTTAATGCCTAAGTTGAGGGACAAAAAATGAATATATATATATATATATATAGGGGTAAATTGCATTTACCCCATGTGATATAAAAAATGAGCAAAAATCCCCCATGTGAAAAAATAATTTGCAAATTACTCCCTATGATCTTAAAATGAAACAAATTACCCGTTTATATTTTCCCTTGATAGGGGGATAATTTGCTTCATTTCTCAAAACACAGGGAGGTAATTTGCTAATTATGTTTTCACATGGGGATTTTTGCTCTATTTTAAACTAAATTGTGTAATATTGTAATAAATTTTAAATTCCATTAATATGAGTAATTTGAACTTTTTTATTTCTCAATTATTGTCATCAAAATATAATCTTGAAATAAAGTAATTTGAAATTATCTTTTTCTAAAATTTCTTTATCCAAATATAGTATGACAGTATTGAGAGTTATCGTCTAATTTATATAGATGAGATCAAGCAAGAACTTCCGGTACGGCATATGTATATCTTGTTGCATTGTGCAACTTTTATGGATTGGATGGACTTTATCTGAACACTATCGGTGCTAGTTGACCATATATAGTCATGAATAGGATCAAATCATGAAAGAAAAAATCTTGTTTAAAATCAGGCTCAATATTTTTCATTCCCATTTTTACTCAGTTTTCGAAAATATTTCCATAATTTATAAAAATTCTCATTTTCAACCTCTTATATATCCCGTTACAAAATTGATGAAAATAAAACCACGTGCAAGTGATGTGACACTATCCTTCTCAATTGGAAAAAACAACCACGTGCCTTGCACATAATTTTTCTGTCAATTTTCCTAACATAAGTTGGTGAAATGACTAAAACTGACAAATTTTTAAAGTTTTGAAACAACTTTTGAAAATTCATAAGTAATAAAATTAAAAACGTACAAACTCTTTGTTTGTGTTTTCAGTTTTCAGTTTTTGAAACAATAATTAAATTAAAAATATGTTTGTTTATATGTATTTTTTGTAAAAATATATTGATTTGACATCATAATCAATATAAAACACAATGCCATTAATTAATTATCCAAATATATTTTTCATCTCATAAGAAAATCTTCACAAAATTAAAAATATATATTTTTCACTGAAAACACAAACAAACAGGCCCGATAATGGCGCGGTCGACAGTTGATCCATGCGGCTAACTGAGCTGTCCTTGCTTCGGTGATCTACCACATCTGGCAGGAGCGCAATGGCAGGAAGTTCCAGCGGCAGCCAAGAGATGCACGCCTCATTGCTTCCCTGGTGGTGGAACAGATTAAACATAGATGCTAGTGCAATTTAGCCCTTCTTCGGTAGAGTGGGGGATTGCTTGGAGTGACGCTAGATAGTCACCATGAAACTGTACTCTGTGTTTGGTTTCGTTTTTTTGTCCATCTCCAAGATGGTTCAAAAATAAAATGTTTGTTTTAGCCCCAAAATACCATATTTTGGTGTTTTGAGGTTTTTGGCCCACTCTCCAAAAAACAAAACAAAACACATATATAATAATATATTAAATAATTCAATCCACCCACAAACAAATAAATATTAATATATACATATATATATTTAAAAAACAAATTAAAAAAATAATTTGATAATGAACAATATTTTTTGTCTCCCAAATATACAACACAATACATACAACACCTTCTTTACACTATTTTAAACTATCTTTAGAAACAAATCTAAACATACACTCTTTTCTAACACACACTTATTTATTCCTACTTTTCTTCACAAATCAAAGCAAAACAACCTAAAAACAAAACAAACATAAGGGTACTGTTTTTATCACGTTTTGTTTAAGGATAAATTACATCTATTTTCCCTGAAATTTGACATAATTACAAATACCCCCTCGTTGTTTGAAAAATTACAAATACCCCCCTGAGGTTTGTAATTTTAACCAAAGGCTTGAAATTGACCATTTTGCCCTTGAATTTTTTTATTAAAATTGTAGAAAAATTGGCCAAGCCAAATTGCATTATTGCTCATCTATGTAAAAAACTTAAAAAATATTTCCCTGCACATTGTAGTCCAAATTTTTTTTAAGAATTAAATAAAAATAATTCAGTGCACAAGGGTATTTTGGTAAGTTCACCCATAAAAATTGATAAAAATGGGTAATTTGTTAGACGGTTACAAATCTCAGGAGTACTTATAATTTTTCAAATAATAAGGGCGTATTTATAATTATGCCAAATCTCAACAGAGGTAAATGTAATTTACCCTTTGTTTAATGCAAGTTTATCTTTGCCTAAAAAAAAACTTTTCCATAGACGTTGATCTATTTGTAGATGGGATAAGAAAGTGATTGCATTTTGAGAGATGGAGTAAATTACAATTCAAAACTTCTTGGGGAGGCGTATATGCTATATCACTAACTTGCCAGGACCAAAGCTGTGGTTTGGTGGTTGCAAGCCCCATATATTCTGCAAAATTTTAAATGTCATGTCCTCCCACCAAACTTTGTTTTCACTTGTATTAATTAATAAATATACACATTTGATGATGTCCGTACCCAACTCACTTTAATTTTCTCCCTTTTCCCCTTCTGTAAGTACTGTTTTCCCTTCTGCCGATTAATAGAACTAGGTTTCTTTTAGGAAAGTTAACGGGGGTAGGTTTTGGTGGACCCAAAACCCCGTTCTCACTAATTATTGTAAGATTAATTGTTGTGACACGTTGTTTTTGTATGTAAAACTTAAAAAAAATTCTTTCGTGCTTATATATGTATTTTACAAATAAAAATAAAATATATAAATTAATATATTATATTAAAGAAAGAACATACGCTAACTTATCAGTTAATGTAAAATTTAAAAATTGAATAAACTAGTTATTTTATTGGTTGAAGGACATTTATGACTTCAGAAAAAAAAAATGATGCGATGGTATCATTAACTGCATTGGTGAGTGTAGAAGGCATTTTTTTTTTCATAATAGTCGACGTGACACGTTGTCTCTGCGTGCATATAATAAATATTATTTCACATTTTAAAATATATTAAAATAAATATATGTATATTATATATAGATAACCAACACATCACAGTTAAAAAAAAAAAAGAGAGAAAAACAAACATAAATAAATAAATAAATTAACTTAGAGTTATTATTGGCATAACAAAAAAATTAGTGTCCCGATATAAATAATCGCTCTTTATGATTAAAAATAGGGGTTTTTTTTTATATAAGTATATATTAGTATAAATTTAAAATTTATTCGGGTCCATTTTCTAATCCGTTTTGCCCACTTATCTTGCTTTTAGTTGAATTTAATTATATGTGGCTATGCTCTATCTCAAACCGTTCCCCAATTTGGTTCGCCTCTAGATCCGATAGGTCAAATTAAATTGTAAAATTTAATTAAATTTTTTGTTTTCTTTTCAGTTAAACAAAGTTAATTTTTTTTGTAAGTATATAATAGATAAAAAAAAATGTAGATATAATTCTTATATTATTTGGTCGGATTTCTTAATAAAAATTCATTTTTAAACTCAAACCCCATAATTTAGATCTAAACCTATTTAATTTAAAACGGGTCCCATCCTACTCGTCCCATTTACTATTCCTAGTATCTTTCAAGTGTCCTTGCGTCCTATATTACTATTTTCTTCTTCATTTTCCCTTTTTTTTTTTTAAAAAAAAAAATGTTTCTAGAAGGATGCAACTACTTACTCCCACTTACTCTTGTCAATTTATGTATTTTCTACCAGCTACAACTCAAATCATGACGTTACTAGTGGACATCCATCCATTTCATATATCTATCATTTTTCATTATTTTATCATTGGCTGAATTTTGGAGATTTGTGTTTAGGATTATATTTTGTTGGAAAATGGTGAATAATAAACAAAAAAATAAATTTATTTTTATGTTTATTGGATTAAATTGTTACAGGTAATTGATTATGATGTACGATGTATCACAAGCTCGTGACACATGGATGATAGTTGATGGTATCCAACCATCATTTGACCATGTCTAATCAATCGAATAGGTGTATTCTTTAATTGAATACGGGCGACAGATGAGTTGAGCCGGCTCGATTTGAAGCTCGAATCGCGCATGAGTTTTTCGAGCTTGAGTCGAGCCAACTCGAGCTCGAACTTCTAATGAGCTCATACTCGAGCTAAAAAAAACTTTGTTCCTAGCTTTTTCCATTTTTTTAAATTTTTTAATTTTTAAGATTTTTATATATTTAACCACATATTCAATACTATATCAACTTTATATTCAAAATTAACCTTATATTATAATTATTAATCAATATTATATATTTTAATTTTAGATAATAATAATAAAATATGGTATTTCTATTTATATATTTAATCTCTATATAAAAATAAGCTTAATCAATAATTTAATAAGTTTTAATATTATTTTTTATAAATAATTACTGAATATGACCGCTATAAATTTTATGTTATACTAGCGTGTGACCCGTGCTATGCACGGGTTTAACTTAATTCTAGTTAAAATTATATTTTATAAGATTTTTTAAATTAAGTGAATGTCAAATGAAAAATATATTTAAATAAAATTATCTTTTCTTTTTCAGTTATAGTGCATTATATCAATTTTGTGTTATAAAAATTATAAAATATTTACAATCATAACAAACATATATAAAGAGATATCTATCTAATTGACTGATGACGCCATAAGTTGTATTGCATTTTCTCAATGCAAAGGTGATTACCGATAATATAAATATCAATATGTATGTCCTAAAATATATTTATATGTTTATTTAATTTGTATATATAATGAATATTAAATACATTTATTTTATATATAATAAATATCTATAGAAAATACTTATACGTGTCTTATTACTATAAAGCTATATATATAATATGAAAACAATTTAAGAATTTCACTATTTATGGATGACATTTATCCTGAATTATTCAGTTTATTGTGCGCATAACTTTTGTCAACTAAGTTTATATATTTCTATGATGATATTTATATTTATAATTTAATATTTTTGTGATACAATTTTATGGGTGACAAATCATTAAATTATTATAACAATAAATGATACCAAAGTAATTTTGAATAATTTTTATGGATTCAGATTTTTATAAAAATATTAGAAGAGAAAATATATCTCACTTGAAAATCAATTGGCGTTTACGATATCTTTTGAGAGAAGAGTTTTTTATTTGATAGATTTTTTCTGAAAAAATTAAGAAATATTTCTTTTCTCATAATGTAAATTAAAAATAATAAATATGATCGAAATTAGTTTTATGAAAAAAGTTTATCACGGTGCAACGGACGGGGAAAATGCTAGTTATTATAATAATAAACATTACATATAAATTTAATGCATGGTATAATTATTATATTTTAGGTAACTTGTAACAATCGATTTTTGATTTGATTAAAATAAAATAATTAGCATTGTTGAATATTAAATTCTTCTTGCTGGCAAATTATGCTTGTAAAGAAATAGATCTAATTATGAGATTGATAGGAAATTAGCTAATTAATATGACAATAAAAAAGATCACAAAAGCTTTTTAAGTTTTAAAACTAACAACAACAGCTTATTATGAGAAACTCATCTTACTATATATATATATTACTTAATTATAGAAATAATTTAAAAATAATAAAATTACTATTATAATAAAAGGAATTCGCAGGGGTTCGAACTCATGACATTCAAGAATATTTATTATAATAAAAGGAATTCGTAGGGGTTCGAACCCATGACCTCTAATTCGTAGGGGTTCGAACCCATGACCTTTAGAAATATTTATTATAATAAAGAAATTTAATAGGGGTTCGAACCCATGACCTCTAGAAATGTTTATTATAATAAAATGAATTCGCAGGGATTCGAACTCATGACCTCCAGGAATGTTTATTATAATAAAAAGAATTCGCAGTGGTTCGAACCCATGACCTCCAGGAATACTTATTATAATAAAAAAAATTCGTAGGGGTTTGAACACATGATCTGTAGGAATATTTATTATAATAAAAAAATATTGCAGGGGTTCGAACCCATGACCTCTAGGGATATTTATTATAATAAAAAGATATCGCAGGGGTTCGAACCCATGACCTCTTGGAGTATTTATTAACATAAATAGAATTCGTAAGGGTTCAAACCCTTGACCTCAAGGAATACTTATTATAATAAAAGGAATTCGTATGGGTTCGAACCCCTGACCTTTAGGAATATTTATTATAATAAAAAGCATTCGCAGGGGTTCGAACCCATAACCTCTAGCGATATTTATTATAATAAAATGAATTAGCAGGGATTCGAACCCATGACCTCTTGGAATATTTATTAACATAAATAGAATTCGCAGGGGTTCGAACTCTTAGCCTCTAGGAATATTTATTATTATAATAAAAGAAATTCGTAGGGGTTCGAACACATGACCTCTTGAAATATTTATTAATATAAAAAGAATTCGAAGGGGTTCAAACCCCTGACTTCTATGAATGTTTATTATAATAAAAAGAACTCGTAGGGGTTCGAATCCACGACCTCTAGGAATATTTATCATAATAAAAGAAATTCAAAATTCTAGAAATTAGAATTTTGGTCAAAATTGAAGATTTTGATCAAAGACCGCCTTCAAATATATATATATATATATATATATTAATAGATTTCAATATCCATTTGTAAATATGTTTTATACTTTTTAAAATTAACAAGGTGTAACAATTAACTTATAATCTTTTTATATCTATTTGTGAGTATATATTTATATCAAGATACATATATAGTATGCAATCTATTTTATTACTTATAAACTAATTATGTCAAAATTTGGTGATTTCCTATGAATTAATACAAAGATAACAATAATAATGATGGTTGAACAATTTTGATTGTTGTTATTTTATTCATATATATATATAATGAAATCAATCCTATTTTGATACGTACTTTAGTTTAAAGATTTTTATTTTGTATAGTTGAATGATATAAAATTTAAATTATTATTAATTTAATTTGTTTTATATAATGAGGTTAATCACTTTTAGAAAGTAACTTATGTTTACTTATTTTATTAATATTAATAACTATACAAAATTATGGACAAGTATTTTGATAAGTTCATGTATATATAATTTCTATACTTTTACTAATTATACTACTACTAAAATAATTAGTAGTTTCTATTTATAGCATCAGATTAAAATATTGTACCAGTACCATATGTTTAATACTTTTCATAATTAATATAATAATATTTAATATTTTTTAATTTATAATAATATAATTTTATTGAAAAATATACCAAGCTCAAGCTCGAATTGAAAAATATGTTGAAAAATGGAGCTTTGGCCTGAGCTTTAGCTCGAGCTCAATATATATGCTTCGGGCTCGAGCTCGAGCTTGAACAATAAGAACGAGCTCGAGCTCATTATATACGCTAAAAAAATAGAAACTTGAGCTTGAGCTCAAGCCAACCAAAAATGGTTGAGCTCGGCTCGAGTTCGACTCGTTTACACCCCTAGTTGAACCATTGAGTGAAACGCTTTGTGTGAAACAATGCGTCCATTTGAGGTGAAATTATATGTCATTTGGGTGAAATAATGCACCTATTCGGATGAAAAGTCATAATCTCTCGAATGCATCTTTTCTGATTTGACATTTTCATTCAATGATACATTTCCAACTTTTATAAATAGTTCCCTCTTAATCATTTCATGCATTCAACTTGCAAAGCATTTTAGAGCATTTCAAAAGGTTAGCAATAAAATATACTTTTCTTTTATTAAGAGAGTTTCGAAATATTAATTTATTCGCCATTTCTCAAAGTTTATAGCGCTACTACTTTGAGATTGTAAGTTGTATCTTGGGAGACAAATTATTGTTACCGTTAGCACTAGAACGGGACAATAATTTTCTTAAAGATAAAGAGTTTAACTCTTGCCTCGACTTCATATACACAACTCCCAACATATTTTACACTGCCTTCTTTTCTTGTCATGCCTTGATCATACGAATCTGTCATTTTATTCTAAAATTGTAAAATACCCTTCTATCTGAAGTTCGATTTTCTATCTTAAATCTTAATATATATATATATATATATATATTTTAATGTATACAATTTAAATATCCAAAACCATTCCAGCTAAATTATTTAAGCAAAAAAATTGCACGTAAGAATTATATATATATATGTTGAATGCAATAAAAAAAATAATAAAATAGGATATGAAATAAAATACTCAATCTGTTTCTGTCCATGCAAAATGTTTTGTAAAAGAACTTAGTTTTGCAAGTCAAGATTTAATACAAAGAAAAGAGTAATTGTAATGTTTCATACTAGAAAAGGAGTTTAATGTTTTAATACAAAACGAGATGTATGTTTTATTTTCAATATATTATTTTTTTCCTTTTAGTCTTAACATAGAGTACTTATATTAATTAAATAATTATAGTTGCTTATGCAAATTGACAAAAAATTGATACACACTCATAATGCACAAATGTTAGTTTATGTAATAATCAACAAAATTAAATTAAAATAACTTTATTTAATAAAAGATTTAGAGTACAATCATCGATATATTACAATCAGTCCTTGAAATTTAGAGTTTTCTTCTTGTAAGGGGAAATGCTTCTTAAAGTAAGAAATTTCTAGCCGATTATTCACATGCCCCCTCAATATGAGGAGATAGGCTCCTACTTTATACTAATAATTTAAATAAGGTAAGTGACGACTCTTTACTATTTTGCTCGTTTTCTCTTTGTAAGTGGTTATAAATAGGAACCTCTTGAGGGTGTGAAGTAGTCTTTTCCTGGGGTTTTCTTTAATGGTCTTGTTCCTTGAATGAAGCTCCAATTCCATGGATTACTCTTTGACAAGCCAAGAAATGGGAATTTGTATTCAATAGTGTTTTAAATGACTTTTGACCAATTATACCTTCCATATAACTTCCCCCTAAGTCCAAAATATATAGGAAGAAAATAATTGGAACTTGGTAGGTGGTATCTTTCGTTGTTTTCGAAAGTTTTCTTACATGTTGTATATATATAAGAGTTGTTCAAGTAGTTGGGACATTTTAGCTTATTCTCCATCAAATTCCTTCCTCCATCCTCACACGTCCTCCTTGATTCCGTGAAATTTGTTTTTCGATCATTCTTCGAATGCCTAAAAGGAAAGGTACTTTTCAATTTTTCTTGAAGGTGTACTTTGGATTTTGTTTTTTCTGTTCTTTTGATACTCTGCTCGTTCTTCTTTTTAGTCATTTGCTTCTTTTTAGTCCTTTGCTCCTCGGCCCCTAGGTTTCGGTGTAGGGTCATGGATGTTGACGTATGCAATAGTGTCTTGAGTTTGGATGAACTTCATTATTTAGAGGAGAACTACAATTATTCTCGCCCAGTAGAGTTTCTTCTTCCTTCTTCTGGGGATAGAATCAAATACACCCCATCTGGTTTCTTCACTGTCTACTTAGTATATTTTTCGTCGGGCTTAACTCTTCCTCCTCATCCCTTGTTAGTTGAAATTGTCAGGAGTGTGGATCTTAGCGTGAGTCAAATTACTCCTAATGCTTTTATGTTCTTTATGGGGTTTCTTCACTGCTTCGGCGAACTAGATTTATCTCCTGCCGTGGAAGCCTTCCATACTCTCTTTACAGTCAAGAAAGTCATGAATGATTGCTTTTTCTTCTTCTATGCTCATAATGGTTGTAAGTTTTTGGAGGGTTGCACTTCATCTCGAGGTCCATGGAAAGAACGGTTTCTTATGTTAGGGATTCCGCTTGGGGTTTGTGCGCTCCTTCGGTTGATTCTCCTCTTAATTTTCCCCCTAGCCACGACCTCAAAATGTCTTTTCTTGGGGCCGGGTTGTTTGATCGAGTCTTCAACGTGAATAGTCTATTCTCTGATGGTATTTCCCTTTACTTGTATTGTCTTGTTTACTTTTTCATATTCCTAACTTGTGGTTGGTTACTTATATGCTTTTGTTGTTTGTAGGGAAGAAGCTGTCTTTGGAGGATGTTCGTCAGTTTAAAGCTTCTTGAGAGAGTGTGCCTTTCGCGCCCATCCCCCACCTCCTTCTCCACATGGTAAAGGCTCTAGTGAAAGGCGAGGCTCCAACCCCCCACGGGCGGCGCATGCTTTGAGTGCTCAACGCTCTGCACCTCTTCTTCCAGGGGGGGAGTGGTTTCAAGCGTTCGCAATATGCTTCTTCTGGCGTAGTTTCTCATGGTATGGGGAAGGGTTACTTCACTTATAGGACTAACTTTCGCGAAGGCGTTTTTTCGTATTGGGATGCGCCGGACGTCCAACTAGGAAGGGAGACACTTCGACCCGTGATAAGTGATTTTGACATGTCGTTGTTCTTCGACCTCTCGGACGACGGCTTTGTGAGCATGCTTTGCGGGGAGTCCGCGAGAATACGTGTTTTCTTCTGTTTTTATACTTGATTTGTGTTTTTATTGAAGTTTTACTTTTTGAACTTGATTTCTTTCAATTTCCTTGGTATGTCAATACTCTGGCGGAGATAGCTTCCAAGTGCTTTGAGAAGTACCAAGGGGAGATCAATTGCTTGACTTTGGGCTTAGCTGTGGCTAACAAGATCAAAGAACGTTTGGAGGGGGAGCTTGTTGATTCTATTGCCTTGGGGAAGGAGCTTAGAGATTCCCTTTATTGTGAGGTTGCTTCACGCTCCATGTTCCTCAAGTCTGAAGCGGGAGAAATATACTTGGAGTATGTCAAAGCTGACTTCAAGGAGGATTTTGAGAAATCTGGGGATTTCGAGTTAGCAACCCTTACTAAGGCCGTGGAGGTGTATGATCAAACTATTCAGGAGTGTCGTGCTACTCTCCGCTCTTCCGGGCGCTTTCTAGGGGAAGATTCTTGTTTCTTGATCCTTCTGTAGCAGACTTAGGGGGATGCGAGGAAGGTGGCGAGTGTGTTGCTTCCTCGAATGAGGAAACCGTTGTTCTGCAAGATAACGCACTGGCCAATGTTGGCCTTTAGTTTATAGGATTCCATATACTTTATTTATTTTATCCTTTATGCTTTTGAACCCTTTATTGCGAACAATGTGAAGATATATTACCTCTATGTTATTCTCACACATTTTTGTTTCTGTTATCCTTTATTTTAAAGTTCCTTTTTCTTTTTTGTTCAAGAGTTTAAATGTGGAATTCCCATGATATAGAATTCTCATTCATATGATGGATTTTTAGCCTTTTACTTGGGGGGGGGGGGGGGGGGTTACCTCCCCTCAAGGTAGTATTTTTGCATAAATTCTGGGCTAACGTATTGTAGTCAATGTTTTGGAATTTTTTGTTTGCGTAGGGAAATTTTGCAATAACAATTGATAAATTTTGCCTCGATATATATTACAACTATTTGAAGAAGTAATTTAAAAAATAAGTAGGATCATTATTCACAGGAAATGAATGATTACACATAGTACCTTTTTAGGTTCTTTACATTCCATGTGCGGGGGAGTGGCTTTCGATCTCCCCTCTTCAACCTATATATTGCCGGCCCTACTATTTTAGTCACTATGTAAGGGCCGTCGCATTTAGCATCTAAGTTCCAATATAGGTCCTGGAATTTCCATCTTTCGCAACATTAGTTCTCCTTCTTGTAAACCATGCATTTTTACGTTGAATTCTTTTTTCATCCACATCTCTTATTTCTTCAATCAAATCTAAATCTTCCCTTCTGGCTTGAAATTTGATTCTTCATTGTAAGATTTCACCCTCCAGGTTTCCTTTCCTATTTCTGCCGAGAGCATAAATTCTGTTCTACATATAAAGCTAATATGAGATTCTTGGGTGATTGCCTTGGGGGGGGGGGGGTATCCCCATAAAACTCCAGGAAGTTCCACCCAATTCCCCGTGGCATCCTCTAAGCGTGTTTTTAGTTGATGGAGGATTTTCCGATTGGTTAGTTATGCCTGCCCGTTTCCTTGAGGATTGTTCACTAATGTGAACAGTTGCTTTATTTTCAATTCCTCTAATCAACTTCTCAGTTTACTCCCTTGAAATTGAGTTCCATTATCTGTGGCTAGGGCTTTGGGAATACCGAATCGGCAAATGATAGTTTTCGAGACGAATTTAATTACTTCTTTCTCGCTGATTTTTTGCCAGTGGCTTCGCCTCCACCCACTTGGTGAAATAGTCAATGACAACGATTAAGTATTCCTTTTGTTCGACTGAGTGGGGAAATTTTTCTTCTATGTTCATCCCCCATATACCAAATGGGCAAGGGCTCTCTAGGGTCTTCATCAAAGCGGGGGGATTGTGCACATGGTTTGCGTGCCTTTGGCATGGAGAGCACTTCCGTACTAAGAGGGCGCAGCTCTCAACAGAGTCGGCTAGTAATATCCCTGCATTAGGACATTTTAGCTTGGGAACGAGCTCCTGAATGGTTGCCACAACTGCCTTCATGTATTTCTCGAAGGACATATTCTGCTCGTTTGTGGCTCAAGCATTTCAATAATGGGGTGGAGAACCCTCTTTTGTAAAGTTCATCTTATCAAGACAAATCTGGCGACCTTATCTTTATCTTTCTGGCTTCTTTTCGGTCAAATGCAAAGATTCGTCCTTGAGGAACTGAATGATGGGGTTTTCCAATTAGTGGTCAAGTTTTCTCTCGCGAAAACTTCTTTGCTTTCTTCTCTATCTTTTTTTCTCTTGATCTACCATTGGTTGTGTGGCTGATAGCAGGGTTATGCTTATTCCCTTGACAAAAATAGATCGAGTTGGCCAATTTGTCCAGCTCACGGTAGTTGAATTCTCTTCTCTGCGAATCTATTTGCGGCTGAATTCCTGGAATTTCTCCCTTTCCTCATGTAGTTTTAGAAAATATCTTGTTATATTTTCCTGTCGTGCCTCGTATTCTCCTTCAACTAGGCTAACAACTAGCTGAGAGTCACTGAAAGCGTGCACCCTTCTGGTACCTGCCGCGTGGATCAACTTGCTTCTGACCAAGATGGCCTCATACTTGGGTGCTCGAGCTTGCTAGAATATGCTTAAAAGGTTGATTTGGTAATACCACCACTTGGTGGGATTGAAAGTATGGGCGTAATTTTCTTGACGACACCACTAAGGCCAATGCTAGTTTCTCGATAGGGGGGTACTTGGGCTCCGTTCCTTGTAGGACCTTGATGATGTAATAGACATGTTGGTGCTCTCTTCTTTCTATCCTTATCAATACAACACTCACCATGTCTTCAGATGCTGCAAGGTATATGTACAACCGTTCTCCCGGTCGTGGTTTGGTTAGCACTGATGGGGTAGAAAAGTACTTTTTTAGATTTTCAAACGCTTTTTGGCATTCTTAATTCCAAGAAAAATCTTCTATCTATCTTAGGACCCTGAAGAAAGAGAGTCCTTTCTCTGCCCCCCGCGAGATAAATCTACTTAGAGCCGCCATTATTTTTTCTAGTCTTTGAATCTCCTACATTACTTTTAAGGGGTTCATTTCTTATATCGCTTTTAATTTTTCGTGGTTCGCTTCTATCCTTTTGTGCGAGTCTAGGTAGACCAGGAACTATCCTCATCGTACTCCAAAGGTGCATTTGGAGGGGTTAAGTTTCATCCCGAAGTGCTTTATGATGCTGAAGCATTCCTGAAGGTCTTGAACATAGCTTTCTTTATGGCGACTTTTCACCAGCATATTGGTCGATGTAGACTTCCATATTCCGCCCGATCATTTGCTTAAAGGCTTTGTTCACAAACCATTGATAGGTTGCACCAACATTCTTTAACCCAAATGGGATCACTCGATAGCAGAAGATGTCTTGTTCCGTGACAAAGCTTGTCCTTTCCTGATCCTCAGGCTCGAGGGCGATTTGATTATATTCTTGAAAGGCATCCAAGAAACTCATCGTTTCGCATCCCGCCGTCGATTCAACTAATGCATAAATTCTCAAAAGGGGGTATGAATCCTTAAGGCACGCCCAATTTAAAGTTTTGAAATCGATGCACATCCTCCATTTCTTTATTCGGCTTATGGACCACGTTGGTTAACCACTCGGGATATTGTATCAAGCGAATGTATCCAACTACCAACAGTTTTTCCACTTCTTTCTTGATTATTTCATTTTTTTGGGGTTCGAAATTCCACTTCTTTTGTTTTCGGATGGAACACTGAGTTAACATTCAATTGGTGAACCATGATTTCTGGGTCTATTGCAACTAAGTCATGCACACTCCATGCGAACGCATCAGAATGGTTCGGAGGAATTGCACCAATTTATCTTCCAGGTTTGGTTCCATGGGCGTTCCTATTAAGGTGACTTTGTCTGGTTAACCATCCACTAGTTGGACATTTTAAACCTTATCTACAATAACCAACTTTTCTTCTTCCATCTTTCTTTTCTTTTGATATCGTTCAGGTATCTCTGGCAGGGGATGTTGTGGGGAGAATTCGAGTACTGCCCTCTTCACATTGTTTTCATTTTGGGAGAGCTGAGTGTTTTTTCCTACTCGAAGGATTCATTCATTTCCTATGGATATTGGTGTGGAATTCTCTTGCAAAGCGACAATTTCCTATCTCTTCTACTATTCCTCTGTAAGTAGGGAACTTACTACCTTGAAAGAATTTAGGCTTGGGCGCCCCATTATTATGTTGTAGGATGACGGAGCATCTACCACAAAGAATTTTAGCATCCTCGTAGCTCGGTGGCAAACGGTCCCTATCGAAATGGGCAACGCTATTTCACCAAGGGGTTCCACTACGGCGGTGCTTAAAGAAATCGTGGATCGTCCCGGGAAATTGCGCGAATGCGGAAGCGCGATATAAAATAAAGCATGCTTTAATGAATTAAATAACACGCTCAAGGGGTGTGCCCTTGAGATTTTTTCGGGTGTTCGATGTATCTCATGAATAAATAACACGTAAGCAATCATGGAGGCCATAGGGTTGAAAAATAAAAGGAGGCGAAAACGTAAATCGAGACCTACCCGTTGTCGTTTTCGTCTTCAACGGCTACTCGCGTTGTTCCCCGTTTTGCACCAAGATCTCGTTCTTGAGACCCTCCAAATCGTGACACACGATCCACCCATGTATCTTGTACGCCGTGCTAGCAACGAATAAGTGTATAGTTTGGAGTGGATGAATCAACGACACGTTATCAATTAACGGTATTGATTCATCAATGTTCTAGTGTTCCAAGAACAAAAGAACAAGAAAGTATATTTCTTGTAGAGAGAGAGGGAGCGGATGAGAGGCAAGGGGAGAGAGTCGAGTGTGTGTTGTGTGTGTGTTGGAATTTCATCACCCTACAATTGTTGGAAGCTAGAGGTTTATATAGAGGAGGAGTTTAATCTTCTTTAAACTCCAACTCTAAGAACTCTAATTTGACTAGAATTTTGACCTAGTCAAAGTCCTAGTTAAACTAGTGTTTGACCTAGTCAAACCAATCCTAGCCTTCCATCTCCCCTTTCCATCTCAACCGTTGATTTTAATTTAATGGAATATTTAAATTCCATTAAATATTCCAAAAGGCCAAATAAATATTAATATTTATTCTAGGCCCATTAAATCAATTCTCTTAATAAATCCAATTTATTAATTTAATTCCCTTTATCAAATAGAAGGAATTAATTTCTCCAAGAAAATATAGGACCCGATTAAATCTAATTTAATCATTCCTTTACTCCAATATTTAATTCCAAATTAAATACTTAAGTGTGTGTGGATAGTGTGTGACTCTTTAGGTTCACCTTTGAGCTAGACTTGGTCGGATTCCTAGAATCCGCCCGTTACCATGGGTGGCCATCTAGCAACGGTGCATGGCACTAGAGACTAGGTGAAATAATTGGGGATGAACATTTAGGCTCTAACAGTACATTTGTCCTTCTGCCTTCGGTCTCAACACTTAGAGTCTAGGGCACGGAAAAATATGTTAGAATAGGTGACCATGTAAGCCAATTTTGGCAGGAATATGTAACCTATGTCTAGACAATTTCAGGTGTTTGATAAATCATTAATGAATAAAGAAGTGAATTTCATTTGGCATCACTTTGTTTGTGTTCACTTATATTTGTTTTCCATATCTGTTCACTACGCAAACAAAGCCCACGGACTGAGAATAAACTTCGGGGACTGGGACTACGCTTGGAGGTAGGTCCATGGAATCAGTCTTCCCGAATCAGTCCGGAAATCTCCAAGTCAAGGAATCCCGAAAATGGGTACCGGGATTCCATTTGAGACTTGCACTAAGCACTTGCTGTCGTGTTTCATCGACGGGTGACGAGGGTCGTCTAAGCAGTGTTAGTAGGTTAGCATGCTAGGACGCAACTGACTGAGGTGACTCGCGGGAACCGTCTTACGGAGGACCTTGAGTATGGTCAGCAAGGTATGACGTGTATTCCCGGTTCCAACGGTACAGGCCAAGTCCTTTGACTTGAGGAATTGCTCAGTTTACCTGTACGTTAGGGCTGTATCTTAGATATGGTGAGAGATTGCCAGAATTCTCTTTGGTAGTCATAAGCCATGTCTAGTACAGTTCTGGTGTACAAAGTGACAGTAGTTTCCAAGAAAGGATCTGTCTCCTGCCAATAGGTATTGACAGTTGAGTCTCATGTATGCTCTGTGTCTTGTCCCTAAAATCTGTGGCCACAGTAACTGAACAGAAGGGAAGGATTCCCTTGCGGCGTTTAGTGAGGACAGACCGACACTTAGGTCCAAAATGGGTACCTGCATTATCCGTGCCCTAGACTCTAAGTGATGAGACCGAAGACAGAAGGACAAGTGTACTGTTAGAGCCTAAATGTTCATCCCTGAATATTTCACCTAGTCTCTAGTGCCATGGACCGTTGCTAGATGGCCACCCATGGTAACGGAAGGATTCTAGGAATCCGATCAAGTCTAGCTGAAAGGTGAACCTAAAGAGTCACACACTATCCACACACATTTAGATATTTAATTAGGAATTAAATATTGGAGTGAAGGAATGATTAAATTGGATTTAATCGGGTCCTTTATTTTTTTCTTGGAGAAATAATTCCTTCTATTAGATATAAGGAATTAAATTGATAAATTAGATTTATCAAAGGGATTTATTTAATGTGCTTAAATAATATTTATATTTATTTTAGCCTCTTGGAAATATTTAAATAGGTTTTTAAATATTCCATTAAATTAAATTAAATCAACGGTGAGATGAATGGGAGAGATGGATGGCTAGGATTGTTTTGACTAGGTCAAAACACTACTTTGACTAGGACTTTGACTAGGTCAAAATCCTAGTCAAAATAGAGTTCTTGAAAGAGGAGTTTAAAGAGGATTAGACTCCTCTTCTATATAAACCCCTAGCATCCTACAAGTTGAAGGATGATGAAACTCCAACACACACACTACAACACACACACACGGATTCTCTCTCCCTCTCTCTCGTCCGATTCTCTCTCCCTCTCCAAGAAATATTTTCTTGGTTCTTTTTGTTCTTGGAACATTAAGAACTTGATGAATCAATACCATTAATCAATAATGTGTTATTGATTCATCCACTCCAAAAACATAAACTTGTTCGTTGCTAGCACGACGTGCAAGATACGTGGGTGGATCGTGTGTCACGATTTAGAGGGTCTCAAAGACGAGATCTTGGTGCAAAACGGGGAACAACGCTTGTAGCCGTTGAAGACGAAAACGACAACGGGTAGGTCTCGTTTTAATTTTTCGTCCTCTCTTTAATTTCCAACCCTATGGTCTCCATGATTTATTTTGTGTTATTTGTTCATGAGATACACCGAACGCCCGGGAAATTTCAAAGGCACACCCTTTGAAACGTGTTTTAATTTAAAAGCATGTTTAAATTCCGTTTTAATTTTAATTATACCGCGCTTCCGCATTCGCGCTTTTCCCGGGACGATCCACAATTTCTTTCAAAATGCAGGTACCCATTTTGGACCTAAGTGTCGGTCTGTCCTTAGTAAACGCCGCAAGGGAAACCTTCCCTTCTGTTCAGTTACTGTGGCCACAGATTTCAGGGACAAGACACAGAGCATACATGAGACTCAACTGTCAATACCTTTTGACAGGAGACAGATCCTTTCTTGGAAACTACTGTCACTCTGTACACCCGAGCTGCACTAGACATGGCTTATGACTACTCAAGAGTATTTTGGCAATCTCTCACCATATCTAAGATACAGACCTGATGCACAGGTAAACTCAGCAGTTCCTCAAGTCAAAGGACTTGACCTGTACCGTTTGAGCCGGGAATACGTCACACCTTGCAGACCATACTCAAGGTCCTCCGTAAGACGGTTCCCACGAGTCACCTCAGTCAGCTGCTTCCTAGCATGCTGACCCACTAACACTGCTTAGACGACCTTCGTCACCCGTCGATGAAATACGACAGCAGATGCTTAGTGCAAGTCTCAAAGGGAATCCCGGTACCCATTTTTGAGATTCCTTGACTCGGAGATTTTCGGACTATTCGGTAAGACTGATTTCATGGACCTACCTCCAAGCGTAGTCCCAATCCCCGAAATCGATTCTCAGTCCGTGGGCTTTGTTTGCGTAGTGAACAGATATGTAAAAGCAGATATAAGTGAACGTAAACAAAGTATTGCCATATGAACTTTTCACTTCTTTATTCATATATGTTTTATCAAATACCTAAAATTGTCTAGACATAGGTTACATATTCCTGCCAAAATTGGCTTACATGGTCACCTATTCTAACAATCTCCCACTTGACCTTTAAAGCCAATTGCCCATATGTCTAATCCCCATCTTCTCAAGATGTTGCATATGAGCGCTCTGCGACATAGGCTTTGTCAGCGGGTCTGCTGTGTTGTCTGCTGAGTTGACTCGGTCCATCCAGACGTCACCTCTTCCTACCATTTCTCTAAGAAGATGGTAGCGTCTAAGAATGTGTTTGGAACGGTGATGAGATCTCGGTTCCTTTGCTTGCGCTATTGCACCGTTTTTATCACAGAAGATGACAATAGGCTCGGCGATGCTAGGCATCACACCCAACTCTTGGATGTAGTTTCTTATCCAAACCGCTTTCACGTCCATCTGCCATATCTCATAGTCATACCATGCTGCTATGGCGAGCAGAATCCGAATGGACTTAGCCATGGCTATTGGCGAGTAGGTATCCTCAAAATCGACCCCGGGTCGTTGAGTGTATCCCTTAGCTACAAGCCTAGCCTTAAAGGTTGTGACTTCTCCATCAACGCCAAGTTTGCGCTTGTAGACCCATTTACAGCCCACTGGCTTAACACCTTTCGGTGGATCTACAAGACTCCAGACTTGGTTCTCGTTCATGGAGTCCATTTCGGCTTTCATGGCCTCAAGCCATTTTCCGGAGTCGATGTCAGACATCGCTTCTCCATATGTCTTAGGATCATTATCCAAAAGATCGATCGCTCCTAGAAAGCCATATCTCACTGGAGGTCTGGACTCTCTAGTGGACCTATGGAGAACGGGAACGTCAGTGGTGACTGTAGGCGCTGAATGTATCGGAGCCGGTGGTTCAGGAACCGGGGCTGGCTGTCCTTCATGCCTAGCATGTTGGACCTCTCGAGGTTGGTCAGCCCTTCGGCTGTCTATCCTGAATCCTCTAAGTGAGGGTTCCGCGGCTGTGTCTGATGGCTGGATTCCATCACTTGATTCCTCAAGGATCAGCTCATCAGGTTGGATATCCTCCGGGAAGCCTTGCTCCAAGAATACTGCATTTCTTGAAACAAACACCTTTTATTCCAAGGAGTCATAAAAGTAATAACCCACAGTTTCCTTAGGGTATCCAACGAACCTGCATAAGCTAGACCTGGATTCTAGCTTATCTCCCACTAACCTCTTGACGTATGCGGGGCTACCCCACACTTTCAAGTAGTTGTAGGACGCAGGCTTGCCGTGCCATATCTCATATGGCGTTTGGGTCAATGTACTAGTAGGCGCTAAATTCAACAATTTGGCTGCCGTTTCTAGTGCATAGCCCCAAAAGGATAAGGGCAATTTGGTAAAACTCATCATAGACCGAACCATGTCCAACAGGGTTCGATTCCTCCTTTCAGAGACACCATTTAATTGTGGTGTTCCTGGAGGTGTCCATTTTGATATTATACCATGTTCTTTTAGATAATCTAGGAACTCCGTACTAAGGTATTCACCGCCTCGGTCTGACCGTAGGATTTTAATTTTGCAGTTGGTCTGGTTCTCTACTTCAAGTCTGAATTCTTTAAACCTCTCAAGAGCTTCAGACTTGTACCTCATCAGGTAAACATAACCATACCGTGAATGATCATCGGTAAAGGTTATGAAGTAGGAGAACCCACCTCGGGCCTGTGTCCTTAGTGGTCCACATACGTCTGTATGGACCAAGTCCAACAGACCTGTGGCAAGCCTACTTTGTCCTACAAAGGGCTTCTTGGTCATTTTCCCTCTTAGACAGGATTCACAAGTTGGTAGATCGCTCAAGTCCCCGACCTCTAGGTTCTTTGAGTCTACCAACCTCTTCATCCTGTCTTGGGATATGTGACCTAGCCTAGCGTGCCACAGACGTGCGTTCCCGTTATTATCTAATTTTCGTTTGTGTTGAGTGTTGAGAACGAAATTCATTTGTTGCAAGATATAGAGCCCGTTATGCAATGTACCAAGTAGATGAGCAATTCCACACCTCATCAAATAAAAGCAATTTTTATTGATTCTAAACTCATAACCACTATTGTCCAACAATGGAATGGAGATGATGTTTTTAATCATACTAGGTGCAAAATAAACTTTCTCTAAATCTATGCTAATATTATCACTAATCACTAGAGTGGCGGATCCTACTGCTTCTGCCGAGATGGCCTTGCCATTCCCAAGCTTCAGGATCATGTCCCCGCTACCCAGTTTTTCTGCTTCTTTTCAACACCTGCAAGTTATTGCAAATGTGAGCTCCACAGTCGGTATCTAATACCCAAGAGGCAGAATTAGTGACCATATTAACCTCAATCACATAAATACCTTGGTTCGAGAAGAGTTTGGGGCACTCTCTCTTCCAATGCCCTTTCTCACGGCAGTTGATACATATGTCATATGCCTTCGACTGTTGCTTGGGGACACCCTTTCCTTTTCCTTTGCCTTTCCCCTCTTTGGCAATGGGAACACTCTTAGTGTTCGTAGCTGCTTTGACGGCCTTTCCCTTCCCTTTCTTCTTCTTCCAACGTCCGGCACCTTTGCCTTTCGTATTGGAAGTTGAAGCACCTCCAAACAATACAGAAGGCGTGGGCTTCTTAGTTGTTGCCTCATATTGCACCAACATATTGATCAACTCATGAATGCCCTTCTCAAGTGCGTTCATGTTGTAGTTGACGATAAATTGATCAAAGGAGGGTGGGAGTGACTGAAGGATCACATCTATATATGTTTCATTATCGAGACCTGCCTTTAGGTCCTCGAGCTTTTCCACCAGGGTAAGCATTTTAACCCCGTGCTCTTGTACAGAGGATCCTTCTGTCAATTTAGTTCCAAAGAACGCCTTCGTCGCGACATACCAAGTATGTCGGTCCGGGACTGCATAGCAATCTTTAAGGCGAGCCATAATCGAAGGGACATCGTCTAGCCTTTCATATTGCTTCTGAATCTCATTGGTCATCGAAGCAAGTATGACGCTATGGACCTTCCGGTTATCCTTGTGCCAAGTCTCGAACGTCTCACGTTCTTCTGGCGTGGATTCTTCCGGCAAGGTCCTAGGGAGAGGCTCGTTCATGACGTAGCCTTGGTTCTTGTAATCTAGGACTATCCTGAGATTGCACAACCAGTCGTTGTAATTTGTTCCATTGAATTTGTTTGTCTCAAGAATGGTGGAAAGTGGGTTCTTAGACATTTTAAAATCTACATTTTAGAAAACAGCGTGCAATCAGCAGAAAAATAAAAGACGGTGGTTTGATAAAATAATTAAATGCATGAACTTTAGTCATTTAATCCTCCCACTATTTATACGAAAACACGGTACTCTCAAACGTCATTTTCGGGAAATCCTTTCCTAGTGGGCTTGGGATCCACAGCGATTTTTCCCATACCCCGCTTTTACGATTCACATGGAAAAGATCCTGTGGGAGGTATTGAAGGACAAGCGGATCCGCCCGGGAGCGCGAGCGGAAGCGAGAAAGCGTGGAAAGTGCATAAATTTAAATCAAATTCAAAATACGCGAATCCCAAGGGGTGTACCGTTGGGTGCTCAATAGGGCGTTCGATGTAGGATGTGTAAATATTAAAACATATATTTAAGCACATAGGGCATAGATCTATAAATGAAATCAATCAAAGCGTAATAAACCGTTACCTTTGATTGTTTAGCGTATGCTCCCGGCTACTTGCATTGTTCCTTCTCCGGAATGCTTACGAAATCCAAACGTATGGATTCTCCAAAGGTGATCCACACCACACCGGAAGAAACTCACGTTCTTCTTGCTAGAAAAGAACGGGTTTAGAAGGAATCGGTTTAAGAGAAGAACACTATGAATTAGTGTTCTCTTAAACCTACTTTGTTCTTCTTCTTGATTCAAAATCAAGTGAAGAACACAAGTGTAAGAGAGGGAGAGAGCACGAAAATTGAGAGAGAGGAGAGGATTTTTGTCTTCTCTTTTTCCTAGAAAAAGATGAATAATGAATCACTTATGCTTGGTGTTGTATATTCTAATATATATACATAATTAATGTAATTATTGGAATGTGTCTAGGTTCATCCAAGGATGTCTAGATTCATTCCAATCAATCACCATCAATTCTTCAATCAAGCCTACCAAAATTTATGGTATGATCAAATCATACCAAAAGGAAAGAGCTTGATTGGAGTTGATTTGTCTCTTTCCAAAAGAGGTAAGTCAACATACCACCTAGCATGAAACATGGCTGATTTTGCTTCCTACAAGGGAGCGTGTCGGCCATGTTTGATTAAGGAAAGAAGTCCAACTTCTTCCCATTCCAAATTAGGAATTATTTCTCCTCTCGGGTATAATTTAACGGACCGGGTTTTATCGTAATCCAATTGCGACGAACCCAATATTAAATCCAATTTAATGTCCACTTAAATTATTCCCGTTGATCTTTTAATCCAATTAAAAGATCCAACGTCTCAACATCTCATCTTTTCATATTTAATCGAAAATCCAATTTACCGATTAAATGAAAGCCCGATACAATATCGGCCCGTCCATCCAATGGACTTTCCCTTAAGTAATCCAATTACTTATTTTATCCTTCGAGATTGACTCCAAGTCGATCTCTCAACCTCCTCGGTGATTTGTGTGTGACCCTTTAGGTTCACCCTCAGCTAGACTTGGGCCCGTGTCCCACAAGGGCCCGTTACCATGGGTGGCCGTCTAGCAACGGTCCATGGCACTAGAGACTAGGTGAATTGGCGTGAAAATTTAGGCGCCGATTCCGTACGGGTGCGATCATTCCGTCTACCGTCTCCCGGCCTTAGTCTAGGGTATGGAATTGGGCGTCGATTCCCATCCTTGACTAGGTATCTATGCTTAATACTCGAGACTACGTATGCTTCATTGCGTCGACACAAGAAACCATTTCCTGTTCGACCAACCACTGTGGCCACAGCTTCAAACAGCATGAACGTGTCTCCGAGTGCATAGGAGCTCTGTCACATACTGACAGGGGACGGATCCTCTTCTTGGAATCCACCGTCCTCGCTACACATTCTGACTGTACTGGACAAGGCTTATGATAATCATCTTACAGAATGATTACCTCTCGCCAGATCCAAGATACAACCGTCCTGTGCACGCGACTGCCATGATCCCTCAAGTCTGAGGATTACTCCCGTACTATCGGAACCGGGGAAAACCAATCATACCGACCAAGCCTCCAAGGCTTCCATATGATGATCCCCGCTAGTCAGTCCAGTCGGCTCGACCCCAGTCGACCAAACCATCAAGATCGTGTAGGCGTCCCACGCCTGTCGCCGATGAAACATGACACTCATCCAATAAACACGACTCTTGACGCAAGTCTCAATAGGACTCTCGAAGCCCTGTCTCGAGGTCCTCGACTTGGAATATTTCAGACCCAACTCTTAATCAGTTGGTTTCATGACCACCATCCAATGCGTGGCCCAACTGCATGAGTTGTTATCCATGGTCTGTGGGCTTTGTTGCGATATAAGTTAAACACCGTTTTAACAAATGTAAGATGAGCGCAACAAAGAAGGTACCATTGGTGACGAACACTCATCTTATTCATCACATAATAATATTACATTTACATCAAGTTGTCAGATAGGTTACAAATCGCCAAACCTATTGGCTTTCTGGTCACCTTTTCTAACAATCTCCCACTTGACCTAAAGCCAATCACCCATTGGCCTCGAACCTCTTATTCAGATGGTGAGTATGGGCAACTTGCGACATGGGGTTAGCAAGTGGATCTGCTATGTTTTCTGCGGAGCTGACTCGGTCCAACCGAACGTCACTCCTGCTATCCATCTCTCTAAGCAGATGGTAGCGTCTAAGAATATGCTTGGATCGTGATGAGATCTCGGTTCCTTTGCTAGCGCTATCGCCCCGTTGTTATCATAAAAGATAATTACAGGCTTAGCAATGCTAGGTACTACATCCAACCCTTGGATGTAGCTCATCAACCAAACCACTCCTTAGCAGCTTCCAAAGCCGCTATGTATTCAAAACTGTATGGTGGAGTCCGCCGTGGTAGCCTGCTTGGAACTCTTCCAAGCAACCACGCCACCATTAAGTCTGAACACATAACCAGACTGAGACTTGGCATCATCGTCATCCGACTGGAAGCTAGTGTCGCTATAGCCTTCCAGTATCAACGCTCCACCGCCGTAGATCAAGAACATGTCCTTAGTCCTTTTTAGGTACTTCAGGATAGTCTTGACTGCACTCCAGTGTGCCTCCCCGGCACACGATTGATATCGACTTGTTACGCTCAAAGCGAAAGCCACATCAGGTCTAGTGCATTGAACAACATACTGTATGCTGCCTACGGCTGAAGCATAGGGGATATCCAACATCCTTTTAAGCTCCTCATCAGTCTTAGGAGACTGCTTCTTGGATAACTTAATTCCATGCCTCATTGGAAGGAATCCTCATTTTGAGTTCTCCATCTTGAATCTCTTCAAGACTTTCTCAATGTACGAGGACTGGGCCATTCCTAACATCCTTCTAGATCTATCCCTGTAGATCTTGATGCCAAGGATGTAGGTAGCGTCGCCCATATCCTTCATGGAGAATTGCGTTGACAACCAAGCTTTAGTGGTACCCAACATCTTAGCGTCATTCCCAATGAGCAAGATGTCATCCACGTAAAGCACCAGAAACGCAACTGAGCTCCCACTGATCTTCTTGTATACACAAGGATCGGACTCGTTCTTGGTGAAATCATATCCCCGTATGACTTCATCAAAACGTATGTTCTAGCTTCGGGAAGCTTGTTTGAGGCCATAGATGGACCTTTGGAGACGACGGACCTTCTGCTCTTCTCCAACAGTTGTGAAACCTTCCGGCTGATCCATATAGATCTCTTCCTCTACAAAACCGTTGAGGAAAGCCGTTTTCACGTCCATTTGCCATATTTCATAGTCATACCATGCTGCTATGGCAAGCAGTATCCGAATGGACTTGGCTATTGCTACGGGCGAGTAGGTTTCCTCAAAATCGACCCCGGGTCGTTGAGTATAACCTTTCGCCACAAGCCTGGCTTTGAAGGTTGTAACCTCCCCGTCAGCTCCAAGCATACATTTGTAGACCCATTTACACCAAACGGGTTTAACCCCTTTGGGTGGATCTACTAGGGTCCAAACCTGGTTTGTATCCATCGAGTCCATCTCGGATTTCATGGCCTCAAGCCACTTTTCTGAATCGATGTCCGACATTGCTTCTCCGTATGTCTTTGGATCATTATCCAACTGACCGGTCAGGCCCAGAAATCTATACCTATCAGGTGCGTGGGATACTCTGGCCGACCTATGGAGGACTGGAACAATATCAGTGGGAACCACTGGCTCAGATGTCACTGCCGCCTCATGGGGTACCTCACTTGATTCCTCAAGGAGTACCTCATCGCGTCGACTATCCAATGGAAAACCTTTTTCCAAGAACACTGCGTTTCGCAAGACAAAAACCTTTTGCTCGGAGGGATCATAGAAATAATACCCCGCAGTTTCTTTCGGATAGCCGATGAACCTGCATAAACTAGACCTCGAGTCTAGTTTATCTCCCACTAATCTCTTGACATATGCGGGGCAACCCCACACTTTCAAGTATTTGTAAGAGGCAGGCTTGCCATGCCATATCTCATATGGCGTCTGGGATACCCTTTTAGATGGCGCCAAGTTCAAAACTTTGGCCGCCGTCTCAAGAGCGTATCCCCAGAAGGCAAGGGGTAGTTCGGTAAAACTCATCATGGATCGGACCATGTCCAACAAGGTCTGATTCCTCCTTTCAGACACACCATTAAGCTGAGGTGTTCCAAGAGGGGTCCACTGAGAGAGAATCCCATTCTCTTTTAGATAATCAGTAAACTCACCACTCAAATACTCTCCACCTCGGTCCGACCGAAGGGCTTTGATCTTTCGACCGGTTTGGTTCTCTACTTCAAGTCTGTATTCCTTAAACCTTCCAAAGGCTTCAGACTTGTACCTCATCAGGTAAACATAACCATACCGTGAGTGATCATCGGTAAAGGTTATGAAGTACGAGTACCCACCTCTAGCCTGAGTATTTAGTGGACCACAGACATCTGTATGGATCAAATCCAACAGACCACTGGCTAGCGTACTTTGTCCAACAAAGGGTTTCTTGGTCATCTTTCCCTTTAGACAGGATTAGCAGGTCGGTAGGTTGTCCAAATCGTCTATTGTAGACTCTTTGAGTCCACCAACCTTCTTATCCTATCTTTAGAGATATGACCTAACCTCGCATGCCATATCTGTGCGTTATTATGATCATCACGTTTTCGTTTGTGTTCTGCAGTCATAATCCAATTAGACTGTTGAAGTATATACAGACTGTTGACCAATGTACCAAGCAGATGAGAAATACCATCTTTGATAATGAAAAAAACCGTTTTTATTGATGGTAAATTCATATCCCTCCTTATCAAGGACCGGGATGGAAACAATGTTTTTAATCATGCTAGGTACATAGAAACAGTCGTTCAATACAATCCTAACATGACTACTAATGGCTAACTCTAGTGATCCTACGGCCTCCGCAGCAACGGCCTTGCCATCGGCTAGCCTCAGGATCATCTCATCCTTGGTTAGCCTTCTGCTTCTTTTCAGTGCCTGCAGATCATTGCAGATGTGAGCATCACACCCGGTATCCAATACCCATGAAGTAGAATTAGTAATCATATTAACTTCAACCACAAACACACCTGGGTTGGAGAGGAGTTGTGGGCACTCCCTCTTCCAATGCCCTTTCCCTTGGCAATGCATGCAGATATCATTTGCCTTGGACCGCTGAGAACCACGGGCCTTCCGTTTCCCTTTGCTCGGTCCAATCGGAGCAACAAGGGCGCCCGGAGCGTGAGCAGGGGCCACAACCGTCTTCCCTTTGCCCTTCTTCCTCTTCCAGCGTCCGGCCCTCTTGCCATTCGCCTTGGAGGTTGAAGCCTCTCCTATCAATACCGCTGGCGCCGACTTGTGGGTCGTTGCCTCGTATTGGACCAGCATGTTGATCAACTCATGAATAGACTTCTCAAGTCCGTTCATGTTGTAGTTTACAACAAACGGGTCATAGGATGGAGGAAGCGACTGGAGGATCACGTCAATGTACGTGTCATTGTTAAGCCCAGCTTTAAGGTCCTCGAGTTTCTCCACTAGGGAGAGCATCTTGACCCCATGACTCTGTACAGACGCTCCTTCAGCGAGCTTGGTGCCAAAGAATGCTTTTGTGGCGGCATATCTAATATGCCTATCCGGAATCGCATAAACCTCGTTCATGCGGAGCATTATGGTGGAGACGTTGTCCAGCCTCTCATACTGCTTCTGGATGTCGTTAGACATCGAAGCCAGTATGATACTGCGTACTTTCCGGTTGTCCTCATGCCATTTCTCGAACGTCAAACGTTCTTCAGGCGTGGACCCCTCCGGTAAGTTGCTCGGTGGCGGATCGTCCAAGACGTAGCCTTGGTTCTCGAAACCGAGGACAATCCTCAGGTTTCTCAGCCAGTCCGAGTAGTTCGTTCCGTTGAATTGGTTAGTCTCAAGAATCATGGTTAACGGGTTTTTAGACATATCTACATTAATGAAAATATAAAGCAGAAATTAGCAGATGATGGTAATATTATTGTTCAAGTTGAAGACTTGGTATTTTAGACTTTAATCCCCCACTATTTATACGAAAGTCCGCCACTCTCAAGCGGAGTTTCGGGAAACCATTTCCTAGTAGGCTTGGGATCCACAAGCGTAATCTCCATGCCCCGCTTTTACGATTCACATGAAGAAGACCTTGTGGGAGATATCCAATATCATTCTCATCCAATGAGATTCCCAAGATATTTTGCCTCACCTATTCACATGGTCCCGAGGACTCCAAGCGAACCATGTTACTCAGTGTTGGGCCCGACCCATCAACCAAATCATGCCTCAAACTGTCGCCCCCCACGACTCGTGAGACAGGGAAACAGCAAGCGCAGTCTTTTTGTTCACAACAATAGTGCAGCTTTCCCCTAGTCCAAGTGTGCCACGACTCGTGAGACCACACTTGGGTAATGGTAGCGTCCTCACCACATTGCTGTGGATGGAAGGTTCGGACAGACCAAAATACCATTTTGATCCAAGTCCGTTCTGGGCCTAATATTTAATTTGGTCCAACCAAATGAGAGTTTGTGTATGACCGAGACCTCATCACATTATTGTGTTTTAGCATGCATAAATATCCAATATTTAAAGTGATAAATAAATACGCCGCATGCAGAAAACATAGCATACCCCTGTTAGGATGATCACAAGCCCAACCTATGCGACCCACTGAGCCCGCAGTAAGTCTATGGTCTGTCTAGGGCGGTCCTAAATTATTACAATAATAATAAACCCATTGTCATTCCAATAGGCCTTGAAGTGCTTCTTGTTTCACGCCTTGATGCTCCTCCTTGGGGTCTCCGACTCCAATTTCTTGTTAAAACTAAAACCTCACCAATCTTATCTACTCTCATTACAACTGAAAGTAATACATCGGTAATAAAGAAAACAAGCCTTAACATCATGAGGCTGAAAATACGGGAGATGATAGTCCTAAAAACAAGAGGCACGCAGGCCCCACCCAACAGAAAATAAATAAACATTCATTCATCCATACACAAGGTCTAGGGCTTTGTGATCATCCCATGTTGATTCCATCAACTCACATATAACATAATTATTCCAAATAATCATGCAATAAAACCAATGGATATTCCAAATATCCAAGTGATGTCCAACATCACAAAAGCATAAACATATAATATGCAAAGTTCAAATTTCAAATTTAATGGACATTTTACACAATGCATCCAATGTATGTATTAATCCCAAATTAATTAAGCAAAATTAATCCAAGGAATAATTCAATTATTCCAAAATCAAAAATGCAAAATTAATATATTTTCAGAATATTGTGCAGAAAATACAGAAAATCGAATTTTCCGGAAAAAGTCGAAAAACGGCACAAAACGGCCTAGCCGTTGTGCTGGCCGCCCGTCCACGCGCACAGGGCAGCGCGCTGGCAGCGGCCGGCTGCGCACAGCGCGCACGCGCAGGCGCCCGCCTGCGCGCGGCCGCTGCAGACCGATCCCAATTTTTTTTTTTTTTTTAAAAACTGTTTCAGCACAATAACATTAATATTATTCTGAAAATAAGCATGCAATTTTAGATCCAATCTAACAAAATTAAGCACGCCAAAAGTCCATTAAATCCAAACAATTGAATCATCATATTATTCATATATTTATGTAATCTAACATGCCAATAAAGCCATTTAAAAGCAAGTAGATCATGCCAAACACATAGATCTATGCCCCTTACATCGAACCGGACTCTGATACCACTTGAAGGACAAGCGGATCCGCCCGGGAGCGCGAGCGGAAGCGAGAAAGCGTGGAAAGTGCGTAAATTTAAATCAAATTCAAAATACGCGAATCCCAAGGGGTGTACCCTTGGGTGCTCAACCGGGCGTACAGGTACGAACATTTAGGCGCCGATTCCGTACAGGTACGATCCTTCCGTCTACCGTCTCCCGGCCTTAGTCTAGGGTATGGAATTGGGCGTCGGTTCCCATCCTTGACTAGGCATCTATGCTTAATACTCGAGACTACGTATGCTTCATTGCGTCGACACAGGAAACCATTTCCTGTTCGACCAACCACTGTGGCCACAGCTTCAAACAACATGAACGTGTCTCCGAGTGCATAGGAGATACCTCTGTCACATACTGACAGGGGACGGATCCTCTTCTTGGAATCCACCGTCCTCGCTACACATTCTGACTGCACTGGACAAGGCTTATGATAATCATCTTACAGAATGATTACCTCTCGCCAGATCCAAGATACAGCCGTCCTGTGCACGCGACTGCCATGATCCCTCAAGTCTGAGGATTACTCCCATACTATCGGAACCGGGGAAAGCCAATCATACCGACCAAGCCTCCAAGGCTTCCATATGATGATCCCCGCGAGTCAGTCCAGTCGGCTCGACCCTAGTCGACCAACCCATCAAGATCGTGTAGGCGTCCCACGCCTGTCGCCGATGAAACACGGCACTCATCCAATGAACACGACTCTTGACGCAAGTCTCAATAGGACTCTCGATGCCCTGTCTCGAGGTCCTCGACTTGGAACGTTTCAGACCCAACTCTTAATCAGTTGGTTTCATGACCACCATCCAATGCGTGGCCCAAGTGCATGAGTTGTTATCCATGGTCTGTGGGCTTTGTTGCGATATAAGTTAAACACCGTTTTAACCAATGTAAGATGAGCGCAACAAAGAAGGTACCATTGGTGACGAACACTCATCTTATTCATCACATAATAATATTACATTTACATCAAGTTGTCAGATAGGTTACAAATCGCCAAACCTATTGGCTTTCTGGTCACCTATTCTAACAGGTATTCCATACCATTCTCGTTCCACGAGATTCTCAAGATTATTGCCTCACCCTTTCACATAATCCTGAGGACTCCAAGTGAATCATGTTAATTGGGCGTTAGACCCAACCCAATCGACCGAGCCACAGACCCACTGGTACCCCCACGACTCGTGAGACAGGTAACAACAGCCCATTTTTCGTTCATGATATAGTGCAGCTTCCTTTAAGTACAATAACGTGCCACGACTCGTGAGACCACGCTATTGACCTAAAGCAGCTTCCTCACTATGCCATGGATTGGAAGGCATGGACAAACTCCTAGAGTTCATGTCCATTTTATCTGGGGTCTAATATTTTGACATTGGTCCAACCAATGTGAGAGTAGTAAATGACCGAGATCTCAAATAAATAAACATTCACACATACATCCATAATGCGTAAATTGAACCATCCATAGCAGTTATATGATAAATAAAAGCCCATTCATCCATCATAATAACCACATGCAAAATTAAAGCATATCACGCCCCTGTTGGATGATCACGAGCTCAAATCCTATGCGACCCACTGAGCCCGCAGTGGATCTATGGTCAATCTAGGGTTGGTCCTATACTATTACATTAATAGTAACCCAATCATAATGCTGATGGGCCTTGGTCTCTTTTCTCTTTCTTCACTTCATGGAAAACTCCAAGGGACCTCCTGTCTGGGCTCTCCATGTGGTCCTTCCTTCTTCTCCACCAATTACAAAAATAGAAACCTCATTCTTAGTCTACTCTCATTACATATTAAAAAAAGAAAGAAACCCCAGCGAAAACCCGGGGGGAGTACATAAGGAGGGAGGTAGAATGCGTTATTATTCCAAGGCAACTAGAAAGAGAGAAGGAGAAAGCAGTAAAAGAGGCACACAGGCCCAACAGAAAATAAACCATACATGCGATCTAAGGCTCGTGATCATCCATTTCCATCCAACACACATAATCACATGATCCAATCATATAATTACAATACACCAACAACACATGATTTTCAATCATAAATATTCAAAATAATAAAATAAATTAATATGTGCATAACGTGTGAAAAATAAAATACAAATATTGGTAATAATATTTTCTGGTTTTAGGAAAACGTTTCCTCATTATTTTAAGTAAAATAACCCCGGGATTCCAAATCCAATTTATTTTACTCCTAAAATAATTTCTTTAGAAAATTAGGTATAATTGAACCCAAAAATGATTTTTCAGAATTAATTCAAAATTAAAACTGAAAATAATTTAAAAAAAAAAAAAACTAATAGGGTTTTAAAACCATAGCAGCCGCCGCCGCCGGCAGCGGCCTGCCGGCGCGCGCATAGGGCAGCAGGCTCAGCCTGCCGCCCCTGCGCGCGCGCAGGCGCTGCCTGGCCGGGCGCGCGCGCGCAGGCCCCCTGCCTGCGTGCGCGTGCGCCTGGCCGGCAGCGTGCTGTGCGGCCTGGCGTTCCGGCTGGCCGGCTGTGGCATTTCTCGTTTTTTCGTTCAATTATTCCACCCCGTTTCCCAAGAAAAACTGAAAAATATCAATATTCAGAAATTCACACGAATCGAAAACCATAAAACGACATGTTTTAAAATCAAGAAAATCAAGATTTTATTAAAAACATGCCAATATCACGTTTCATGCTTAAAACGCACATAAACCCTAGGCCTATACACCGAACCAGGCTCTGATACCACTGAAAGAAAATCGTGGATCGTCCCGGGAAATTGTGCGAATGCGGAAGCGCGATATAAAATAAAGTACAAAGATAAAGCATGCTTTCATGAATTAAAGAACACGCTCAAGGGGTGTGCCCTTGAGATTTCCCGGGTATTCGGTGTATCTCATGAATAAATAACACGTAAGCAATCATGGAGGCCATAGGGTTGAAAAATAAAAGGAGGCGAAAACGTAAATCAAGACCTACCCGTTGTCGTTTTCGTCTTCAACAGCTACTCGCGTTGTTCCCCGTTTTGCACCAAGATCTCGTTCTTGAGACCCTCCAAATCGTGACACACGATCCACCCACGTATCTTGTACGCCGTGCTAGCAACGAACAAGTGTATATTTTGGAGTGGATGAATCAACGACACGTTATCAATTAACGGTATTGATTCATCAATGTTCTAGTGTTCCAAGAACAAAGGAACAAGAAAGTATATTTCTTGTAGAGAGAGAGGGGGCGGACGAGAGGCAAGGGGAGAGAGTCGAGTGTGTGTTGTGTGTGTGTTGGAATTTCATCACCCTACAATTGTTGGAAGCTAGAGGTTTATATAGAGGAGGAGTTTAATCCTCTTTAAACTCCACCTCTAAGAACTCTAATTTGACTAGGATTTTGACCTAGTCAATGTCCTAGTTAAACTAGTGTTTGACCTAGTCAAACCAATCCTAGCCTTCCATCTTCCCTTTCCATCTCAACCGTTGATTTTAATTTAATGGAATATTTAAATTCCATTAAATATTCCAAAAGGCCAAATAAATATTAATATTTATTCTAGGCCAATTAAATCAATTCCCTTAATAAATCCAATTTATTAATTTAATTCCCTTTATCAAATAGAAGGAATTAATTTGTCCAAGAAAATATAGGACCCGATTAAATCTAATTTAATCATTCCTTTACTCCAATATTTAATTCCAAATTAAATACTTAAGTGTGTGTGGATAGTGTGTGACTCTTTAGGTTCACCTAGACTTGGTCGGATTCCTAGAATCCGCCCGTTACCATGGGTGGCCATCTAGCAACGGTCCATGGCACTAGAGACTAGGTGAAATATTCGGGGATGAACATTTAGGCTCTAACAGTACACTTGTCCTTCTGTCTTCGGTCTCATCACTTAGGGTCTAGGGCACGGAAAATGCAGGTACCCATTTTGGACCTAAGTGTCGGTCTGTCCATACTAAACGCCGCAAGGGAAACCTTTTCCCTTCTGTTCAGTCACTGTGGCCACAGATTTCAGTGACAAGACACAGAGCATATATGAGACTCAACTGTCAACACCTTTTGACAGGAGACAGATCCTTTCTTGGAAACTACTGTCACTTTGTACACCCGAGCTGCACTAGACATGGCTTATGACTACTCAAGAGTATTTTGGCAATCTCTCACCATATCTAAGATACAGACCTGATGCACAGGTAGACTCAGCAGTTCCTCAAGTCAAAGGACTTGGCCTGTACCGTTGGAACCGGGAATACACGTCATACTTTGCTGACCATACTCAAGGTCCTCCGTAAGACGATTCCCGCGAGTCACTTCAGTCAGCTGCTTCCTAGCACGCTGACCCACTAACACTGCTTAGACGACCTTCGTCACCCGTCGATGAAATACGACAGCAGATGCTTAGTGCAAGTCTCAAAGGGAATCCTGGTACCCATTTTCGAGATTCCTTGACTTGGAGATTTCCGGACTGATTCGGTGAGACTGATTTCATGGACCTACCTCCAAGCGTAGTCCCAGTCCCCGAAATCGTTTCTCAGTCCGTGGGCTTTGTTTGCGTAGTGAACAGAAATGTAAATGCAGATAAGTGAACGTAAACAAAGTATTGCCATATGAATTTTCACTTCTTTATTCATAAATGTTTTATCAAATACCAAAGAATTGTCTAGACATAGGTTACATATTCCTGCCAAAATTGGCTTACATGGTCACCTATTCTAACAGAGAGAGAGGAGAGAGGATCCGAAAGTTGTCTTCTCTTTTTCTTAGAAAAAGATGAATAATGAATCGCTTATGCTTGGTGTTGTATATTCTAATATATATACATAATTAATGTGATTATTGGAATGTGTCTAGGTTCATCCAAGGATGTCTAGATTCATTCCAATCAATCACCATCAATTCTTCAATCAAGCCTACCAAAATTTATGGTACGATCAAATCATACCAAAAGGGAAGAGCTTGATTGGAGTTGATTTGTCTCTTTCCAAAAGAGATAAGTCAACATACCACCTAGCATGAAACATGACTGATTTTGCTTCCTCCAAGGGAGCATGTCGGCCATGTTTAAATAAGGGAAGAAGTTCAACTTCTTCCTATTCCAAAATAGGAATTATTTCTCCTCTCCAGTAAATTTAACGGACCGGGTTTTATCATAATCCAATTACGACGAACTCAACATTAAATCCAATTTAATGTCCATTTAAATTATTCTCGTTGATCTTTTAATCCAATTAAAAGATCCAATGTCTGAACGTCTCAACTTTCCATGTTTAATCGAATATCCAATTTACCGATTAAACGGAAGCCCGATACAATATCGGCCCATCCATCCATTGGAATTTCCCTTAAGTAATCCAATTACTTATTTTATCCTTCGAGATTGACTCCAAGTCGATCTCTCAACCTCCTCGGTGATTTGTGTGTGACCCTTTAGGTTCACCCTCAACTAGACTTGGGCCCGTGTCCCACAAGGGCCCCTTACCATGGGTGGCCGTCTAGCAACGGTCCATGGCACTAGAGACTAGGTGAATTGGCATGAACATTTAGGCGCCGATTCCGTACAGGTACGATCCTTCCGTCTACCGTCTCCCGGCCTTAGTCTAGGGTATGGAATTGGGCGTCGGTTCCCATCCTTGACTAGGCATCTATGCTTAATACTCGAGACCACGTATGCTACATTGCGTCGACACATGAAACCATTCCCTGTTTGACCAACCACTGTGGCCACAGCTTCAAACAACATGAACGTGTCTCCGAGTGCATAGGAGATACCTCTGTCACATACTGACAGGGGACGGATCCTCTTCTTGGAATCCACCGTCCTCGCTACACATTCCGACTGCACTGGAGAAGGCTTATGATGATCATCTTACAGAATGATCACCTCTCGCCAGATCCAAGATATAACCGTCATTGAAGGACAAGCGGATCCGCCTGGGAGCGCGAGCGGAAGCGAGGAAGCGAGGAAATAGCGTAAATTTAAATTAAATTCAAAATACGCGAATCTCAAGGGGTGTACCCTTGGGTGCTCAACCGGGCGTTCGATGTAGGATGTGTAAATATTAAAACATATATTTAAGCACATAGGGCATAGATATATAAATGAAATCAATCAAAGCGTAATAAACTGTTACCTTTGATTGTTTAGCGTATGCTCCCGGCTACTTGCGTTGTTCCTTCTCCGGAATGTTCACGAAATCCAAACGTATGGATTCTCCAAAGGTGATCCACACCACACCGGAAGAAACACACGTTCTTCTTGCTAGAAAAGACGGGGTTTAGGAAGGAATCGGTTTAAGAGAAGAACACTATGAATTAGTGTTCTCTTAAACTTACTTTGTTCTTCTTCTTGATTCAAAATCAAGTGAAGAACACAAGTGTGGGAGAGGGAGAGAGCACGAAATTTGAGAGAGAGGAGAGGGATTTTTGTTTTCTCTTTTTCCTAGAAAAAGATGAATAATGAATCAGTTATGCTTGGTGTTGTATATTCTAATATATATACATAATTAATGTGATTATTGGAATGTGTCTAGGTTCATCCAATGATGTCTAGATTCATTCCAATCAATCACCATTAATTCTTCAATCAAGCCTACCAAAAAATTATGGTATGATCAAATCATACCAAAAGGGAAGAGCTTGATTGGAGTTGATTTGTCTCTTTCCAAAAGAGATAAGTCAACATACCACCTTGAAAGAAATCAGTGGATCGTCCCGGGAATTGCGCGAACGCGGAAGCGCGATATAAAATAACATACAAAAATTAAAGCATGCTTTTAATAATAAAAGAACACGCTCAAGGGGTGTACCCTTGAGATTCCCGGGTGTTCGGTGTATCTCATGATTAAACAACATGTAAAGAAATCATGGAGGCCATAAAGTTGAAAATAAAGAGAGACGAAAAATAAAACGAGACCTACCCGTTGTCGTGTTCGTCTACAACGGCTACACGCGTTGTTCCCCGTTTTGCACCGAGATCTCGTTCTTGAGACCCTCCAAATCGTGACACACGATCCACCCACGTATCTTGCATGTCATGCTAGCAACGAACAAGTATATATTTTGGAGTGGATGAATCAACAACACGTTATCAATTAACGGTATTGATTCATCTAAGTTCTAATGTTCCAAGAACAAAAGAACTAGAAAATATTTTTCTTGGAGAGTGGACAGAGAGAGGGCGGACGAGAGAGAGGGGAGAGAGGCCGAAATCATGTGTGTGTTGTTTGTGTGTTGGAATTTCATCATTCTTCAAAAAGTTGGAAGCTAGAGGTATTTATAGAGGAGGAGTTTAATCCACTTTAAACTCCTACTCTAAGAACTCTAATTTGTCTAGGATTTTGACCTAGTCAAAGTCCTAGTCAAACTAGTGTTTGACCTAGTCAAACGAATCCTAGCCTTCCATCTCCCCTTTCCATCTCAATCGTTGATTTTAATTTAATGGAATATTTAAATCCCATTAAATATTCCAAAAGGCTAAAAATAAATATATTAAATAAATATTAATATTTATTCTAAGCCCATTAAATCAACCCTTTAATAAATCCTATTTATTAATTTAATTCCCTTTATCAAATAGAAGGAATTAATTTCTCCAAGAAAATATAGGACCCGATTAAATCTAATTTAATCATTCCTTTACTCCAATATTTAATTCCAAATTAAATACTTAGTGTGTGTGGATAGTGCGTGACTCTTTAGGTTCACCTTTCAGCTAGACTTGGTCAGATTCCTAGAATCCGTCCGTTACCATGGGTGGCCATCTAGCAACGGTCCATGGCACTAGAGACTAGGTGAAATAATTGGGGATGAACATTTAAGCTCTAACAGTACACTTGTCCTTCTGTCTTCGGTCTCATCACTTAGAGTCAAGGGCACGGAAAAAGCAGATACCCATTTTGGACCTAAGTGTCGGTCTGTCCTTACTAAACGTCGTAAGGGAAACCTTCCCTTCTGTTCAGTTACTGTGGCCACAGATTTTAGGGACAAGACACAGAGCCTACATGAGACTCAACTGTCAATACCTTTTGACAGGAGACAGATCCTTTCTTGGAAAATACTGTCACTCTGTACACCCGAGCTGCACTAGACATGGCTTATGACTACTCAAGAGTATTTTGGCAATCTCTCACCATATCTAAGATACAGACCTGATGCACAGGTGAACTCAACAGTTCCTCAAGTCAAAGGACTTGGCCTGTACCGTTGGAACCGGGAATACACGTCATACCTTGCTGACCATACTCAAGGTCCTCCGTAAGACGGTTCCCGCGAGTCACCTCAGTCAGCTGCTTCCTAGCATGCTGACCCACTAACACTGCTTAGACGACCTTCGTCACCCGTCGATGAAATACGACAGCAGATGCTTAGTGCAAGTCTCAAAGGGAATCCCGGTACCCATTTTCGGGATTCCTTGACTTGGAGATTTTCGGACTGATTCGGTAAGACTGATTTCACGGACCTACCTCCAAGTGTAGTCCCAGTCCCCGAAATCGATTCTCAGTCCGTGGGCTTTGTTTGCGTAGTGAACAGAAAAGTAAATGCAGATATAAGTGAACGTAAACACCAGAAATGTTTGCCATATGAATTTTCACTTCTTTATTCATAAATGTTTTTATGAAACACCAGAAATTATCTAGACATAGGTTACATATTCCTGCCAAAATTGGCTTACATGGTCACCTATTCTAACACACCTAGCATGAAACATGGCTGATTTTGCTTCCTCCAAGGGAGCATGTCGGCCATGTTTAATTAAGGGAAGAAGTCCAACTTCTTCCTATTCCAAAATAGGAATTATTTCTCCTCTCGGGTATAATTTAACGGACTGGGTTTTATCATAATCCAATTACGATGATCCCAACATTAAATCCAATTTAATGTCCATTTAAATTATTCCTGTTGATCTTTTAATCTAATTAAAAGATCCAACGTCTCAACGTCTGAACTTTCCATATTTAATCGAAAATCCAATTTACCGATAAAAGCAAGCCCGAAACAATATCGGCCGGTCCATCCAATGGACTTTCCCTTAAGTAATCCAATTACTTATTTTATCCTTCGAGATTGACTCCAAGTCGATCTCTCAACCTCCTCGGTGATTTGTGTGTGACCCTTTAGGTTCACCCTCAGCTAGACTTGGGCCCGTGTCCCACAAGGGCCCGTTACCATAGGTGGCCGTCTAGCAACAGTCCATGGCACTAGAGACTAGGTGAATTGGTGTGACATTTAGGCGCCGATTCCGTACGGGTACGATCCTTCCGTCTACCGTCTCCCGGCCTTAGTCCAGGGTATGGAATTGGGCGTCGGTTCCACCATCCTTGACTAGGCATCTATGCTTAATACTCGAGACCACGTATGCTTCATTGCGTCGACACAGGGAATCATTCCCTGTTCGACCAACCACTGTGGCCACAGCTTTAAACAACATGAACGAGTCTCCGAGTGCATAGGAGATACCTCTGTCACATACTGACAGGGGACGGATCCTCTTCTTGGAATCCACCGTCCTCGCTACACATTCCGACTGCACTGGACAAGGCTTATAATGATCATCTTACAGAATGATTACCTCTCGCCAGATCCAAGATACAGCCGTCCTGTGCACGCGACTGCCATGATCCCTCAAGTCTGAGGATTACTCCCGTACTATCGGAACCGGGGAAAACCAATCATACCGACCAAGCCTCCAAGGCCTCCATATGATGATCCCCGCAAGTAAGTCCAGTCGGCTAGACCCCAGTCGACCAACCCATCAAGATCGTGTAGGCGTCCCACGCCTGTCGCCGATGAAACGTGGCACTCATCCAATGAACACGACTCTTGACGCAAGTCTCAATAGGACTCTCGATGCCCTGTCTCGAGGTCTCGACTTGGAACGTTTCAGACCCAACTCTTAATCAGTTGGTTTCATGACCACCATCCAATGCGTGGCCCAACTGCATGAGTTGTTATCCATGGTCTGTGGGCTTTGTTGTGATATAAGTTAAACACCGTTTTAACAAATGTAAGATGAGCGCAACAAAGAAGGTACCATTGGTGACGAATACTCATCTTATTCATCACATAATAATATTACATTTATATCAAGTTGTCAGATAGGTTACAAATCGCCAAACCTATTGGCTTTCTGGTCACCTATTCTAACAATCTTCTACTTGACCTAAAGCCAATCCCCCATTGGCCTCAAACCTCTTTTTCAGATGGTGAGTATGGGCAACTTGAGACATGGGCTTAGTAAGTGGATCTGCTATGTTTTCTGCGGAGCTGATTCGGTCCAACCGAACGTCACTCCTGCTATCCATCTCTTTAAGTAGATGGTAGCGTCTAAGAATACGCTTGGATCGTGATGAGATCTCGGTTCCTTTGCTAGCGCTATTGCCCCGTTGTTATCATAAAAATAATTACAGGCTTAGCAATGCTAGGTACTACATCCAACCCTTGGATGTAGCTCATCAACCAAACCACTCCGTAGCAGCTTCCAAAGCCGCTATGTATTCAAAACTCTATGGTGGAGTCCGCCGTGGTAGCCTGCTTGGAACCCTTCCAAGTAACCACGCCACCATCTAGTCTAAATACAAAACCATACTGAGACTTGGCATCATCGTCATCCGACTGGAAGCTAGCGTCGCTATAGCCTTCCAGTATCAACCCTCCACCGCCGTAGATCAAGAACATGTCCTTAGTCCTTTTTCAGGTACTTTGGGATAGTCTTGACTGCACTCCAGTGTGCCTTCCCGACACACGACTGATATCGGCTAGTTACGCTTAAAGCGAAAGCCACATCAGGTCTAGTGCACTGAACAGCATACTGTATGCTGCCTACGACTGAAGCATAGGGGACGTCCAACATCCTCTTAAGCTCCTCATCAGTCTTAGGAGACTGCTTCTTGGATAACTTAATTCCATGCCTTATAGGAAGGAATCCTCTTTTTGAGTTCTCCATCTTGAATCTCTTCAAGACTTTCTCAATGTACGAGGACTGGACCATCCCTAACATCCTTTTAGATCTATCCCTATAGATCTTGATGCCAAGGATGTAGGATGCCTCGCCCATATCCTTCATGGAGAATTGCGTTGACAACCAAGCTTTAGTGGTACCCAACATCTTAGGATCATTCCCAATGAGCAAGATGTCATCCACATAAAGCACCAAAAACGCAACTGAGCTCCCAATGATCTTCTTGTATACACAAGGATCGGACTCATTCTTGATGAAATCATATCCCCGTATGACTTCATCAAAACGTATGTTCCAGTTTCGGGAAGCTTGTTTGAGGCCATAGATGGACCTTTGGAGACGGCAGACCTTCTGCTCTTCTCCAACAGTTGTGAAACCTTCCGGCTGATCCATATAGATTTCTTCCTCTACGAAACCGTTGAGGAAAGCCGTTTTCACGTCCATCTGCCATATTTCATAGTTATACCATGCTGCTATGGCAAGCAGTATCCGAATGGACTTGGCTATTAATACGGGCGAGTAGGTTTCCTCAAAATCGACCCCGGGTCGTTGAGTGTAACCTTTCGCCATAAGCCTGGCTTTGAAGGTTGTAACCTCCCCGTCAGCTCCAAGCTTACGTTTGTAGACCCATTTACAGCCTACGGGTTTAACCCCTTTGGGTGGATCTACTAGGGTCCAAACCTTGTTTGAACCCATCGAGTCCATCTCGGATTTCATGACCTCAAGCCACTTGTCCGAATCGATGTCCGACATCGCTTCTCTGTATGTCTTTCGATCATTATCCAACTGACCGGTCAGGCCCAGAAATCCATACCTATCAGGTGCATGGGATACTCTGGCCGACCTACAGAGGACTGGAACAATATCAGTGGGAACTTCTGGCTCAGATGTCACTGCCGCCTCTTGGGGTGTCTCACTTGATTCCTCAAGGAGCACCTCATCGCGTCGACTATCCGATGGAAAACCTTTTTCCAAGAACACTGCGTTTCGCGAGACAAAAATCGTTTGCTCGGAGGGATCATAGAAATAATACCCCGCAGTTTCTTTTGGATAGCCGATGAACCTGCATAAACTAGACCTCGAGTCCAGTTTATCTCCCACTAATCTCTTGACATATGCGGGGTAACCCCACACTTTCAAGTATTTGTAGGAGGCAGGCTTGCCAAGCTATATCTTATATGGCGTCTGGGATACCTTTTTAGATGGCGCCAAGTTCAAAACTTTGGCCACCGTCTCAAGAGCGTATCCCCAGAAGGAAAGGGGTAGTTCGGTAAAACTCATCATGGATCGAACCATGTCCAATAAGGTTTGATTCCTCCTTTCAGACACACCATTAAGCTGCGGTGTTCTAGGAGAGGTCCACTGAGAGAGAATCCCATTCTCTTTTAGATAATCAGTAAACTTACCACTCAAATACTCTCCACCTCGGTCGGACCGAAGGGCTTTGATCTTTCGACCGGTTTGGTTCTCTATTTCAAGTCTGTATTCCTTAAACCTTCCAAAGGCTTCAGACTTATACCTCATCAGGTAAACATAACCATACGTGAGTGATCATCGGTAAAGGTTATGAAGTACGAGTACCCACCTCTAGCCTGAGTATTTAGTGGACCACAGACATCTGTATGGATCAAATCCAACAGACCACTGGCTAGCGTACTTTGTCCAACAAAGGGTTTCTTGGTCATCTTTCCCTATAGACAGGATTCGCCGGTCGGTAGGTTTTCCAAATCGTCTATTTCTAGACTCTTTGAGTCCACCAACCTTCTGTTAGAATAGGTGACCAGAAAGCCAATAGGTTTGGCGATTTGTAACCTCTTATACAACTTGATGTAATTGTAATATTATTATGTGATGAATAAAGTGAGTGTTCGTTACTATTGGTACCTACTTTGTTGTGCTCACTTTACATTTGTTAAAACGGTGTTTAACTTATATCGCAACAAAGCCCACAGACCATGGATAACAACTCGTGCAGTTGGGCCACGCATTGGATGGTGGTCATGAAACCAACTGATTAAGAGTTGGGTCTGAAACGTTCCAAGTCGAGGACCTCGAGATAGGGCATCGAGAGTCCTATTGAGACTTGCGTCAAGAGTCGTGTTCATTGGATGAGTGCCGTGTTTCATCGGCGACAGGCGTGGGACGCCTACACGATCTTGATGGGTTGGTCGACTGGGGTCGAGCCGACTGGACTGACTCGCGGGGATCATCATATGGAAGCCTTGGAGGCTTGGTCGGTATGATTGGATTCCCCGGTTCCGATAGTACGGGAGTAATCCTCAGACTTGAGGAATCATGGCAGTCACGTGCACCGGACGGCTGTATCTTGGATCTGGCGAGAGGTGATCATTCTGTAAGATGATCATTATAAACCTTGTCCAGTGCAGTCGGAATGTGTAGCGAGGACGGTGGATTCCAAGAAGAGGATCCGTCCCCTGTCAGTATATGACAGAGGTATCTCCTATGCACTCGGAGACACGTACATGCTGTTTGAAGCTGTGGCCACAGTGGTTGGTCGAACAGGGAATGGTTTCCTGTGTCGATGCAATGAAGCATACGTAGTCTCGAGTATTAAGCATAGTTGCCTAGTCAAGGATGGGAACCGACGCCCAATTCCATACCCTAGACTAAGGCCGGGAGACGGTAGACGGAAGGATCGTACCCGTACGGAATCAGAGCCTAAATGTTCACGCCAATTCACCTAGTCTCTAGTGCCATGGACCGTTACTAGACAGCCACCCATGGTAACGGGCCCTTGTGGGACACGGGCCCAAGTCTAGCTGAGGGTGAACCTAAAGGGTCACACACAAAATCACCGAGGAGGTTGAGAGATCGACTTGGAGTCAATCTCGAAGGATAAAATAAGTAATTGGATTACTTAAGGGAAAGTCCATTGGATGGACGGGCCGATATTGTATCGGGCTTTCATTTAATCGGTAAATTGGATTTTCGATTAAATATGGAAAGTTGAGATGTTGAGACGTTGGATCTTTTAATTGGATTAAAAGATCAACGGGAATAATTTAAGTGGACATTAAATTGGATTTAATATTGGGTTTGTCGTAATTAGATTACGATATAACCCGGTCCGTTAAATTATACCCGAGAGGAGAAATAATTCCTAATTTGGAATAGGAAGAAGTTGGACTTCTTCCCTTAATTAAACATAGCCGACATGCTCCCTTGGAGGAAGCAAAATCAGCCATGTTGCATGCTAGGTGGTATGTTGACTTGTCTCTTTTGGAAAGAGACAAATCAACTCCAATCAAGCTCTTCCCTTTTGGTATGATTTGATCATACCATAAATTTTGGTAGGCTTGATTGAAGAATTGATGGTGATTGATTGGAATGAATCTAGACATCCTTGGATGAACCTAGACACATTCCAATAATCACATTAATTATGTATATATATTAGAATATATAAAACCTAGCATAAGTGATTCATTATTCATCTTTTTCTAGGAAAAAGAGAAGACAAAAAATCCTCTCCACTCTCTCAAAATTTCGTGCTCCCTCCCTGTCTTACACTTGTGTTCTTCACTTGATTTTGAATCAAGAAGAAGAACAAAGTAAGTTTAAGAGAACACTAATTCATAGTGTTCTTCTCTTAAACCGATTCCTTCCTAAACCCGTTCTTTTCTAGCAAGAAGAACGTGTGTTTCTTCCGGTGTGGTGTGGATCACCTTTGGAGAATCCATACGTTTGGATTTCGTGAGCATTCCGGATAAGGAACAACGCTAGTAGCCGGGAGCATACGCTAAACAATCAAAGGTAACGGTTTATTACGCTTTGATTGATTTCAATTGTATATCTATGCCCTATGTGTTTAAATATATGTTTTAATATTTACACATCCTACATCGAACGCCCGGTTGAGCACCCAAGGGTACACCCCTTGGGATTCGCGTATTTTGAATTTGATTTAAATTTACGCACTTATCTCGCTTTTCTCGCTTCCGCTCGCGCTCCTGGGCGGATCCGCTTGTCCTTCACCTTCTTATTGTTAGAATAGGTGACCATGTAAGCCAATTTTGGCAGGAATATGTAACCTATGTCTAGACAATTTCAGGTGTTTGATAAATCATTAATGAATAAAGAAGTGAATTTCATTTGGCATCACTTTGTTTGTGTTCACTTATATTTGTTTTCCATATCTGTTCACTACGCAAACAAAGCCCACGGACTGAGAATCAATTTCGGGGACTGGGACTACGCTTGGAGGTAGGTCCATGGAATCAGTCTTCCCAAATCAGTCCGGAAATCTCCAAGTCAAGGAATCCCGAAAATGGGTACCGGGATTCCATTTGAGACTTGCACTAAGCACCTGCTGTCGTGTTTCATCGACGGGTGACGAGGGTCGTCTAAGCAGTGTTAGTGGGTTAGCATGCTGGGACGCAGCTGACTGAGGTGACTCGCGGGAACCGTCTTACGGAGGACCTTGAGTATGGTCAGCAAGGTATGACGTGTATTCCCGGTTCCAACGGTACAGGTCAAGTCCTTTGACTTGAGGAATTGCTGAGTTTACCTGTACATCAGGGCTGTATCTTAGATATGGTGAGAGATTGCCAGAATTCTCTTTGGTAGTCATAAGCCATGTCTAGTGCAGTTCTGGTGTGCAAAGTGACAGTAGTTTCCAAGAAAGGATCTGTCTCCTGTCAATAGGTTTTGGCAGGTGTGTCTCATGTATACTCTAGGTCTTGTCCCTAAAACTGTGGCCACAGTGACTGAACAGAAGGGAAGGATTCCCTTGCGGCGTTTAGTGAGGACAGACCGACACTTAGGTCCAAAATGGGTACCTGCATTTTCCGTGCCCTAGACTCTAAGTGATGAGACCGAAGACAGAAGGACAAGTGTACTGTTAGAGCCTAAATGTTCATCCCTGAATATTTCACCTAGTCTCTAGTGCCATGGACCGTTGCTAGATGGCCACCCATGGTAACGGAAGGATTCTAGGAATCCGACCAAGTCTAGCTGAAAGGTGAACCTAAAGAGTCACACACTATCCACACACATTTAGATATTTAATTAGGAATTAAATATTGGAGTGAAGGATTGATTAAATTGGATTTAATCGGGTCCTTTATTTTTCTTGGAGAAATAATTCCTTCTATTAGATATAAGGAATTAAATTGATAAATTAGATTTATCAAAGGAATTTATTTAATGGGTTTAAATAATATTTATATTTATTTTAGCCTCTTGGAAATATTTAAATAGGTTTTAAATATTCCATTAAATTAAATTAAATCAACGGTTGAGATCAATGGGAGAGATGGATGGCTAGGATTGTTTTGACTAGGTCAAAACACTACTTTGACTAGGACTTTGACTAGGTCAAAATCCTAGTCAAAATAGAGTTCTTGAAAGAGGAGTTTAAAGAGGATTAGACTCCTCTTCTATATAAACCCCTAGCATCCTACAAGTTGAATGATGATGAATCTCCAACACACACACAACACACACACACACACTCGGCTCTCTCTCCCTCCATCTCGTCCGCCCTCTCTCTCTCTCACACTCCAAGAAATTTTTTCTTTGTTCTCTTGTTCTTGGAACATTAGAACTTGATGAATCAATACCGTTAATTCATAACGTGTTGTTGATTCATCCACTCCAAATATTATACACTTGTTCGTTGCTAGCACGACGTGCAAGATACGTGGGTGGATCGTGTGTCACGATTTGGAGGGTCTCAAGAACGAGATCTTGGTGCAAAACGGGGAACAACGTGTGTAGCCGTTGAAGACGAAAACGACAACGGGTAGGTCTCGTTTTAGATTTTCGTCCTCTTTTATTTTCAACCCTATGGCCTCCATGATATGTTATATGTGATTTATTCATGAGATACACCGAACACCCGGGAAAATTTCAAAGGCACACCCTTTGAAACGTGTTTTAATTTAAAAGCATGTTTAAATTCCGCATTTATTTTTTAATTATACCGCGCTTCCGCATTCGCGCTTTTCCCGGGACGATCCACAATTCCTTTCACTTATCCTATCTTTAGAGATATGACCTAACCTCGTATGCCATATCTGTGCGTTATTATGATCATCACGTTTTTGTTTGTGTTCTGCAGTCATAATCCAATTAGACTGTTGAAGTATGTACAGACCGTTGACTAATGTACCAAGCAGATGAGAAATACCATCTTTGATAATGAAAAAACCGTTTTTATTGATGGTAAATTCATATCCCTCCTTATCAAAGACCGGGATGGAAACAATGTTTTTAATCATGCTAGGTACATAGAAACAGTCGTTCAGTACAATCCTAACATGACTACTAATGGCTAACTCTAGTGATCCTACGGCCTCCGCGGCAACGGCCTTGCCATCGCCTAGCCTCAGGATCATCTCATCCTTGGTTAGCCTTCTGCTTCTTTGCAGTGCCTGCAAATCATTGCAGATGTGAGCACCACACCCGGTATCCAATACCCATGAAGCAGAATTAGTAATCATATTTACTTCAACCACAAACATACCTGGATTGGAGAGGAGTTGTGGACACTCCCTCTTCCAATGCCCTTTCCCTTGGCAATGAATGCAGACATCATTCGCCTTGGACCGCTGAGAACCACGGGCCTTCCCTTTCCCTTTGCTTGGTCCAACCGGAGCAATAGGGGTGCCTGGAGCGCGAGCAGGGGCCGCAACCGTCTTCCCTTTGCCCTTCTTTCTCTTCCAGCGTCCGGCCCTCTTGCCATTCGCCTCGGAGGTTGAAGCCTCTCCTATCAATACTGCTGGCGCCGACTTGTGGGTCGTTGCCTCGTATTGGACCAGCATATTGATCAACTCATGAATAGACTTCTCAAGTCCGTTTATGTTGTAGTTTACAACAAACGGGTCATAGGATGGAGGAAGCGACTGGAGGATCACGTCAATGTTGGAATAGGTGACCAGAAAGCCAATAGGTTTGGCAATTTGTAACCTATCCGACAACTTGATGTGAATGTAATATTATTATGTGATGAATAAGATGAGTGTTCGTCACCAATGGTACCTTCTTTGTTGCGCTCATCTTACATTTGTTAAAATGGTGTTTAACTTATATCGCAACAAAGCCCACAGACCATGGATAACAACTCGTGCAGTTGGGCCACGCATTGGATGGTGGTCATGAAACCAACTGATTAAGAGTTGGGTCTGAAAACGTTCCAAGTCGAGGACCTCGAGACAGTGCATCGAGAGTCCTATTGAGACTTGTATCAAGAGTCGTGTTCATTGGATGAGTGCCGTGTCTCATCGGCGACAGGCGTGGGACGCCTACACGATGTTGATGGGTTGGTCGACTGGGGTCGAGCCGACTGGACTGACTCGCGGGGATCATCATATGGAAGCCTTGGAGGCTTGGTCGGTATGATTGGATTTCCCCGGTTCCGATAGTACGGGAGTAATCCTCAGACTTGAGGAATCATGGCAGTCACGTGCACAGGACGGCTGTATCTTGGATCTGGCGAGAGGTAATCATTTTGTAAGATGATTATCATAAGCCTTGTCCAGTGCAGTCAGAATGTGTAGCGAGGACGGTGGATTCCAAGAAGAGGATCCGTCCCCTGTTAGTATGTGACAGAGGTATCTCCTATGCACTCGGAGACACGTTCATGCTGTTTGAAGCTGTGGCCACAGTGGTTGGTCGAACAGGGAATGGTTTCCTGTGTCGACACAATGAAGCATACGTGGTCTCGAGTATTAAGCATAGATGCCTAGTCAAGGATGGGAACCGACGCCTAATTCCATACCGTAGACTAAGGCCGGGAGACGGTAGGCGGAAGGTGTTAGAATAGGTGACCATGTAAGCCAATTTTGGCAGGAATATGTAACCTATGTCTAGACAATTCTTTGGTATTTGATAAAATATGTATGAATAAAGAAGTGAAAATTCATATGGCAATACTTTGTTTACGTTCACTTATCTGCATTTACATTTCTGTTCACTACGCAAACAAAGCCCACGGACTGAGAAACGATTTCGGGGACTGGGACTACGCTTGGAGGTAGGTCCATGAAATCAGTCTTACCGAATCAGTCCGGAAATCTCCAAGTCAAGGAATCCCGAAAATGGGTACCGGGATCCCCTTTGAGACTTGCACTAAGCATCTGCTGTCGTATTTCATCGACGGGTGACGAAGGTCGTCTAAGCAGTGTTAGTGGGTCAGCGTGCTAGGAAGCAGCTGACTGAGGTGACTCGCGGGAACCGTCTTACGGAGGACCTTGAGTATGGTCAGCAAGGTATGGCGTGTATTCCCGGTTCCAACGGTACAGGCCAAGTCCTTTGACTTGAGGAACTGCTGAGTTTACCTGTGCATCAGGTCTGTATCTTAGATATGGTGAGAGATTGCCAAAATACTCTTGAGTAGTCATAAGCCATGTCTAGTGCAGCTCGGGTGTACAAAGTGACAGTAGCTTCCAAGAAAGGTGTTAGAATAGGTGACCAGAAAGTCAATGGTATTGGCTGTTCTGAGAACCATTCGTCAATCTGTGAACAAGTAATATTATGTTAATGAATGCAGTAAGGATTCATAGGCATGAGTTTGTTGTACTTACTGCTTGCATCGTTACGATGTCACAACAAACGCCCACAGACTGAAATAACATTTCGGGAAATTGGAACTACGCTTGGAGGTAGGTTCATGAAATCACTTTCGCCAAATCAGTCTGAAATACTCCAAGTCAAAGGAATCTCGAGACAGGGCATCGAGAATCCATTTGAGACTTGCACTAAGCATCTGCTGTCGTGTTTCATCGACGGGTGACGAGGATCGTCTAAGCAGTGTTAGTGGGTCGGCCTGCTGGGGAGCGGCCGATTGAGGTGACTCGCGGGAATCGTCATATAGAAGCTACTCGGGCTTGGTCGGTATGACTCGTATTCCCGGTTCCGATAGTACGGGATTAGTCCTCGGACTTGAGGATCACGGCAGTCCCCTACATACTAAGGCTGTATCTTGGATCTGGTGAAATTTGACCAATTATATCACATGGTCATCATAAGCCTCGTCCAGTGCAGTCGGAGTATGTAAGAACGGTGAATTCCAAGATAGGATCTGTCCCCTGTCAAAGGATATGACAGCAAGATCTCCTATGCGCTCGGAGATGGTTTAGACTCACAAAGTCTATGGCCATAGCACTTGATGTAGTGGGAAAGGATTTCCTACGTCGAGTTAAACCTATCTCGAGCATTATGCATAGTTGCCTAGTCAACGATGGGAACCGACCCCTAGACTAAAGGCCGGGAGACAGGCGACAGTAGGACCGTACCCGTACGTATCGAGCGTCGGTAGGACCGCACCTGCGTATAACTCGGAGCCTAAATGTTCACACCATAAATTCACCTAGTCTCTAGTGCCATGGACCGTTGCTAGATGGCCACCCATGGTAACGGACTACTTTAGTTATGAAATAACGAAAAGTAGGTCCAAGTCTAGCTGAAAGGTGAACATAAAGAGTCACACCCGCTACACCAAATGAAAGGGAATTAATTTGGAATTAATTCCGGGAGAAGGTTTAATTTAATGGAATTAAATTATACTTCTTGGAGATACAAGCCTCGATGTATTATTTGGAATAATCGGGCATGAGTTCATAAATTAGATTTATGAATTTTACAAAAACATGGGCTTTCCTTTTAATTAGATTAAAAGGGTGAATTAATTAATTAATGGGCTTGGTATTAAATAGGATTTAATATAAAGTCCATGGACTATTTAATTTGGAATTAAATAAAGTCCATTCCATTAATTAATTAATGGGCTTAGTATATTAAATAGGATTTAATATAAAGTCCATGGGACTATTTAATTTAGAATTAAATAATCCCATTCTATGGAATTAATTAATGGGCTTGGTATTAAATAGGATTTAATATAAAGTCCATGGACTATTTAATTTGGAATTAAATAAAGTCCATTCCATTAATTAATTAATGGGCTTAGTATATTAAATAGGATTTTAATATAAAGTCCATGGGAATATTTAATTTAGAATTAAATAGGCCCATTCCATAAAGCCCATCAAAATGGATGGACAAGATTTGATCTAGAGAATGATGAGATGAAGGGCCATGATTAATTTGACTTAATCAAAGCCTAATTTGACTAGGATTTGACTAGGTCAAAATCCTAGTCAAAGTGTGTCTCTTTGGAAGAGTTTGAGAAGGAATAGGAATTCCATCTTCTATAAATACTTAAAAAAACACACACACCTAGTATTCTCTACAACTCTCATCTCTCAAAATTCTCTCAAATTCGTCCACCCCTATTTTTCACTCTCCAAGAATATTACTTTGTTCTTCTTGATTTATTCAAGTTAAGAACATAAGAGACATTGATTGCGTTAATTCATAGCGTGTATCGATGTCTCTTCTCCCCAAAATAATTTCTTGCTAGCACAAGGGTTGTTTGCTTTCCGGTGGAGCGAGTGAGATGATTTAGAGGGTCTCTTCTTGAGATCTTGGTGCAAAACGGGGAACAATGCATGTAGCCGAACGAAGACAAAACTACAACCGGGTAGGTTCTTAATTTCGTTTTTTTCAGTTTCAATTCTATGGCCTCCATGTTGTGCTTTATTGAACATGAGATACACCGAACGCCCGGGAGAATCAAGGGCACACCCTTTGATTCGTTTATGTATATTATGCATGATTTAAATTCCATTTAATTATGCTTTGTAATTTTTTATTACGCACTGTTTCGCGCTTCCGCTATTCGCGTTAATCTCCCGGGACGATCCACCGATTTCTTTCAAAAGGATCTGTCTCCTGTCAAAAGGTGTTGTCAGTTGAGTCTCATATATGCTCTGTGTCTTGTCCCTAAAATCTGTGGCCACAGTGACTGAACAGAAGGGAAAAGGTTTCCCTTGCGGCGTTTAGTGGGGACAGACCGACACTTAGGTCCAAAATGGGTACCTGCATCTTCCGTGCCCTAGACCCTAAGTGATGAGACCGAAGACAGAAGGACAAGTGTACTGTTAGAACCTAAATGTTCATCCCCGAATATTTCACCTAGTCTCTAGTGCCATGGACCGTTGCTAGATGGCCACCCATGGTAAAGGACGGGTTCTAGGAATCCGACCAAGTCTAGCTAAATGGTGAACCTAAAGAGTCACACACTATCCACACACACTTAGTATTTAATTTGGAATTAAATATTGGAGTAAAGGAATGATTAAATTAGATTTAATCGGGTCCTATATTTTCTTGGAGAAATTAATTCCTTCTATTTGATAAGAGGAATTAAATTAATAAATAGGATTTATTAAAAGGGTTGATTTAATGGGCTTAGAATAAATAATAATATTTATTTATAATATTATATTTATTCTTTTAGCCTTTTGGAATATTTAATAGGATTTAAATATTCCATTAAATTAAAATCAACGGTCGAGATGGAAAGGGGAGATGGAAGGCTAGGATTCGTTTGACTAGGTCAAACACTAGTTTGACTAGGACTTTGACTAGGTCAAAATCCTAGTCAAATTAGGTTACTTAGAGTTTGAGTTTAAAGAGGATTAAACTCTTCCTCTATATAAACCCCTAGCTTCCAACATTTAAAGGATGATGATTCTTGAAAACACACACAACACACACTCTCTCCTCCCCTCTCTCGTCCGCCCCTCTCTCTCTCTCTCACCAAGAAAATATTTTTCTTAGTTCTTTTTGTTCTTGGAACATCAAGAACTTTGACGAACCAATACCGTTAATTGATAACGAGTTATTGATTCGTCCACTCCAAAAACAATACTTGTTCGTTGCTAGCACGACGTGCAAGATACGTGGGTGGATCGTGTGTCACGATTTGGAGGATCTCAAGAACGAGGTCTTGGTGCAAAACGGGGAACAACGCGAGTAGCAGTTGAAGATGAAAACGACAACGGGTAGGTCTCGTTTAAGATTTTCGTCCCTCTTTATTTTTACCTCTATGGCCTCCATGATTTATTTAATTGTGTTATGATCATGAGATACACCGAACGCCCGGGAACCTCAAGGGCACACCCCTTGAGCGTGTTCTTTAAATTAAAAGCATGCCTTTTATTTTAATATGTTTATTTTTACCGCGCTTCCGCATTCGCGCAATTCCCGGGACGATCCATCGGATTTCCTTTCAGTGGTATCAGAGCCCGGTTCGGTGTATAGGCCTAGGGTTTATGTGCGTTATAAGCATGAAACGTGATATTGGCATGTTTTTTATTAAATCTTGATTGTTCTTGATTTTAAGCATGTCGATTTTATTTTTGATTCGTGTGAATTTACGAATGTTGGTGATTTTCTGTTTTTTTTTGGGAAACGGGGTGGAAAAATTGAACGAAAAACGAGAAACGACGCAGCCGGCCAGCCGGGAGGGCTGGCCGCGCGCAGCCGCACGCTGCCGGCAGGGCAGACACGAGCAGGCAGGGGAGGCCTGCGCGCGCCCGCCCAGCCGGCCGCGCGGGGGCAAGCGCGCAGCCAGGAAGGCTGCGCGCAGGCGCGCGCGCAGGGTAGCGCCTCCAGGCCCTTGTCTGCGTGCGCGCGCAAGGCCGCGCGCGGACGGGCCCTGGGCGGCGCCGCCAGGCGCGCGCGCATGCAGACGAAGGAGTCTGCGTGCGCGCGCCCGACAGGCGTGCCCAGTGCGCGTCTGCGCGTGCACTGCGCACGGCACGGCCGGCAGCCAGCAGGCCAGCGCGCGCGCAAGGCAGGGGAGCCTGCGCGCGCGGCGGCCTGCCGGCATGCCGGGCCGCGCAGCGCGCTGCCGGCCAGGCGCGCGCGCACGCAGGCAAGGGGCCTGCGCGCGGGCGCCCGGCCAGGCAGTGCCTGCGCGCGCGCAGGGGCGGCAGGCTGAGCCTGCTGCCCTGCGCGCGTGCCGGCGAGCCGCCGCCGCGGCGGCGGCGGCAGCTGCTGCTGCTAGGGTTTCAAAACCCTAGCAGTATTATTCTTTTATTTTTTTTAATTATTTTCAGTTTTAATTTTGAATTAATTTTGAAAAATCGTTTTTGGTTCAATTATGCGTATTTTTCTAAAGACATTATTTTAGGAGTAAAATAAATTGGATTCGGAATCCCGGGGTTATTTTACTTAAAATAATGAGGAAAGGTTTTCCTAAAATGAGAAAATATTATTACCAATATTTGTGTTTTATTTTTCACACGTTGTGCACATATTCATTAATTATTTTGGATATTTATGATTGGAAATCATATGTTGGTGGTATTATGTAATTATGTGATTGGATCATGTGATTAAGTGTGTTGGATGGAAACGGATGATCGCGAGCCCTAAGACCAGATGTATGGTTTATTTTCTGTTGGGCCTGTGTGCCTCTTTTACTGCTTTCTCCTTCTCTCTTTCTAGTTGCCTTGGAATAATAAGGCATTCTACCTCCCTCCTTATGTACTCCCCCCGGGTTTTCGCTGGGGTTTCTATATTTTCAATATGTAATGAGAGTAGACTAGGAGTGAGGTTTCCTTTTTTTTGTAATTGGTGGAGAAGAAGGAAGGACCACATGGAGAGCCCAGACGGGAGGCCCCTTGGTGTTTTCCATGAAGTGAAGAAAGAGAAAAAGAGACCAAGGCCCATCAGCATGATGATTGGGTTACTATTAATGTAATAGTATAGGACCAACCCTAGATTGACCATAGATCCACTGCGGGCTCAGTGGATCGCATAGGATTCGGGCTCGTGATCATCCAACAGGGGCGTGCTAGGCTTTAATTTTGCATGTGGTTATGATGATGGATGAATGGATTATTTATTTATCGTATAACTGCTATGAATGGTTTATTTACGCATTATGGATGTATGTGTAGATATTTATTTGAGATCTCGGTCATTACTTACTCTCACACTGGTTGGACCAATGTCAAAATATTAGACCCTAGACAAAGTGGACATGAACTCTAGGAGTTTGTCCATGCCTTCCAATCCATGGCATAGTGAGGAAGCTGCTTTAGGTCAATAGCGTGGTCTCACGAGTCGTGGCACGTTATTGTACTTAAAGGAAGCTGCATTATGTCATGAACGAAAAGCGGGCTGCTGTTACCTGTGTCACGAGTCGTGGGGGGTACCAGTGGGTCCGTGGTTCGGTCGATTGGGTTGGGTCTAACGCCCAATTAACATAATTCGCTTGGAGTCCTCGGGATGATGTGAAAGGGTGAGTCAATAATCTTGGGAATCTCGTGGAACGAGAATGGTATGGAATACCTCCCACAGGATCTTTTCCATGCGAATCGTAAAAGCGGGGTATGGGAAAAATCGTTGTGGATCCCAAGCCCACTTGGAAAGGATTTCCCGAAAATCACGTTTGAGAGTACCGTGTTTTCGTATAAATAGTGGGAGGATTAAATGACTAAAGTCCATGCATTTAATTATTTTATCAAACCACCGTCTTTTATTTTCTGCTGATCGCGCGCTGTTTTCTAAAATGTAGATTTTAAAATGTCTAAGAACCCACTTTCCACCATTCTTGAGACAAACAAATTCAACGGAACAAACTACAACGACTGGTTGCGAAATCTCAGGATAGTCCTAGATTACGAGAACCAAGGCTACGTCATGGACGAGCCTCTCCCTAGGACCTTACCGGAAGGATCCACGCCAGAAGAACGTGAGACGTTCGAGACTTGGCATAAGGATAACCGGAAGGTCCGTAGCATCATACTTGCTTCGATGACCAATGAGATTCAGAAGCAGTATGAAAGGCTAGACGATGTCCCTTCCATTATGGCTCGCCTAAAGGATTGCTATGCAATCCCGGACCGGCATACTAGGTATGTCGCGACCAAGGCGTTCTTTGGAACTAAAATGACAGAAGGATCCTCTGTACAAGAGCACGGGGTTAAAATGCTTACCCTGGTGGAAAAGCTCGAGGACCTAAAGGCAGGTCTCGATAATGAAACGTACATAGATGTGATCCTTCAGTCACTCCCACCCTCCTTTGACCAATTTATCGTCAACTACAACATGAACGCACTTGAGAAAGGCATTCATGAGTTGATCAATATGTTGGTGCAATACGAGGCAACGACTAAGAAGTCCACGCCTTCGGTATTGTTTGGAGGTGCTTCAACTTCTAATACGAAAGGCAAGGGTGCCGGACGTTGGAAAAAGAAGAAAGGGAAGGGAAAGGCCGTCAAAGCAGCTACGAACACTAAGAGTGTTCCCATTGCCAAAGAGCGGAAAGGCAAAGGAAAGGGAAAGATTGTCTCCAAGCAACAGTCAAAGGCATATGACATATGTATCAACTGCCGTGAGAAAGGGCATTGGAAGAGAGAGTGCCCCAAACTCTTCTCGAACCAAGGTATATATGTGATTGAGGTTAATATGGTCACTAGTTCTGCCTCTTGGGTATTAGATACCGGCTGTGGAGCTCACATTTGCAATGACTTGCAGGTGTTGAAAAGAAGCAGAAAACTGGGTAGCGGGGACATGATCCTGAAGCTTGGGAATGGTAAGCCCATCTCGGCAGAAGCAGTAGGATCCGCCACTCTAGTGATTAGTGATAATATTAGCATAGATTTAGAACAAGTTTATTTTGTACCCAGTATGATTAAAAACATCATTTCCATTCCATTGTTGGACAATAGGGGTTATGAGTTTAGAATCAATAAAAATTGCTTTTATTTGATGAGGTGTGGAATTGCTCATCTACTTGGTACATTACATAACGGACTCTATATCTTGCAACAAACGAATTTTGTCCTCAATGCACAACACAAACGAAAACTAGATAATAACGGGAACGCACGTCTGTGGCACGCTAGGCTAGGTCACATATCCCAAGATAGGATGAAAAGGTTGGTAGACTCAAAGAACCTAGAGGTTGGGGACTTGAACGATCTACCAACTTGTGAGTCCTGTCTAAGAGGGAAAATGACCAAGAGGCCCTTTGTAGGACAAAGCAGGCTTGCCACAGGTCTGTTGGACTTGGTCCATACAGACGTATGTGGACCACTAAGGACGCAGGCCCGAGGTGGGTTCTCCTACTTCATAACCTTCACCGATGATCATTCACGGTATGGTTATGTTTACCTGATGAGGTACAAGTCTGAAGCTCTTGAGAGGTTTAAAGAATTCAGACTTGAAGTGGAGAACCAAACCAACTGCAAAATTAAAATCCTTCGGTCGGACCGAGGCGGTGAATACCTTAGTACGGAGTTCCTAGACTATCTAAAAGAACATGGTATAATATCAGAATGGACACCTCCAGGAACACCGCAGTTAAATGGTGTCTCTGAAAGGAGGAATCGAACCCTGTTGGACATGGTTCGGTCCATGATGAGTTTTACCAAATTGCCCTTATCGTTTTGGGGCTATGCACTAGAAACGGCGGCCAAATTATTGAATTTGGCGCCTACTAGCACATTGACCTAAACGCCATATGAGATATGGCACGGCAAGCCTGCATCCTACAACTACTTGAAAGTGTGGGGTAGCCCCGCATACGTCAAGAGGTTAGTGGGAAATAAGTTAGAATCTAGGTCTAGCTTATGCAGGTTCGTTGGATACCCTAAAAGAAACTGCGGGTTATTACTTTTATGACCCCTTGGAACAAAAGGTGTTTGTTTCAAGAAATGCAGTATTCTTGGAGCAAGGCTTCCCCGGAGGATATCCAACCTGATGAGCTGATCCTTGAGGAATCAAGTGATGAAATTCAGCCATCAGAAGAAGCCGCGGAACCCTCACTTAGAGGATTCAGGATAGACGGCCGAAGGGCTGACCAACCTCGAGAAGTCCAACATGCTAGGCATGAAGGACAGCCTCAGGAACAACCAGCCCCGGTTCCTGAACCACCGGCTCCGATACAGTCAGCGCCCACAGTCACCACTGACGTTCCCGTTCTCCGTAGGTCCACTAGAGAGTCCAGACCTCCAATGAGATATGGCTTTCTAGGTGCGACCGATCTTTTGGATAACGATCCTAAGACTTATGGAGAAGCGATGTCTGACATCGACTCCGGGAAATGGCTTGAGGCCATGAAAGCCGAAATGGACTCCATGAGCGAAAACCAAGTTTGGAGTCTCGTAGATCCACCGAAAGGTGTTAAGCCAGTGGGCTGTAAGTGGGTCTACAAGCGCAAACTTGGCGTTGATGGAGAAGTCACAACCTTTAAGGCTAGGCTTGTAGCTAAGGGATACACTCAACGACCCGGGGTCGATTTTGAGGATACCTACTCGCCTGTAGCCATGGCTAAGTCCATTCGGATTCTGCTCGCCATAGCAGCATGGTATGACTATGAGATATGGCAGATGGACGTGAAAACGGCCTTCCTCAACGGTTTCGTTGAAGAAGAGATCTATATGGATCAGCCGCAGGGTTTCACGGTCACTGGAGAAGAACAGAAAGTCTGTCGCCTCCAGAAGTCCATCTATGGCCTCAAACAAGCCTCCCGAAGTTGGAACATTCGATTTGATGAAGTAATACGGGGATATGACTTCATCAAAAACGAATCCGACCCTTGTGTATACAAGAAGGTCAGTGGGAGCTCAATAGTGTTCCTAGTGCTTTATGTGGATGACATTCTGCTCATTGGTAATGACGTCAGAATGTTAGGAAACACAAAAGCATGGTTGTCAACCCAGTTTTCCATGAAGGACTTGGGTGAAGCCTCCTACATCCTAGGCATCCAGATTGTCAGGGACAGATCTAAAAGGATGTTAGGACTCACCCAAAACTCGTATATGGAGAAAGTCCTAAAGAGATATCGAATGGACAACTCAAAACGAGGATTCCTTCCAATGAGGCATGGGATCAAGTTATCCAAGAAACAGTCCCCACAGACTGATGAGGAACTTGAAAGGATGAAGGTCATCCCCTATGCCTCCGCCGTAGGTAGCATACAATATGCGGTCCACTGCACTAGGCCTGACATTGCATACGCTTTGAGCGTAACAAGCAGATATCAGTCCTGCGCAGGAGAGGCACATTGGAATGCTGTTAAGGGCATCCTTAAGTACCTAAGAAGGACTAAGGAAATGTTCCTAGTCTATGGCAATGGAGAACTAATTCTGGAAGGCTTTAGCAACGCTAGCTTCCAGTCTGATTACGATGATGCCAAGTCTCAATCGGGGTACGTGTTCAAACTCAATGGAGGAGTAGTAGCTTGGAAAAGTTCCAAGCAAGCCACCGTTGCTGACTCCACCACAGAGGCTGAATACATAGCAGCTTCAGAAGCTGCTAAGGAAGCGGTTTGGATGAGAAACTACATCCAAGAGTTGGGTGTGGTGCCTAGCATCGCCGAGCCCGTTGTCATCTTCTGTGATAACAACGGCGCTATAGCGCAAGCAAAGGAACCGAGATCTCATCACCGTTCCAAACATATTCTTAGACGCTACCATCTTCTTAGAGAAATGGTAGGAAGAGGTGACGTCCGGATGGATCGAGTCAACTTGGCAGACAACACAACAGACCCGCTGACAAAGCCTATGTCGCAGAGCGCTCATACGCAACATCTTGAGAAGATGGGGATTAAGCATATGGGCAATTGGCTTTAAAGGTCAAGTGGGAGATTGTTAGAATAGGTGACCATGTAAGCCAATTTTGGCAGGAATATGTAACCTATGTCTAGACAATTCTTTGGTATTTGATAAAATATGTATGAATAAAGAAGTGAAATTTCATATGGCAATACTTTGTTTACGTTCACTTATCTGCATTTACATTTCTGTTCACTACGCAAAACAAAGCCCACGGACTGAGAAACGATTTCGGGGACTGGGACTACGCTTGGAGGTAGGTCCATGAAATCAGTCTTACCGAATCAGTCCGGAAATCTCCAAGTCAAGGAATCCCGAAAATGGGTACCGAGATCCCCTTTGAGACTTGCACTAAGCATCTGCTGTCGTATTTCATCGACGGGTGACGAAGGTCGTCTAAGCAGTGTTAGTGGGTCAGCGTGCTAGGAAGCAGCTGCTGAGGTGACTCGCGGGAACCGTCTTACGGAGGACCTTGAGTATGGGCAGCAAGGTATGACGTGTATTCCCGGTTCCAACGGTACAGGCCAAGTCCTTTGACTTGAGGAACTGCTGAGTTTACCTGTGCATCAGGTCTGTATCTTAGATATGGTGAGAGATTGCCAAAATACTCTTGAGTAGTCATAAGCCATGTCTAGTGCAGCTCGGGTGTACAAAGTGACAGTAGCTTCCAAGAAAGGATCTGTCTCCTGTCAAAAGGTGTTGACAGTTGAGTCTCATATATGCTCTGTGTCTTGTCCCTAAAATCTGTGGCCACAGTGACTGAACAGAAGGGAAAAGGTTTCCCTTGCAGCGTTTAGTGGGGACAGACCGACACTTAGGTCCAAAATGGGTACCTGCATCTTCCGTGCCCTAGACCCTAAGTGATGAGACCGAAGACAGAAAGACAAGTGTACTGTTAGAACCTAAATGTTCATCCCCGAATATTTCACCTAGTCTCTAGTGCCATGGACCGTTGCTAGATGGCCACTCATGGTAAAGGACGGGTTCTAGGAATCCGACCAAGTCTAGCTGAATGGTGAACCTAAAGAGTCACACACTATCCACACACGCTTAGTATTTAATTTGGAATTAAATATTGGAGTAAAGGAATGATTAAATTAGATTTAATCGGGTCCTATATTTTCTTGGAGAAATTAATTCCTTCTATTTGATAAGAGGAATTAAATTAATAAATAGGATTTATTAAAAGGGTTGATTTAATGGGCTTAGAATAAATAATAATATTTATTTATAATATTATATTTATTCTTTTAGCCTTTGGGAATATTTAATAGGATTTAAATATTCCATTAAATTAAAATCAACGGTCGAGATGGAAAGGGGAGATGGAAGGCTAGGATTCGTTTGACTAGGTCAAACACTAGTTTGACTAGGACTTTGACTAGGTCAAAATCCTAGTCAAATTAGGTTACTTAGAGTTTGAGTTTAAAGAGGATTAAACTCTTCCTCTATATAAACCCCTAGCTTCCAACATTTAAAGGATGATGATTCTTGAAAACACACACACAACACACACTCTCTCCTCCCCTCTCTCGTCCGCCCCTCTCTCTCTCTCTCTCACCAAGAAAATATTTTTCTTAGTTCTTTTTGTTCTTGGAACATCAAGAACTTTGACGAACCAATACCGTTAATTGATAACGAGTTATTGATTCGTCCACTCCAAAAATAATACTTGTTCGTTGCTAGCACGACGTGCAAGATACGTGGGTGGATCGTGTGTCACGATTTGGAGGATCTCAAGAACGAGGTCTTGGTGCAAAAACGGGGAACAACGCGAGTAGCAGTTGAAGACGAAAACGACAACGGGTAGGTCTCGTTTAAGATTTTCGTCCCTCTTTATTTTTAACTCTATGGCCTCCATGATTTATTTAATTGTGTTATGATCATGAGACACACCGAACGCCCGGGAACCTCAAGGGCACACCCCTTGAGCGTGTTCTTTAAATTAAAAGCATGCCTTTTATTTTAATATGTTTATTTTTACCGCGCTTCCGCATTCGCGCAATTCCCGGGACGATCCACCGGATTTCCTTTCAGAAGGATCGTACCCATACGGAATCGGCGCCTAAATGTTCACGCCAATTCACCTAGTCTCTAGTGCCATGGACCGTTGCTAGACGGCCACCCATCGTAACGGGCCCTTGTGGGACACGGGCCCAAGTCTAGTTGAGGGTGAACCTAAAGGGTCATACACAAATCACCGAGGAGGTTGAGAGATCGACTTGGAGTCAATCTCGAAGGATAAAATAAGTAATTGGATTACTTGAGGGAAAGTCCATTGGATGGACGGGCCGATATTGTATCGGGCTTTCATTTAATCGGTAAATTGGATTTCCGATTAAATATGGAAAGTTGAGATGTTGAGACGTTGGATCTTTTAATTGGATTAAAAGATCAACGGGAATAATTTTAGTGGACATTAAATTGGATTTAATATTGGGTTCGTCGTAATTGGATTACGATAAAACCTGGTCCGTTAAATTATACCCGAGAGGAGAAATAATTCCTAATTTGGAATAGGAAGAAGTTGGACTTTTTCCCTTAATTAAACATAGCCGACATGCTCCCTTGGAGGAAGCAAAATCAGCCATGTTGCATGCTAGGTGGTATGTTGACTTGTCTCTTTTGGAAAGAGACAAATCAACTCCAATCAAGCTCTTCCCTTTTGGTATGATTTGATCATACCATAAATTTTGGTAGGCTTGATTGAAGAATTGATGATGATTGATTGGAATGAATCTAGACATCCTTGGATGAACCTAGACACATTCCAATAATCACATTAATTATGTATATATATTAGAATATACAACACCTAACATAAGTGATTCATTATTCATCTTTTTCTAGGAAAAAGAGAAGACAAAAATCCTCTCCTCTCTCTCAAAATTTCGTGCTCCTTCCCTCTCTTACACTTGTGTTCTTCACTTGATTTTGAATCAAGAAGAAGAACAAAGTAAGTTTAAGAGAACACTAATTCATAGTGTTCTTCTCTTAAACCGATTCCTTCCTAAACCCGTTCTTTTCTAGCAAGAAGAAAGTGTGTTTTTTCCGGTGTGGTGTGGATCACCTTTGGAGAATCCATACGTTTGGATTTCGTGAGCATTCCAGAGAAGGAACAACGCTAGTAGCCGGGAGCATACGCTAAACAATCAAAGGTAACGGTTTATTACGCTTTGATTGATTTCATTTGTATATCTATGCCCTATGTGTTTAAATATATGTTTTAATATTTACACATCCTACATCGAACGCCCGGTTGAGCACCCAAGGGTACACCCCTTGGGATTCGCGTATTTTGAATTTGATTTAAATTTACGCACTTTTCCACGCTTTCTCGCTTCCGCTCGCGCTCCCGGGCGGATCCGCTTGTCCTTCAAGTGGTATCAGAGCCCGGTTTGATGTAAGGGGCATAGATCTATGTGTTTGACATGATCTACTTGCTTTTAAATGGCTTTATTGGCATGTTGGATTACATAAATATATGAATAATATGATGATTCAATTGTTTGGATTTAATGGACTTTTGGCATGCTTAATTTTGTTAGATTGGATCTAAAATTGCATGCTTATTTTCAGAATAATATTAATGTTATTGTGCTGAAACTGTTTTAAAAAAAAAAAAAAAAAAATTTGGTCGGGCCGGCAGTGGCCGCGGGCAGGCGGGCGCCAGCGCGCGCGTGCTGTGCGCAGCCGGCCGCTGCTGGCCGAGGGCCAGCGCGCGGCACATCGCGCGCGCGCGCTGCCCTGTGCGCGCGGCCGGCCGGCCAGCACAACGGCTGGATCGTTTTGTGCCGTTTTTCGACTTTTTTCAGAAAATTTAATTTTCTGTATTTTCTGCACAATATTCTGAAAATATATTAATTTTGCATTTTTGATTTTGGAATAATTGGATTATTCCTTGGATTAATTTTGCTTAATTAATTTGGGATTAATACATGCATTGGATGCATTGTGTAAAATGTCCATTAAATTTAAAATTTGAATTTTGCATATTATTTATATGTTTATGCTTTTATGATGTTGGACATCACTTGGATATTTGGAATATCCATTGGTTTTATGCATGATTATTTGGAATAATTATGTTATGTGAGTTGATGGAATCAACATGGGATGATCACAAAGCCCTAGACCTTGTGTATGGATGAATGAATGTTTATTTATTTTCTGTTGGGTGGGGCCTGCGTGCCTCTTGTTTTTTGGGACTATCATCTCCCGTATTTTCAGCCTCATGATGTTAAGGCTTGTTTTCTTTATTACCGATGTATTACTTTCAGTTGTAATGAGAGTAGATAGGATTGGTGAGGTTTCAATTTTAACAAGCAATTGGAGTCGGAGACCCCAAGGAAGAGCATCAAGGCGTGAAACAAGAGCACTACAAGGCCCATTGGAATGACAATGGGTATATTACTATTGTAATAATTTAGGACCACCCTAGACAGACCATAGACTCACTGCGGGCTCAGTGAGTCGCATAGGTTGGGCTTGTGATCATCCTAATAGGGGTATGCTATGTTTTATGCATGCGGCGTTTTTTTATTTATCGCTTTAAATATTGGATATTTATGCATGCTAAAACACCATAATGTGATGAGGTCTCGGTCACACTTAAACTCTCATTTGGTTGGACCAAATTAAATATTAGGCCCAGAACGGACTTGGATCAAAATGGTATTTTGGTCTGTCCGAGCCTTCCATCCACAGCAATATGGTGAGGAAGCTACCACTACCCAAGTGTGGTCTCACGAGTCGTGGCACACTTGGAATAAGGGAAAGCTGCACTATTGTTGTGAACAAAAAGACTGCGCTCGCTGTTTCCCTGTCTCACGAGTCGTGGGGGGCGACAGTTTGAGGCATGATTTGGTTGATGGGTCGGGCCTAACACTGAGTAACATGGTTCGCTTGGAGTCCTCGGGACCATGTGAATAGGTGAGGCAAAATATCTTGGGAATCTCATTGGATGAGAATGATATTGGATATCTCCCACAAGGTCTTCTTCATGTGAATCGTAAAAGCGGGGCATGGAGATTACGCTTGTGGATCCCAAGCCCACTAGGAAATGGTTTCCCGAAACTCCGCTTGAGAGTGGCCGACTTTCGTATAAATAGTGGGAGGGTTAAAGACTAAAAGACCAAGTCTTCAACTTGAACAATAATATTACCATCATCTGCTAATTTCTGCTTTACATTTTTAATAATGTAGATATGTCTAAGAAACCGTTAACCATGATTCTTGAGACTAACAAATTCAACGGAACGAACTACTCGGACTGGCTGAGAAACCTGAGGATTGTCCTCGGTTTCGAGAACCAAGGCTACATCTTGGACGAGCCGCCACCGAGCGACTTACCGGAGGGGGTCCACACCTGAAGAACGTTTGACGTTCGAGAAATGGCATGAGGACAACCGGAAAGTACGCAGTATCATACTGGCTTCGATGTCTAACGACATCCAGAAGCAGTATGAGAGGCTGGACAACGTCTCCGCCATAATGCTCCGCATGAACAAGGTTTATGCGGTTCCGGATAGGCATATTAGATATGCCGCCACAAAAGCATTCTTTGGCACCAAGCTCGCTGAAGGAGCGTCTGTACAGAGTCATGGGGTCAAGATGCTCTCCCTAGTGGAGAAACTCGAGGACCTTAAAGCTGGGCTTAACAATGACACGTACATTGACGTGATCCTCCAGTCGCTTCCTCCATCCTACGACCCGTTTGTTGTAAACTACAACATTAACGGACTTGAGAAGTCTATTCATGAGTTGATCAACATGCTGGTCCAATACGAGGCAACGACCCACAAGTCGGCGCCGGCGGTATTGATAGGAGAGGCTTCAACCTCCAAGGCGAATGGCAAGAGGGCCGGACGCTGGAAGAGGAAGAAGGGCAAAGGGAAGACGGTTGCGGCCCCTGCTCGCGCTCTGGGGGTCCCTGTTGCTCCGGTTGGACTGAGCAAAGGGAAAGGGAAGACCCGTGGTTCTCAGTGGTCCAAGGCAAATGATGTCTGCATGCATTGCCAAGGGAAAGGGCATTGGAAGAGGGAGTGCCCACAACTCCTCTCCAACCCAGGTGTGTTTGTGGTTGAAGTTAATATGATTACTAATTCTGCTTCATGGGTATTGGATACCGGGTGTGGTGCTCACATCTGCAATGATTTGCAGGCACTGCAAAGAAGCAGAAGGCTAACGAAGGATGAGATGATCCTGAGGCTAGGCGATGGCAAGGCCGTTGCTGCGGAGGCCGTAGGATCACTAGAGTTAGCCATTAGTAGTCATGTTAGGATTGTACTGAACGACTGTTTCTATGTACCTAGCATGATTAAAAAACATTGTTTCCATCCCGGTTCTTGATAAGGAGGGATATGAATTTACCATCAATAAAAACGGTTTTTTCATTATCAAAGATGGTATTTCTCATTTGCTTGGTACATTGGTCAACGGTCTGTACATACTTCAACAGTCTAATTGGATTATGATTGCAGAACACAAACGAAAACATGATGATCATAATAACGCACAGATATGGCATGCGAGGTTAGGTCATATCTCTAAAGATAGGATAAGAAGGTTGGTGGACTCAAAGAGTCTTGAAATAGACGATTTGGACAACCTACCGACCTGCGAATCCTGTCTAAAGGGAAAGATGACCAAGAAACCCTTTGTTGGACAAAGTACGCTAGCCAGTGGTCTGTTGGATTTGATCCATACAGATGTCTGTGGTCCACTAAATACTCAGGCTAGAGGTGGGTACTCGTACTTCATAACCTTTACCGATGATCACTCACGGTATGGTTATGTTTACCTGATGAGGTACAAGTCTGAAGCCTTTGGAAGGTTTAAGGAATACAGACTTGAAGTAGAGAACCAAACCGGTCGAAAGATCGAAGCCCTTCGGTCGGACCGAGGTGGAGAGTATTTGAGTGGTGAGTTTACTGATTATCTAAAAGAGAATGAGATTCTCTCTCAGTGGAGCCCTCCTGGAACACCGCAGCTTAATGGTGTATCTGAAAGGAGGAATCGGACCTTGTTGGACATGGTCCGATCCATGATGAGTTTTACCGAACTACCCCTTTCGTTCTGGGGATACGTTCTTGAGACGGCGGCCAAAGTTTTGAACTTGGCGCCATCTAAAAGGGTATCCCAGACGCCATATGAGATATGGCATGGCAAGCCTGGCTCCTACAAATACTTGAAAGTGTGGGGTTGCCCCGCATATGTCAAGAGATTAGTGGGAGATAAACTGGACTCGAGGTCTAGTTTATGCAGGTTCATCGGCTATCTGAAAGAAACTGTGGGGTATTATTTCTATGATCCCTCCGAGCAAAAGGTTTTTATCTCGCGAAACGCAGTGTTCTTGGAAAAAGGTTTTCCATCGGATAGTCGACGCGATGAGGTGCTCCTTGAGGAATCAAGTGAGGAACCCCAAGAGGCGGCAGTGACATCTGAGCCTGAAGTTCCCACTGATATTGTTCCAGTCCTCCGTAGGTCGGCCAGAGTATCCCATGCACCTGATAGGTATGGATTTCTGGGCCTGACCGGTCAGTTGGATAATGATCCAAAGACGTACGGAGAAGCGATGTCGGACATTGATTCGGACAAGTGGCTTGAGGCCATGAAATCCGAGATGGACTCGATGGGTACAAACAAGGTTTGGACCCTAGCAGATCCACCAAAAAGGGTTAAACCCGAAGGTGGAACATACGTTTTGATGAAGTCATACGGGGATATGATTTCATCAAGAACGAGTCCGATCCTTGTGTATACAAGAAGATCAGTGGGAGCTCAGTTGCGTTTCTGGTGCTTTACATGGATGACATCTTGCTCATTGGGAATGATGCTAAGATGTTGGGTACCACTAAAGCTTGGCTGTCAATGCAATTCTCCATGAAGGATATGAGCGAGGCATCCTACATCCTTGGCATCAAGATCTACAGGGATAGATCTAGAAGGATGTTAGGAATGGCCCAGTCCTCGTACATTGAGAAAGTCTTGAAGAGATTCAAGATGGAGAACTCAAAACGAGGATTCCTTCCTATGAGGCATGGAATTAAGATATCCAAGAAGCAGTCTCCTAAGACTGATGAGGAGCTTAAAAGGATGTTGGACATCCCCTATGCTTCAGCCGTAGGCAGCATACAGTATGCTGTTTAGTGCACTAGACCTGATGTGGCTTTCGCTTTGAGCGTAACTAGCTGATATCACTGGAGTGCAGTCAAGACTATCCAAAAGTACCTTAAAAGGACTAAGGACATGTTCTTGATCTACGGCGGTGGAGGGTTGATACTGAAAGGCTATAGCGACGCTAGCTTCCAGTCGAATGACGATGATGCCAAGTCTCAGTATGGTTTTGTATTTAGACTAAATGGTGGCGTGGTTACTTGGAAGAGTTCCAAATAGGCTACCACGACGGACTCCATCATAGAGTTTTGAATACATAGCGGCTTTGGAAGCTGCTAAGGAGTGGTTTGGTTGATGAGCTACATCCAAGGGTTGGATGTAGTACCTAGCATTGCTAAGCCTGTAATTATCTTTCATGATAACAACGGGGCGATAGTGCTAGCAAAGGAACCGAGATCTCATCACGATCCAAGCATATTCTTAGACGCTACCATCTACTTAGAGAGATGGATAGCAGGACTGACGTTCGGTTGGACCGAGTCAGCTCCGCAGAAAACATAGCAGATCCACTTGCTAAGCCCATGTCGCAAGTTGCCCATACTCACCATCTGAATAAGAGGTTCGAGGTCAATGGGTGATTGGCTTTAGGTCAAGTGGGAGATTGTTGGAATAGGTGACAAGAAAGCCAATAGGTTTGGCAATTTGTAACCTATCCGACAACTTGATGTGAATGTAATATTTATTATGTGATGAATAAGATAAGTGTTCGTCACCAATGGTACCTTCTTTGTTGCGCTCATCTTACATTTGTTAAAATGGTGTTTAACTTATATCGCAACAAAGCCCACAGACCATGGATAACAACTCGTGCAGTTGGGCCATGCATTGGATGGTGGTCATGAAACCAACAGATTAATAGTTGGGTCTGAAACGTTCCAAGTCGAGGACCTCGAGACAGGGCATCGAGAGTCCTATTGAGACTTGCGTCAAGAGTCGTGTTCATTAGATGAGTGCCGTGTTTCATCGGCGACAGGCGTGGGACGCCTACACGATCTTGATGGGTTGGTCGACTGGGGTCGAGCCGACTGGACTGACTCGCGTGGATCATCATATGGAAGCCTTGGAGGCTTGGTCGGTATGATTGGATTTCCCCGGTTCCGATAGTACGGGAGTAATCCTCAGACTTGAGGAATCATGGCAGTCACGTGCACAGGACGGCTGTATCTTGGATCTGGCAAGAGGTAATCATTCTGTAAGATGATTATCATAAGCCTTGTCCAGTGCAGTCAGAATGTGTAGCGAGGACGGTGGATTCCAAGAAGAGGATCCGTCCCCTGTCAGTATGTGACAGAGGTATCTTCTATGCACTCGGAGACACGTTCATGCTGTTTGAAGCTGTGGCCACAGTGGTTGGTCGAACAGGGAATGGTTTCCTATGTCGACACAATGAAGCATACGTGGTCTCGAGTATTAAGCATAGATGCCTAGTCAAGGATGGGAACCGACGCCTAATTCCATACCCTAGACTAAGGCCGGGAGACGGTAGACGGAAGGATCGTACCCGTACGGAATCGGCGCCTAAATGTTCACGCCAATTCACCTAGTCTCTAGTGCCACGGACCGCTGCTAGACGGCCACCCATGGTAACGGGCCCTTGTGGGACACGGGCCCAAGTCTAGCTGAGGGTGAACCTAAAGGGTCACACACAAATCACCGAGGAGGTTGAGAGATCGACTTGGAGTCAATCTCGAAGGATAAAATAAGTAATTGGATTACTTGAGGGAAAGTCCATTGGATGGACGGGCCGATATTGTATCGGGCTTTCATTTAATCGGTAAATTGGATTTTCGATTAAATATGGAAAGTTGAGATGTTGAGACGTTGGATCTTTTAATTGGATTAAAAGATCAACGGGAATAATTTAAGTGGACATTAAATTGGATTTAATATTGGGTTCGTCGTAATTGGATTACGATAAAACCCGGTCCGTTAAATTATACCCGAGAGGAGAAATAATTCCTAATTTGGAATAGGAAGAAGTTGGACTTCTTCCCTTAATTAAACATAGCCGACATGCTCCCTTGGAGGAAGCAAAATCAGCCATGTTTCATGCTAGGTGGTATGTTGACTTGTCTCTTTTGGAAAGAGACAAATCAACTCCAATCAAGCTCTTCCCTTTTGGTATGATTTGATCATACCATAAATTTTGGTAGGCTTGATTGAAGAATTGATGGTGATTGATTGGAATGAATCTAGACATCCTTGGATGAACCTAGACACATTCCAATAATCACATTAATTATGTATATATATTAGAATATACAACACCTAGCATAAGTGATTCATTATTCATCTTTTTCTAGGAAAAAGAGAAGACAAAAATTCTCTCCTCTCTCTCAAAATTTCGTGCTCCCTCCCTCTCTTACACTTGTGTTCTTCACTTGATTTTGAATCAAGAAGAAGAACAAAGTAAGTTTAAGAGAACACTAATTCATAGTGTTCTTCTCTTAAACCGATTCCTTCCTAAACCCGTTCTTTTCTAGCAAGAAGCACGTGTGTTTTTTCCGGTGTGGTGTGGATCACCTTTGGAGAATCCATACGTTTGGATTTCGTGAGCATTCCGGAGAAGGAACAACACTAGTAGCCAGGAGCATACGCTAAACAATCAAAGGTAACGGTTTATTACGCTTTGATTGATTTTATTTGTATATCTATGCCCTATGTGTTTAAATATATGTTTTAACATTTACACATCCTACATCGAACGCCCGGTTGAGCACCCAAGGGTACACCCCTTGGGATTCGCGTATTTTGAATTTGATTTAAATTTACGCACTTTTCCATGCTTTCTCGCTTCCGCTCGCGCTCCCGGGCGGATCCGCTTGTCCTTCAGTCAATGTACGTGTCATTATTAAGCCCAGCTTTAAGGTCCTCGAGTTTCTCCACTAGGGAGAGCATCTTGACCCTATGACTCTGTACAGACGCTCCTTCAGCGAGCTTGGTGCCAAAGAATGCTTTTGTGGCGGCATATCTAATATGCCTATCCAGAACCGCATAAACCTCGTTCATGCGGAGCATTATGGCGGAGACGTTGTCCAGCCTCTCATACTGCTTCTGGATGTCGTTAGACATCGAAGCCAGTATGATACTGCGTACTTTTCGGTTGTCCTCATGCCACTTCTCGAACGTGAAACGTTCTTCAGGCGTGGAGCCCTCCGGTAAGTCGCTCGGTGGCGGCTCGTCCAAGACGTAGCCTTGGTTCTCGGAACCGAGGACAATCCTCAGGTTTCTCAACCAGTCCAAGTAGTTCGTTCCGTTGAATTTGTTAGTCTCAAGAATCATGGTTAATGGGTTCTTAGACATATTTACATTAATGAAAATGTGAAGCAGAAATTAGCAGATGATGGTAACATTATTGTTCAAGTTGAAGACTTGGTCTTTTAGTCTTTAACCCTCCTACTATTTATACGAAAGTCCGCCACTCTCAAGCGGTGTTTCGGGAAACTATTTCCTAGTGGGCTTGGGATCCACAAGCGTAATCTCCATGCCCCGCTTTTACGATTCACATGAAGAAGACCTTGTGGGAGATATCCAATATCATTCTCCTCCAATGAGATTCCCAAGATATTTTGCCTCACCTATTCACATGGTTCCGAGGACTCCAAGCGAGCCATGCTACTCAGTGTTGGGCCCGACCCATCAACCAAATCATGCCTCAAACTGTCGCCCCCCACGACTCGTGAGATAGGGAAACAACGAGTGCAGTCTTTTTGTTCACAACAATGGTTCAACTTTCCCCTAGTCCAAGTGTGCCACGACTCGTGAGACCACACTTGGGTAGTGGTAGCTTCCTCACCACATTGCTGTGGATGGAAGGCTCGGACAGATAAAAATACCATTTTGATCCAATTCCGTTTTGGGCCTAATATTTAATTTGGTCCAACCAAAAGAGAGTTTGTGTATGACCGAGACCTCATCACATTATGGTGTTTTAGCATGCATAAATGTCCAATATTTAAAGCGATAAATAAATAGGCCGCATGCATAAAACATAGCATACCCCTGTTAGGATGATCACAAGCCCAACCTATGCGACCCACTGAGCCCACAGTGAGTCTGTGGTCTGTCTAGGATGGTCCTAAATTATTACAATAATAATATACCCATTGTCATTCCAATGGGCCTTGAAGTGCTTCTTGTTTCACGCCTTGATGCTTCTCCTTGGGGTCTCCGACTCCAATTGCTTGGTAAAATCAAAACATCACCAATCCTATCTACTCTCATTACAACTGAAAGTAATACATTGGTAATAAAGAAAACAAGCCTTAACATCATGAGGCTGAAAATACGGGAGATGATAGTCCCAAAAACAAGAGGCACGCAGGCCCCACCCAACAGAAAATAAATGATCTTACATTCATCCATACATAAGGTCTAGGGCTCTTGTGATCATCCCATGTTGATTCCATCAACTCACATATAACATAATAATCCCAAATTAATTAATTCAAGGAATAATCCAATTATTCAAAAATCAAAAATGCAAAATTAACATATTTTCAGAATATTTTTCAGAAAATATAGAAAATCAAATTTTCCGGAAAATGTCGAAAAACGGCACAAAACGGCCCAGCCGTTGTGCCGGCGGGCAACCCGCGGGCGCGCTCTGTTCCGTGCGCTGGCCTAGGCCGGCAGTGGCCGGCTGCGCATAGCGCGCGCCCCCCTGTGCACAGCATGCGCGCGCATGGCGCGCGTCCGCTGCCATTCCATCCCAATTTTTTTTTTTATTCAACATCCTTTTTCAGCACAATAACAGTAACATTTTTCTGAAAATAAGCATGCAATTTTTAGATCCAATCTAACAAAATTAAGCATGCCAAAAGTCCATTAAATCCAAACAATTGAATCATCATATTATTCATATATTCATATAATCTAAGATGACAATAAAGCCATTAAAAGCAAGTAGATCATGCCAAAAACATAGATGTATGCCCCTTACATCGAACCGGGCTCTGATACCACTTGAAGGACAAGCGGATCCGCCCGGGAGCGCGAGCGGAAGCGAGAAAGCAAGAAAAGGGTGCGTAAATTTAAATCTAATTTAAATAAACGAATCCCAAGGGGTGTACCATTGGGTGCTCAACTGGGCGTTCGATGTAGGATGTGTAAATATTAGAAACATATATTTAACCACATAGGGCATAAATGTATAGTAAATCAATCAAAGCGTAGTAAAACCGTTACCTTTGGTTGTTTGGCGTGTGCTCCCGGCTACTTGCGTTGTTCCTTCTACGGAATGCTCACGAAATCCAAACGTATGGATTCTCCAAAGGTGATCACCACACCGGAAGAAACGCACGTTCTTCTTGCTAGAGAAGAACGGGTTTAAGATGGAATCGGTTTAAGAGAAGAACACTATGAATTAGTGCTCTCTTAAACTTACTTTGTTCTTCCTCTTGATTCAAAATCAAGTGAAGAACACAAGTGAAATGGAGGGGGAAAAGCCGTGAGTTAGAGAGGAAGAGGAGATCTGATTTTTGTCTTCTCTTTTTCCTAGAAAAAGATGAATAATGAATCCCTTATGCTTGCTGTTGTATATTCTAATATATATACATAATTAATGTGATTATTGGAATGTGTCTAGGTTCATCCAAGGATGTCTAGATTCATTCCAATCAATCACCATCAATTCTTCAATCAAGCCTACCAAAATTTATGGTATGATCAAATCATAACAAAAGGAAAGAGCTTGATTGGAGTTGATTTGTCTCCTTCAAAAAAAGATAAGTCAACATACCACCTAGCCTGAAATATGGCTGATTTTGCTTCCTCCAAGGGAGCATGTCGGCTATGTTTAATTAAGGGAAGAAGTCCAACTTCTTCCTATTCCAAAATAGGAATTATTTCTCCTCTCGGGTAAAATTTAACGGACTGGGTTTTATCGTAATCTAATTACGACGAACCCAACATTAAATCCAATTTAATGTCCATTTAAATTTTTCCGTTGATCTTTTAATCCAATTAAAAGATCCAACGTCTCAACGTTTCAACTTTCCATATTTAATCGAAAATTCAATTTACCGATTAAACGAAGGCCTGATACAATATCGGCCCGTCCGTCCAATGGACTTTCCCTTAAGTAATCCAATTACTTATTTATCCTTCGAGATTGACTCCCAGTCGATCTCTCAACCTCCTTTTTGTTACATCTGTGGAGGCCCATAAGGCGAGAGAGGTGATTTGTGTGTGACCCTTTAGGTTCACACTCAGCTAGACTTGGGCCCGTGTCCCACAAGGGCCCGTTAGCATGGGTGGCCGTCTATCAACGGTCCATGGCACTAGAGACTAGGTGAATTAGCGTGAACATTTAGGCGCCGATTCCATACGGGTAAGATCCTTCCATCTACCGTCTCCCGGCCTTAGTCTAGGGTATGGAATTGGGCGTCGGTTCCCATCCTTGACTAGGCATCTATGCTTAATACTCGAGACCACGTATGCTTCATTGCGTCGACACAGAAAACCATTCCCTGTTTGACCAACCACTGTGGCCACAGCTTTAAACAGCATGAACATGTCTCCGAGTGCATAGGAGATACCTCTGTCACATACTGACAGGGGACGGATACTCTTCTTGGAATCCACCGTCCTCGCTACACATTCCGACTGCACTGGACAAGGCTTATGATGATCATCTTACAGAATGATCACCTCTCGCCAGATCCAAGATATAGCCGTCCTGTGCACGCGACTGCCATGATTCCTCAAGTCTGAGGATTACTCCCATACTATCAGAACCGGGGAAAACCAATCATACCGACCAAGCCTCCAAGGCTCCCATATGATGATTCCCGCGAGTCAGTCCAGTCGGCTCGACCCCAGTCGACCAAACCCATCAAGATCGTGTAGGCGTCCCACGCCTGTCGTCGATGAAACACGACAGTCATCCAATGAACACGACTCTTGACGCAAGTCGCAATAGGACTCTCAATGCCCTGTCTCGAGGTCCTCGATATGGAACGTTTCAGACCCAACTCTTAATCAGTTGGTTTCATGACCACCATCCAATGCGTGGCCTAACTGCACGAGTTGTTAACCAGGGTCTGTGGGCTTTGTTGCGATATAAGTTAAACACCATTTTAACAAATGTGAAATGAGCGCAACAAAGTAAGCACCAGAAGTGACAAATACTCATTTTATTCATCACATAATAATATTACATTTACATAAAGTTGTCAGATAGGTTACAAATCGCCAAACCTATTGGCTTTCTGGTCACCTATTCTAACAGGATAATTGTGATTGGTAATCATGTGATGTTAGCATGTATTTTATGTGATTGGATCATATGATTATATGCGTTGGATGGAAATGGATGATCACGAGCCCAAGACCGAATGTATGGTTTAATTTTCTATTGGGCCTGTGTGCCTCTTTTACTGCTTTCTCCTTCTGCCTTTCTAGTTGCCTTGGAATAATAAGGCATTCTACCTCCCTCCTTATGTACTCCCCCGGGTTTTCGCTGGGGTTTCTATTTTTTAATATGTAATGAGAGTAGAATAGAAGAGAGGTTTTAATTTTATGTAATTGGTGGAGAAGGAAGGTTCACATAGAGAGCCCAGACCGGAGGTTCTAAGGCGTTTCCATGAAGAGAAGAAAGAGAAAAGAGACCAAGGCCCATCAGAATGATGATTGGGTTACTATTAATGTAATAGTGTAGGACCAAACGTAGATTGACCATAGATCCACTACGGGCTCAGTGGGTCGCATAGGATTCGGGCTCGTGATCATCCAACAGGGGCGTGCTAGGCTTTAATTTTGCATGTGGTTATTATGATGGATGAATGGTGTTTTATTTATCATATAACTGCCATGGGATGCAATTTATTTTCGCATTATGGATGAATGTGTCAATATCTATTTATGAGATCTCGGTCATTTACTACTCTCACATTGGTTGGACCAATGTCCAAATATTAGACCCTAGACAAAATGGACATGGACTCTAGGAGTTCGTCCATGCCTTCCAATCCATGGCATAGTGAGGAAGCTGATTTAGGTCGATAGCGTGGTCTCACGAGCGTGGCATGTCTATCGTACTTAAAAGAAGCTGCACTACATCATGAACAAAAAGTAGACCACTGCTACCTGTCTCACGAGTCATGGAGGTAGCAGTGGGTCTATGGCTCGGTTGATTGGGTCGGGTCTAACGCCCGATTAGCATGATTTGGTTGGAGTCCTCGGGATCATGTAAAGGGTGAGGCAATAATCTTGGAATCTCGTGGAACGAGAATCGTATGGCATACCTCCCACAGGATTCTTCCCATGTGAATCGTAAAAGCGAGGTATGGGAAAATTCGCTGTGGATCCCAAGCCCACTAGGAAAAAGTTTCCCGAAAACAACGTTTGAGAGTACCATGTTTTCGTATAAAATAGTGGGAGCATTAAATGGCTAAAGACCAAGCATTTAAGTATATAGATATCAAACCTTCGTCTTTTAAATTCTGCTGATCGCGAACTCTGTTTTTAAATGTAGATTTAAAATGTCTAAGAACCCTTTATCAACCATTCTTGAGACCAAAAAATTCAATGGAACCAATTACAACGACTGGTTGCACAATCTTAGGATAATCCTAGATTACGAGAACCAAGGCTACGTCATGGACGAGCCTCTCCCTAGGACCTTACCGGAAGGATCCACGCCAGAAGAACGTGTGACATTCGAGACTTGGCATAAGGATAACCAGAAGGTCCGTACCGTCATACTTGCTTTGATGAGGAATCAGATTCAAAAGCAATATGAAAGGCTAGACGATGTCCCTTCCATTATGGCTCGCCTTAAGGATTGCTATGCAGTCTCGGACCGGCATACTAGGTATGTTGCGACTAAGGCGTTTTTTGGAACTAAAATTACAGAAGGATCCTCTGTATAAGAGCACGGAGTTAAAATGCTTACCCTGGTGGAAAAGTTCGAGGACCTAAAGGCAGGACTCGACAATGAAACGTACATAGATGTGATCCTTCAGTCACTCCCACCCTCCTTCGACCAATTTATTGTCAACTACAACATGAACACACTTGAGAGAGCATTCATGAGTTGATCAATATGTTGGTGCAATACGAGGCAATGACCAAAAAGTCCACGCCTTCGGTATTGTTTGGAGGTGCTTCAATTTCCAAAACGAAAGGCAAGGGTGCCGGACGTTGGAAAAAGAAGAAAGGGAAGGGCAAGCCGTCAAAGCAGCTATGAACACTAAGAGTGTTCCCATTGTCAAAGAGGGAAAAGGCAAAGGAAAGGGAAAAGTTGTCTCCAAGCAACAGTTGAGGGCATATGACATATGTATCAATTGCCGTGAGAAAGGGCATTGGAAGAGGGAGTGCCCCAAACTCTTCTCGAACCAAGGTATATTTGTGATTGAGGTCAATATGGTCACTAAATCTGCCTCTTGGGTATTAGATACCAGCTGTGGAGCTTACATTTGCAATGATTTGCAGGTGCTGAAAATAAGCAGAAAACTGGGTAGCGGGGATATGATCATGAAGCTTGGGAATGGCAAGGCCATCTCGGCAGAAGCAGTAGGATCCGCCACTCTAGTAGTTAGTGATCGTAATAGCATAGAATTAGAGCAAGTTTATTATGAACCCAGTTTGCGTGCGCGCCCCGGTCAGCGGCCTGCCTGAGGCTCGACCGCGCCACCGGCAGGTTGGCTGCGCGTAGCTTTGTGCGCCTGGCACGGGCGGCCGCGCGCAGGCTCCCCTGCCTGCGCGCGTCTGCCCTGCCTGTGTGCATCGACTACGCGCGGCCAGCCTCCGGCTGGTCGGCGTGCTGCGGCGTTTCTCCGTTTTCATTCGATTTTTCACCCCCGTTTCCTAAGAAAAAACAGAAAACCAATGATACCAAAATCACACGAATTAAAAAGCAAGAAAATGACATGCTTTAATAATGATATAACCAAGAATTAAATAAAACATGCCAAGAACACGTTTCATGCTTAAAATGCACGCAAAGCCCTAGGCCTATACATCGAACCAGGCTCTGATACCACTGACAAGATTGTGGATCGTTCCGGGAAATAGCGCGAATGCGGAAGCGCAGTATAAAAATTAAATACAAAAATTAAAACATGCTTTTAATAAAATAAAAGAACACGTTCAACGGGTGTACCCTTGAAGTTCCCGGGCATTCGGTGTATCTCATGAATCAAAAGGCATAAAAGAAATCATAGAGGCCATAGGATTAAAAATAGAGAGAGATGAAAATTTAAACCGGAACCTACCGATTGTCGTCTTCGTCTTCTAATCGATACTCGCGTTGTTCCCGATTTGCTCCAAGTCTCGTATGTGAGACCCTCCAAACAATAACACGCAATCCACCCACGTATCTTGCACGTCGTGCTAGCGAACGAACAAGTATTTTTGGAGAGGATGAATTAATCACACGTTATTAATTAACGGTATTAATTCTCCTATGTTCAATTGTTCCAAGAACAAAAGAACAAGAAATTATTTTCTTGTTGTGAGAGAGAGAGGGCGGATGAGTAGGGAGAGAGGAGAGAGCCGAGTGTGTGTGTGTGTGTCGGAATATCATCACCTCTCAAATAGTGAGGGGCTAGGACTATTTATAGAGGAGGAGTTTAATCCTCTTTAAAATCCAACTTTAAAGAAGACTATTTTGACTAGGATTTTGACCTAGTCAAAGTCCTAGTCAAAGTAGTATTTGACCTAGTCAAATTAATCCTAGCCATCCATCTCTCCCTTTCCATTTCAACCATTGATATAATTTAATGGAATATTTAAAACCTATTTAAACATTCCAAAGGCAAAATAAATAAATATAATAAATATAAATATTTATTCTAGGCCTATTAAATTAATCTCTTCATGTTAGAATAGGTGACCATGTAAGCCAATTTTGGCAGGAATATGTAACCTATGTCTAGACAATTTCAAGTGTTTGATAAAACATTTATGAATAAAGAAATGAAGATTCATATGGCAACACTTTGTTTACGTTCACTTATATCTGCTATTACATATCTGTTCACTACGCAAACAAAGCCCACGGACTGAGAATCGATTTCGGAGACTGGGACTACGCTTGGAGGTAGGTCCATGAAATCAGTCCTACCGAATCAGTCCGAAAATCTCCAAGTCAAGGAATCTCGAAAATGGGTACCGGGATTCCCTTTGAGACTTGCACTAAGCATCTGCTTGTTGGAATAGGTGACCAGAAAGCCAATAGGTTTGGCAATTTGTAACCTATCCGACAACTTGATGTAATTGTAATATTATTATGTGATGAATAAAGTGAGTGTTCGTCACTATTGGTACCTACTTTGTTGTGCTCACTTTACATTTGTTAAAAACGGTGTTTAACTTATATCGCAACAAAGCCCGCAGACCATGGATAACAACTCGTGCAGTTGGGCCACGCATTGGATGGTGGTCATGAAACCAACTGATTAAGAGTTGGGTTTGAAACGTTCCAAGTCGAGGACCTCGAGATAGGGCATCGAGAGTCCTATTGAGACTTACGTCAAGAGTCGTGTTCATTGGATGAGTGCCGTGTTTCATCGGCGGCAGGCGTGGGACGCCTACACGATCTTGATGGGTTGGTCGACTGGGGTCGAGCCGACTGGACTGACTCGCGGGGATCATCATATGGAAGCCTTGGAGGCTTGGTCGGTATGATTGGATTCCCGGTTCCGATAGTATGGGAGTAATCCTCAGACTTGAGGAATCATGGCAGTCACGTGCACAGGACGACTGTATCTTGGATCTGGCGAGAGGTGATCATTCTGTAAGATGATCATTATAAGCCTTGTCCAGTGCAGTCAGAATGTGTAGCGAGGACGGTGGATTCCAAGAAGAGGATTCGTCCCCTGTCAGTATGTGACAGAGGTATCTCCTATGCACTCGGAGACACGTACATGCTGTTTGAAGCTGTGGCCACAGTGGTTGGTCGAACAGGGAATGGTTTCCTGTGTCGATGCAATGAAGCATACGTAGTCTCGAGTATTAAGCATAGATGCCTAGTCAAGGATGGGAACCGACGCCCAATTCCATACCCTAGACTAAGGCCGGGAGACGGTAGACGGAAGGATCGTACCCGTACAGAATCGGCGCCTAAATGTTCACGCCAATTCACCTAGCCTCTAGTGCCATGGACCGTTGCTAGACGGCCATCCATGGTAACGGGCCCTTGTGGGACACGGGCCCAAGTCTAGCTGAGGGTGAACCTAAAGGGTCACACACAAATCACCGAGGAGGTTGAGAGATCGACTTGGAGTCAATCTCGAAGGATAAAATAAGTAATTGGATTACTTAAGGGAAAGTCCATTGGATGGACGGGCCGATATTGTATCGGGCTTTCATTTAATCGGTAAATTGGATTTTCGATTAAATATGGAAAGTTGAGATGTTGAGACGTTGGATCTATTAATTGGATTAAAAGATCAACGGGAATAATTTAAGTGGACATTAAATTGGATTTAATATTGGGTTCGTCGTAATTGGATTACGATAAAACCCGGTCCGTTAAATTATACCCGACAGGAGAAATAATTCCTAATTTGGAATAGGAAGAAGTTGGACTTTTTCCCTTAATTAAACATAGCCGACATGCTCCCTTGGAGGAAGCAAAATCAGCCATGTTTCATGCTAGGTGGTATGTTGACTTGTCTCTTTTGGAAAGAGACAAATCAACTCCAATCAAGCTCTTCCCTTTTGGTATGATTTGATCATACCATAAATTTTGGTAGGCTTGATTGAAGAATTGATGGTGATTGATTGGAATGAATCTAGACATCCTTGGATGAACCTAGACACATTCCAATAATCACATTAATTATGTATATATATTAGAATATACAACACCTAGCATAAGTGATTCATTATTCATCTTTTTCTAGGAAAAAGAGAAGACAAAAATCCTCTCCTCTCTCTCAAAATTTCGTGCTCCCTCCCTCTCTTACACTTGTGTTCTTCACTTGATTTTGAATCAAGAAGAAGAACAAAGTAAGTTTAAGAGAACACTAATTCATAGTGTTCTTCTCTTAAACCGATTCCTTCCTAAACCCATTCTTTTCTAGCAAGAAGAACGTGTGTTTCTTCCGGTGTGGTGTGGATCACCTTTGGAGAATCTATACGTTTGGATTTCGTGAGCATTCCGGAGAAGGAACAACACTAGTAGCCGGGAGCATACGCTAAACAATCAAAGGTAACGGTTTATTACGCTTTGATTGATTTCAATTGTATATCTATGCCCTATGTGTTTAAATATATGTTTTAATATTTACACATCCTACATCGAACGCCCGGTTGAGCACCCAAGGGTACACCCCTTGGGATTCGCATATTTAAATTTGATTTAAATTTGTGCACGTTTTCTCGCGGGAACCGTCTTACGGAGGACCTTGAGTATGGTCAGCAAGGTATGACGTGAGTTCCCGGTTCCAACGGTACATGTCAAGTCCTTTGACTTGAGGAACTGCTGAGTTTACCTGTACATCAGGTCTGTATCTTAGATATGGTGAGAGATTTCCAAAATACTCTTGAGTAGTCATAAGCCATGTCTAGTGCAGCTCGGGTGTACAAAGTGACAGTAGTTTCCAAGAAAGGATCTGTCTCCTGTCAAAAGGCATTGACAGTTGAGTCTCATGTATGCTCTATGTCTTGTCCCTGAAATCTGTGGCCACAGTAACTGAACAGAAGGGAAGGTTTCCCTTGCGGCGTTTAGTAAGGACAGACCGACAATTAGGTCCAAAATGGGTACCTGCATTTTCCGTGCCCTAGACTCTAAGTGATGAGACCGAAGACAGAAGGACAAGTGTACTGTTAGAGCCTAAATGTTCATCCCCGATTATTTCACCTAGTCTCTAGTGCCATGGACCGTTGCTAGATGGCCACCAATGGTAACGGACGGATTCTAGGAATCCGACCAAGTCTGGCTGAAAGGTGAACCTAAAGAGTCACACACTATCCACACACACTTAGTATTTAATTTGGAATTAAATATAGGAGTAAAGGAATGATTAAATTGGATTTAATCGAGTCCTATATTTTCTTGGAGAAATTAATTTCTTCTATTTGATAAAGGGAATTAAACTAATAAATTGGATTTATTAAGGGAATTAATTTAATGGGCCTAGAATAAATATTAATATTTATTTATTTAATTTATTTGGCCTTTTGGAATATTTAATAGGATTTAAATATTCCATTAAATTAAATCAATGGTTGAGATTTAATGGGAGAGATCAAAGGCTAGGATTGAATTTGACAAGGTCAAATTCTACTTTGACTAGGTCAAAATCCTAGCCAAATTAAGCTTCTAAAGAGGTGGAGTTTAAAGAGAATTAAACTCTTCCTCTATATAAATCCCTAGCCTTGCACCTTTTGAAGGATGATGAAATTCCAACACACACACAACACACACTCATTTTTGGCTCTCTCTCCCATTCTCTCGTCCGTCCTCTCTCTCCACTCTCTCCAAGAAATTCTTTTCTAGTTCTCTTGTTCTTGGAACATTAGAACTTGGATGAATCAATACCGTTAATTCATAACGTGTTGTTGATTCATCCACACCAAAATATACACTTGTTCGTTGCTAGCACTATTGGAATAGGTGACCAGAAAGCCAATGGGTTTGGCAATTTGTAACCTATCCGACAACTTGATGTGAATGTAATATTATTATGTGATGAATAAGATGAGTGTTCATCACCAATGGTACCTTCTTTGTTGCCCTCATCTTACATTTGTTAAAACGGTGTTTAACTTATATCGCAACAAAGCCCACAGACCATGGATAACAACTCATGCAGTTGGCCACGCATTGGATGGTGGTCATGAAACCAACTGATTAAGAGTTGGGTCTGAAATGTTCCAAGTCGAGGACCTCGAGACAGGGCATCGAGAGTCCTATTGAGACTTGCATCATGAGTCGTGTTCATTGGATGAGTGCCGTGTTTCATCGGCGACAGGCGTGGGACGCCTACACGATTTTGATGGGTTGGTCGACTGGGGTCGAGCCGACTGGACTGACTCGCGGGGATCATCATATGGAAGCCTTGGAGGCTTGGTCGGTTTGATTGGATTTCCCCGGTTCCGATAGTACGGGAGTAATCCTCAAACTTGAGGAATCATGGCAGTCACGTGCACAGGACGGCTTATCTTGGATCTGGTGAGAGGTGATCATTTTGTAAGATGATCATTATAAGCCTTGTCCAGTGCAGTCGGAATGTGTAGCGAGGACGGTGGATTCCAAGAAGAGGATCCGTCCCCTGTCAGTATGTGACAGAGGTATCTCCTATGCACGCGGAGACACGTTTATGCTGTTTGAAGCTGTGGCCACAGTGGTTGGTCGAACAGGGAATGGTTCCCTGTGTCGACGCAATGAAGCCTATGTGGTCTCGAGTATTAAGCATAGATGCCTATGTTAGAATAGGTGACCAGAAAGCCAATAAGTTTGCGATTTGTAACCTATCTGACAACTTGATGTAAATGTAATATTATTATGTGATGAATAAGATGAGCATTCGTCACCAATGGTACCTTCTTTGTTGCGCTCATCTTACATTTGTTAAAATGGTGTTTAACTTATATCGCCATAAAGCCCACAGACCATGGATAACAACTCGTGCAGTTGGGCCACGCATTGGATGGTGGTCATGAAACCAACTGATTAAGAGTTGGGTCTGAAACGTTCCAAGTCGAGGACCTCGAGACAGGGCATCGAGAGTCCTATTGACACTTGCGTCAAGAGTCGTGTTCATTGGATGAGTGCCGTGTTTCATCGGCGACAGGCGTGGGACGCCTACACGATCTTGATGGGTTGGTCGACTGGGGTCGAGTCGACTGGACTGACTCGTGGGGATCATCATATGGAAGTCTTGGAGGCTTGGTCGGTATGATTGGTTTTCCCCGGTTCCGATAGTACGGGAGTAATCCTAAGACTTGAGGGATCATGGCAGTCGCGTGCACAGGACGGCTGTATCTTGGATCTGCCGAGAGGTAATCATTCTGTAAGATGATTATCATAAGCCTTGTCCAGTGCAGTCAGAATGTGTAGCGAGGACGGTGGATTCCAAGAAGAGGATCCGTGCCCTGTCAGTATGTGACAGAGGTATCTCCTACGCACTCGGAGACACATTCATGCTGTTTGAAGCTGTGGCCAGAGTGGTTGGTCGAACAGGGAATGGTTTCCTGTGTCGACACAATGAAGCATACGTGGTCTCGAGTATTAAGCATAGATGCCTAGTCAAGGATGGGAACCGACGCCCAATTCCATACCCTAGACTAAGGCCGGGAGACGGTAGACGGAAGGATCGTACCCGTACGGAATCGGCGCCTAAATGTTCACGCCAATTCACCTAGTCTCTAGTGCCATGGACCCTTGCTAGACGGCCACCCACGGTAACGGGCCCTTGTAGGACACGAGCCCTAGTCTAGCTGAGGGTGAACCTAAAGGGTCACACACAAATCACCGAGGAGGTTGAGAGATCGACTTGGAGTCACCTTTGGAGAATCCATACGTTTGGATTTCGTGAGCATTCCGGAGAAGGAACAACACTAGTAGCCGGGAGCATACGCTAAACAATCAAAGGTAACGGTTTATTACGCTTTGATTGATTTCAATTGTATATCTATGCCCTATGTGTTTAAATATATGTTTTAATATTTACACATCCTACATCGAACGCCCGGTTGAGCACCCAAGGGTACACCCCTTGGAATTCGCGTATTTTGAATTTGATTTAAATTTACGCACCATTTCTCGCTTTCTCACTTCCGCTCGCGCTCCCAAACGGATCCGCTTGTCCTTCAGCCTAGTCAAGGATGGGAACCGACGCCTAATTCCATACCCTAGACTAAGGCTGGGAGACGGTAGACGGAAGGATCGTACCCGTACGGAATCGGCGCCTAAATGTTCACGCCAATTCACCTAGTCTCTAATGCCATGGATCGTTGCTAGACGGTCACCTATGGTAACGGGCCCTTGTGGGACACGGGCCCATGTCTAGCTGAGGGTGAACCTAAAGGGTCACACACAAATCACCGAGGAGGTTGAGAGATCGACTTGGAGTCAATCTCGAAGGATAAAATAAGTAATTGGATTACTTAAGGGAAAGTCCATTGGATGGACCGGCCGATATTGTATCGGGCTTCCGTTTAATCGATTAATGGATTTTCGGTTAAATATGGAAAGTTGAGACGTTGAGACGTTGGATCTTTTAATTGGATTAAAAGATCAACAGGAATAATTTAAATGGACATTAAATTGGATTTAATGTTGGTTCGTCGTAATTGGATTACGATAAAACCCGGTCCGTTAAATTATACCCGAGAGGAGAAATAATTCATATTTTGGAGTAGGAAGAAGTTGGACTTCTTCCCTTAATTAAACATGGCCGACATGCTCCCTTGGAGGAAGCAAAATCAGCCATGTTTCATGCTAGGTGGTATGTTGACTTATCTCTTTTGGAAAGAGACAAATCGACTCCAATCAATCTCTTCCCTTTTGGTATGATTTGATCATACCATAAATTTTGGTAGGCTTGATTGAAGAATTGATGGTGATTGATTGGAATGAATCTAGACATCCTTGGATGAACCTAGACACATTCCAATAATCACATTAATTATGTATATATATTAGAATATACAACACCTAGCATAAGTGATTCATTATTCATCTTTTTCTAGGAAAAAGAGAAGACAAAAATCCTCTCCTCTCTCTCAAAATTTCGTGCTCCCTCCCTCTCTTACACTTGTGTTCTTCACTTGATTTTGAATCAAGAAGAAGAACAAAGTAAGTTTAAGAGAACACTAATTCATAGTGTTCTTCTCTTAAACCGATTCCTTCCTAAACCCGTTCTTTTCTAGCAAGAAGAACGTGTGTTTCTTCCGGTGTGGTGTGGATCACCTTTGGAGAATCCATACGTTTGATTTCGTGAGCATTCCGAAGAAGGAACAACGCAAGTAGCCGGGAGCATACGCTAAACAATCAAAGGTAACGGTTTATTACGCTTTGATTGATTTCATTTATATATCTATGCCCTATGTGCTTAAATATATGTTTTAATATTTACACATCCTACATCGAACGCCCGGTTGAGCACCGAAGGGTACACCCCTTGGGATTCGCGTATTTTGAATTTGATTTAAATTTACGCACAATTTCTCGCTTTCTCGCTTCCGCTCGCGCTCCCGGGCGGATCCGCTTGTCCTTCATGCACGACGTGCAAGATACGTGGGTGGATCGTGTGTCACGATTTGGAGGGTCTCAAGAACGAGATCTCGGTGCAAAACGGGGAACAACGCGTGTAGCTGTTGAAGACGAAAACGACAACGGGTAGGTCTCGTTTAATATTTTCGTCCTCTTTAATTTTCTACCCTATGGCCTCCATGATCATTTACATGTTGTTTACTCATGAGATACACCGAACACGCGGGAATCTCAAGGGTACACCCCTTGAGCGTGTTCTTTAATTTGATTAAAGCATGCTTTAAATTTTTGTATTTTATTTTATATCGCGCTTCTGCATTCGCGCAATTTCCCGGGACGATCCACATATTCTTTCACGATTAAATCCAATTTAATCATTCCATTTCTCCAATATTTAATTCTAAATTAAATACTTAATCTGTGTGGATTGTGTGTGACTCTTTAGGTTCACCTTTCAGCTAGACTTGGTCGGATTCCTAGAATCCGTCCGTTACCATGGGTGGCCATCTAGCAACGGTCCATGGCACTAGAGACTAGGTGAATATACGGGGATGAACATTAAGGCTCTAACAGTACACTTGTCCTTCTGTCTACGGTCTCACCACTTAGGGTCTAGGGCACGGAAAATGCAGGTACCCATTTTGGACCTAAGTGTCGGTCTGTCCTTACTAAACGCCGCAATTGAAACCTTCCCTTCTGTTCAGTTACTATGACCACAGATTTTAGGGACATGACACAGAGCATCCGTGAGACTCAACTGTCAATGCCTTTGACAGGAGAAAGATCCTTTCTTGGAAACTACTGTCACTCTGTACACCAGAGCTGGACTAGACATAGCTTATGACTACTCAAGTGCTTCTTGGCAATCTCTCACCATATGTAAGATACAGACTTGATATACAGGTAAACTCAGCAGTTCCTCTAGTCAAAGGACTTGACCTGTACCGTTGGAACCGGGAGCACACGTCATACCTAGCCGACCCTACTCAAGGTCCTCCGTAAGACGGTTCCCGCGAGTCACCTCAGTCAGCTACTTCCTAGCAGGCTAACCCACTAACACTGCTTAGACGACCCTCGTCCCCCATCGATGAAATACGACAGCAGATGCTTAGTGCAAGTCTCAAGGGGAATCTCAGTACCCATTTTCGAGATTCCTTGACTTGGAGATTTTCGGACTGATTCGGCGGGACTGATTTCATTGACCTACCTCCAAGCGTAGTCCCAGTCCCCGAAATATGTTTTCAGTCCATGGGCTTTGTTTGCGTAGTGAACAAATATGTAATGCAGATAAAGTGAACACAAACAAAGTAATGCTAAATGAATTCACTTCTTTATTCATTAATAAATTTATCAAAACACTGAAATTGTCTAAACATAGGTTACATTTTGCCCGCCAAGATTGGCTATATGGTCACCTATTCTAACACCCAGTGCTTTATGTGGATGACATTCTACTCATAGGCAATGATGTTAGAATGTTGGGTGACACAAAAGCATGATTATCAACCCGGTTTTCCATGAAGGACTTGGGTGAAGCCTCCTACATCCTAGGCATCCAGATTGTCAGGGACAGATCTAAAAGGATGTTAGGGCTCACCCAAAACTCGTATATGGAGAAAGTCCTAAAGAGATATCGAATGGACAACTCCAAACGAGGATTCCTTCCCATGAGGCATGGGATCAAGTTATCCAAGAAACAGTCCCCGCAGACTGATGAGGAACTTGAAAGGATGAAAGTCGTCCCCTATGCTTCTGCCGTAGGTAGCATCCAATATGCGGTCCACTGCACCAGGCCTGACATTGCTTATGCTTTGAGCGTGACAAGCAGATATCAGTCTTGTGCGGGAGAGGCACATTGGAATGCTGTTAAGGGCATCCGTAAGTACCTAAGGAGGATTAAAGATATGTTCTTAGTCTATGGCAATGGAGAACTGATCCTGGAAGGCTTTAGCGACTCTAGCTTCCAGTCTGATGATGATGGTGCCAAGTCTCAATCGGGATATGTATTCAGGCTCAATGGAGGAGCAGTGGCTTGGAAAAGTTCCAAGCAAGCAACTACTGTTGACTCCACCACTGAGGACGAATATATAGCAGCTTCAGAAGCTGCCAAGGAATCGGTTTGGATGAGAAACTACATCCAAGAGTTGGGTGTGGTGCCTAGCATCGCCGAGCCCATTGTTATCTTTTGTGATAACAACGGTGCAATAGCGCAAACAAAGGAACCGAGATCTCATCACCGTTCCAAACACATTCTTAGACGCTACCATCTTCTAAGAGAAATGGTAGGAAGAGGTGACGTTCGGATGGACCGAGTCAACTCAGCAGACAACACAGCAGATCCGCTGACCGTTGTAGAGCGCTCATACCCAACATCTTGAGAAGATGGGGATTAGACATATGGGCGATTGTCTTTAAGGTCAAGTGAGAGATTGTTAGAATAGGTGACCATGTAGCCAATCTTGGCAGGAGAAATGTAACCTATGTCTAGACAATTTCAAGGATTTGATATATTATTAATGAATAAAGAAGTGAGATTCATTTGGCATTACTTTGTTTTGAAAGGAAATCCGGTGGATCGTCCCGGGAATTGCGCGAATGCGGAAGCGCAGTAAAATAAACATATTAAAATAAAAGGCATGCTTTTAATTTAAAGAACACGCTCAAGGGGTGTGCCCTTGAGGTTCCCGGGCGTTCGGTGTATCTCATGATCATAAAATAACTAAAGAAATCATGGAGGCCATAGAGTTGAAAAATAAAGAGGGACGAAAATCTTAAACGAGACCTACCCGTTGTCGTTTTCGTCTTCAACTGCTACTCGCGTTGTTCCCCGTTTTGCACCAAGACCTCCTTCTTGAGATCCTCCAAATCGTGACACACGATCCACCCACGTATTCTTGTACGTCGTGCTAGCAACGAACAAGTATTATATTGGAGAGGATAGATCAACCACGCGTTATGAATTAACGGGATCGATCTTCCTTTGTTCAATTGTTCCAAGAACAAAAGAACAAGAAAATAATATTTTCTTGGTGAGAGAGAGAGAGAGGGGCGGACGAGAGAGGGGAGGAGAGAGTGTGTGTTTTGTGGTGTGTTTTTCAAGAATCATCAATCTTACAAATGTTGGAAGCTAGAGGTTTATATAGAGGAAGAGTTTAATCCTCTTTAAACTCAAACTCTAAGTAACCTAATTTGACTAGGATTTTGACCTAGTCAAAATCCTAGTCAAACTAGTGTTTGACCTAGTCAAACGAATCCTAGCCTTCCATCTCCCCTTTCCATCTCAACCGTTGATTTTAATTTAATGGAATATTTTAAATCCTATTAAATATTCCAAAAGGCTAAAAGAATAAATATAATATTATAAAATAAATATTATTATTTATTCTAAGCCCATTAAATCAACCCTTTAATAAATCCTATTTATTAATTTAATTCCCTCTATCAAATAGAAGGAATTAATTTCTCCAGAAAATATGGGACCCGATTAAATCTAATTTAATCATTTCTTTACTCCAATATTTAATTCCAAATTAAATACTAAGTGTGTGTGGATAGTGTGTGACTCTTTAGGTTCACCATTCAGCTAGACTTGGTCGGATTCCTAGAATCCGTCCGTTACCATGGGTGGCCATCTAGCAACGGTCCATGGCACTAGAGACTAGGTGAAATATTCGGGGATGAACATTTAGGCTCTAACGGTACACTTGTCCTTCTGTCTTCGGTCTCATCACTTAGGGTCTAGGGCACGGAAAATGCAGGTACCCATTTTGGACCTAAGTGTCGGTCTGTCCTTACTAAACGCCGCAAGGGAAACCTTTTCCCTTCTGTTCAGTCACTGTGGCCACAGATTTCAGGGACAAGACACAGAGCATATATGAGACTCAACTGTCAACACCTTTTGACAGGAGACAGATCCTTTCTTGGAAACTACTGTCACTTTGTGCAACCGAGCTGCACTAGACATGGCTTATGACTACTCAAGAGTATTTTGGCAATCTCTCACCATATCTAAGATACAGACTTGACGCACAGGTAAACTCAGCAGTTCCTCAAGTCAAAGGACTTGGCCTGTACCGTTGGAACCGGGAATACACGTCATACCTTGCTGACCATACTCAAGGTCCTCCGTAAGACGGTTCCCGCGAGTCACCTCAGTCAGCTGCTTCCTAGCATGCTGACCCAATAACACTGCTTAGACGACCTTCGTCACCCGTCGATGAAAATACGACAGCAGATGCTTAGTGCAAGTCTCAAAGGGAATCCCGGTACCCATTTTCGGGATTCCTTGACTTGGAGATTTCCGGACTGATTCGGTGAGATTGAATTCATGGACCTACCTCCAAGCGTAGTCCCAGTCCCCGAAATCGTTACTCAGTCCGTGGGCTTTGTTTGCGTAGTGAACAGAAACGTAAATGCAGATAAGTGAACGTAAACAAAGTATTGCCATATGAATTTTCACTTCTTTATTCATAAATGTTTTTTATCAAATACCAAAGAATTGTCTAGACATAGGTTACATATTCCTGCCAAAATTGGCTTACATAGTCACCTATTCTAACAATCTCCCACTTGACCTTTAAAGCCAATTGCCCATATGCTTAATCCCCATCTTCTCAAGATGTTGCGTATGAGCGCTCTGCGACATAGGCTTTTGTCAGCGAGTTTGCTGTGTTGTCTGCCGAGTTAACTCGGTCCATCCGGACGTCACCTCTTCCTACCATTTCTCTAAGAAGATGGTAGCGTCTAAGAATATGTTTGGAACGGTGATGAGATCTCGGTTCCTTTGCTTGTGCTATAGCGCCGTTGTTATCACAGAAGATGACAACGGGCTCGGCGATGCTAGGCACCACACCCAACTCTTGGATGTAGTTTTTCATCCAAACTGCTTCCTTAGCAGCTTCTGAAGCTGCTATGTATTCAGCCTCTGTGGTGGAGTCAGCAATGGTTGCTTGCTTGGAACTTTTCCAAGCTACTACTCCTCCATTGAGTTTGAATACGTACCCCGATTGAGACTTGGCATCATCGTCATCAGACTGGAAGCTAGCGTCGCTAAAGCCTTCCAGAATTAGTTCTCCATTGCCATAGACTAGGAACATTTCCTTAGTCCTTCTTAGGTACTTAAGGATGCCCTTAACAGCATTCCAATGTGCCTCTCCTGCGCAGGACTGATATCTGCTTGTTACGCTCAAAGCGTATGCAATGTCAGGCCTAGTGCAGTGGACCGCATATTGTATGTTACCTACGGCGGAGGCATAGGGGATGACCTTCATCCTTTCAAGTTCCTCATTAGTCTGTGGGGACTGTTTCCTGGACAACTTGATCCCATGCCTCATTGGAAGGAATCCTCGTTTGGAGTTGTCCATTCGATATCTCTTTAGGACTTTCTCCACATACGAGTTTTGGGTGAGTCCTAACATCCTTTTAGATCTGTCCCTGACAATCTGGATGCCTAGGATGTAGGAGGCTTCACCCAAGTCCTTCATGGAAAACTGGGTTGACAACCATGCTTTTGTGTTTCCTAACATTCTAACGTCATTACCAATGAGCAGAATGTCATCCCCATAAAGCACTAGGAACACTATTGAGCTCCCACTGACCTTCTTGTATACACAAGGGTCGGATTCGTTTTTTAATGAAGTCATATCCCCCGTATTACTTCATCAAATCGAATGTTCCAACTTCGGGAGGCTTGTTTGAGGCCATAGATGGACTTCTGGAGGGACAAACTTTCTGTTCTTCTCCAGTGACCGTGAAACCCTGCGGCTGATCCATATAGATCTCTTCTTCAACGAAACCGTTGAGGAAGGCCGTTTTCACGTCCATCTGCCATATCTCATAGTCATACCATGCTGCTATGGCGAGCAGAATCCGAATGGACTTAGCCATGGCTACCTGGCGAGTAGGTATCCTCAAATCAACCCCGGGTCGTTGAGTGTATCCCTTAGCTACAAGCCTAGCCTTAAAGGTTGTGACTTCTCCATCAACGCCAAGTTTGCGCTTGTAGACCCACTTACAGCCCACTGCTTAACATCTTTCGGTGGATCTACGGGACTCCAAACTTGGTTCTCGCTCATGGAGTCCATTTCGGCTTTCATGGTCTCAAGCCATTTCCCGGAGTCGATGTCAGACATCGCTTCTCCATAAGTCTTAGGATCGTTATCCAAAAGATCGGTCGCACCTAGAAAGCCATATCTGACTGGAGGTCTGGTCTCTCTAGTGGACCTACGGAGAACGGGAACGTCAGTGGTGACTGTGGGCGCTGACTGTATCGGAAGCCGGTGGTTCAGGAACCGGGGCTGGCTGTTCCTGAGGCTGTCCTTCATGCCCTAGCATGTTGGACTTCTCGGGGTTGGTCAGCCCTTCGGCTGTCTATCCTGAATCCTCTAAGTGAGGGTTCCACGGCTGTGTCTGATGGCTGGATTCCATCGCTTGATTCCTCAAGGATCAGCTCATCAGTTTGGATATCCTCCGGGAAGCCTTGCTCCAAAGAATACTGCATTTCTTGAAACAAACACCTTTTTGTTCCAAGGGGTCATAAAAGTAATAACCCACAGTTTCTTTAGGGTATCCAACGAACCTGCATAAGCTAGACCTAGATTCTAACTTATCTCCCACTAACCTCTTGACGTATGCGGGGCTACCCACACTTTCAAGTAGTTGTAGGATGCAGCACTTGCGTGCCATATTTCATATGGCGTTTGGGTCAATGCACTAGTAGGCGCTAAATTCAATAATTTGGCCGCTGTCTCTAGTGCATAGCCCCAAAACGATAAGGGCAATTATAGTAAAACTCATCATGGACCGAACATGTCCAACAAGGTTCGATTCCTCCTTTCAGAGACACTATTTAACTGTGGTGTTCCTGGAGGCGTCCATTCTGATATTATACCATGTTCTTTTAGATAATCTAGGAACTCTGTACTAAGGTATTCACCGCCTCGGTCCGACCGAAGGATTTTAATTTTGCAGTTGGTTTGGTTCTCCACTTCAAGTCTGAATTCTTTAAACCTCTCAAGAGCTTCAGACTTATACCTCATCAGGTAAACATAACCATACCGTGAATGATCATCGGTGAAGGTTATGAAGTATGAGAACCCACCTCGGGCCTGCGTCCTTAGTGGTCCACATACGTCTGTATGGACCAAGTCCAACAGACTTGTGGCAAGCCTGCTTTGTCCTACAAAGGGCCTCTTGGTCATTTTCCCTCTTAGACAGGACTCACAAGTTGATAGATCGCTCAAGTCCCCAACCTCTAGGTTCTTTGAGTCTATCAACCCTTTCATCCTATCTTGGGATACGTGACCTAGTAGACTTGTGGCAAGCCTGTTTTGTCCTACAAGGGGCTTCTGGGTCATTTTCCTACTTAGACAAGATTCACAAGTTGGTAGCTCACTCAAGTCCCCTACCTCTAGGTTTCTTGAATCTACCAATCTTTCCATCCTGTCTTGGGATATGTGACCTAGCCTTGCGTGCCACAGTCGTGTGTTCCCGTTTATTATCTGTTTTATGTTTTGAGAGGAGTTTTGGGGTTACTCCCTCTTCCAATGCCCTTTCTCACGGCAATTGATACATATGTTCATATGCCTTCGACTGTTGCTTGGAGACAACCTTTCCTTTTCCTTTGCCTTTCCCCTCTTTGGCAATGGGAACACTCTTAGTGTTCGTAGCTGCTTTGACGGCCTTTCCTTTCCCTTTCTTCTTCTTCCAACGTCCGGCACCCTTGCCTTTCGTATTAGAAGTCAAAGCACCTCCAAACAATACCGAAGGCGTGGACTTCTTAGTCGTTGCCTCGTATTGCACCCAACATATTGATCAACTCATGAATGCCCTTCTCAAGTGCCTTCATGTTGTAGTTGATGATAAATTGGTCAAAGGAGGGTGGGAGTGACTGAAGGATTACACATCTATGTACGTTTTCATTATCGAGACCTGCCTTAGGTCCTCGTGAAAGAAATCGGTGGATCGTCCCGGGAGATTAACGCGAATAGCGGAAGCGCGAAATAGTGCGTAATAAAAATTACAAAGCATAATAAATGGAATTAAAATCATGCATAACGTACATAAATGAATCAAGGGGTGTGCCCTTGATTCTCCCGGGCGTTCGTGTGTATCTCATGTTCAATAAAACACAACATGGAGGCCATAGAATTGAAACCGAAAAAAAAACGAAACTAAAGAACCTACCCGGTTGTAGTTTTGTCTTCGTTTCGGCTACACGCATTGTTCCCCGTTTTTGCACCAAGATCTCAAATAAGAGACCCTGTAAATCATCTCACTCGCTCCATCGGAAAGCAAACAACCCTTGTGCTAGCAAGAAATTATTTTGGGGAGAAGAGACATCGATACACGCTATGAATTAACGCAATCAATGTCTCTTATGTTCTTAACTTGAATAAAATCAAGAAGAACAAAGTATATTTCTTGGAGAGAAGAAAGAGGGTGGACGAATTTGAGAGAGATTTTGAGAGATGAGAGTTGTAGAGAATAGTAGGTGTGAGTGTGTATTTTTTTAAGTATTTATAGAAGATGGAATTCCTATTCCTTCTCAAACTCTTCCAAAGAGACACACTTTGACTAGGATTTTGACCTAGTCAATCCTAGTCAATTTAGGCTTTGATTAAGTCAAATTAATCATGGCCCTTCATCTCATCATTCTCTAGATCAAATCTTGTCCATCCATTTTGATGGGCTTTATGGAATGGGCTTTATTTAATTCTAAAATTAAATGATCCCATGGACTTTATATTAAAATCCTATTTAATATACTAAGCCCATTAATTAATTAATGGAATGGACTTTATTTAATTCCAAATTAAATAGTCCATGGACTTTATATTAAATCCTATTTAATACCAAGCCCATTAATTAATTCCATAGAATGGGATTATTTAATTCTAAATTAAATAGTCCCATGGACTTTATATTAAAATCTATTTAATATACTAAGCCCATTAATTAATTAATGGAATGGACTTTGTTTAATTCCAAATTGAATAGTCCATGGACTTTATATTAAATCCTATTTAATACCAAGCCCACTAATTTAATTAATTCACGCCTTTTAATCTAATTAAAAGGAAAGCCCATGCTTTGTAAAATTCATAAATCTAATTTATGAACTCAAGCCCGATTATTCCAAATAATTCATCGAAGCTTGAATCTCCAAGAAGTATAATTTAATTCCATTAAATTAAACCTTCTCCCGGAATTAATTCCAAATTAATTCCCTTTCATTTGGTGTAGCGGGTGTGACTCTTTAGGTTCACCTTTCAGCTAGACTTGGACCCACCTTTTGTTATTTCATAACCAAAGTAGTCCGTTACCATGGGTGGCCATCTAGCAACGGTCCATGGCCACTAGAGACTAGGTGAAATTTATAGTGTGAACATTTAGGCTCCGAGTTATACGCAGGTGCGGTTCTAACGACGCTCGATACGTACGGGTACGGTCCTACTGTCGCCTGTCTCCTGGCCTTTAGTCTAGGGGTCGGTTCCCATCGTTGACTAGGCAACTATGATAATGCTCGAGATAGGTTTAACTCGACGTAGGAAATCCTTTCCCACTACATCAAGTGCTATGGCCATAGACTTTGTGAGTCTAACCATCTCCGAGCGCATAGGAGATCTTGCTGTCATATCCTTTGACAGGGGACAGATCCTATCTTGGAATACACCGTTCTTACATACTCCGACTGCACTGGACGAGGCTTATGAAATGACCATGTGATATAATTGATCAATTTCACCAGATCCAAGATACAACCTTAGTATGTAGGGGACTGCCCGTGATCCTCAAGTCCGAGGACTAATCCCGTACTATCGGAACCGCGGGAATGCGAGTCATACGCGACAAGCCCGAGTAAGCTTCTATAATGACGATTCCCGCGAGTCACCTCAGTCGGCCGCTCCCAGCAGGCCGACCCACTAACACTTGCTAGACGATCCTCGTCACCCGTTGATGAAACACGACAGCAGATGCTTAGTGCAAGTCTCAAATGGATTCTCGATGCCCTGTCTCGAGATTCCTTTGACTTGGAGTATTTCAGACTGATTCGGTGAAACTGATTTCATGAACCTACCTCCAAGCGTAGTTCCAATTTCCCGAAATGTTATTTCAGTCTGTGGGCGTTTGTTGTGACATCGTAAATTCGATGCAAGCAGTAAGTACAACAAACTCATGCCTATGAATCCTTACTACATTCATTAACATAATATTACTTTGTTCACAGATTGACGAATGGTTCTCAAAACAGCCAATACCATTCACTTTCTGGTCACGCTATTCTAACAATCTCCCACTTGACCATAAGTCAATTACCCACTTTATTCAGAATCCTCTGAGTATGAGTAATCTACGATACCGACTAAGGTATTGAGAGTCCACTTATATTCCTTGCGAAGCAATACGGTCTAACCGTGTTACGTCTATCCACCATTGCCTCCTAGAGATGGTGGTTGTCTAAGAATATTTTCGTGGATCTTGTGATGAGATCTCGTGCCAATACTCCCATAGCCAAGTTGCCTGCCATATAGGCGAACATGGCTTGGTCGTGCTAGGCGCCACGTCCATCCTATGGACGTGGTCTTCATCAGTGGACCACTATCCGATGCAGCTCGTCATTGGGGCGCTGACTGTGCATACCTTTGAGACTAACTGGTTTTTCACTTATGCTCTGGAAGCTAGTATCGCTTTAGCCTTCAAAGCAACTCTCAACAGACGGTGCATCATGAACACATCTTTAGTCCTTATTCCAGGTACTAAGGATCGTTCTTGATTGCTGTCTTCAACCCCTCAGTGCATTACCGATTTATGTTGAGCCATGCTAGAAGCACTCTCAACATCGGTTCCTATGCACCGAGTAAACATATCATATGTTTGCCTAGGGTTAAGACGTAGGGGATACTCAACATCCAAGCCTTCTCATTAGTCCACCATGACTAAGTCTTGAATGGCTTGATGCTTTATGCATAGTATCCAAGTTTTCTCATCAGTCTTACAATGACTGAGTCTCGAACAACTTGTCCCTCTACATATATGAAGTTTTTTTCTCATTCAGTCTACCATGACTGAGTCTTTGAAAAGCTCAATTTATGATATGTATGTGGGAACCCTAAAAATGTCATGGAGAATTTTTCGTGAGTTACAGTTTGTGTTTTAGTGATTCCTATGCCTTGAATTCATCCATGAATCAAGATATTACACAACTTAAACACTTGAAACGCCATTTCTAACTCCCACTGACCACCTAACGTCGTTTAAGACCGAGTCATGCTCCGTATGAGCTCGTCAAAACGAATATTCAGTTATGCGGTGTATCAAACCTTGTTTGAATTTCCTAGTGGATTCTATGGCTCCTCTCCATAAATCCTACTACGATGTCCAACATCACGTTCCGCAGGTCATTTGGATTATTATCCAAATTTGACCGAACATATCCGATCACTCGTACCTCTTACGACATTCGGTTCGTTCTTAAGGGGACTTGGAATATGATCAATTTAAGAAATGCGACTCTAAGCAACGTTAGTATTATTCTGTCGTAACTTGTACACAATTAGACACCGAGTCTAATTTGTCTCCCACTAGTCCTTTGACGTATGTTAGGATCCTTCTACATGCTCAAGGACTTTGTCGGGACACAGGCTTGCCAAAATCCATGGTCCTTGTGCGTGACTCCTAGCAAAGTGCCACGTTCCTTACGTTGGCAATTTGGAGTCTACGTCTACATTGGGCTAAGGTAATTGGGCGAAACTTTCGATCGATCTTCGTCCAACGAGATTCGATCGTTCCGTTTATCAGAGACCGTCATACTTGGCCTTTACAGGAAACGTTTCATTTGAGAAATTCCTATTCTCAACTTGGATGCTGAAGAGCTCCCACTAAATACACGGCCTTTTCGATCCTATCGAAACAGGTTTAATTTTGCAACCATTTATGGTTCACCTCCTTAAGTCTAATTCCAAACCTCCTATGGGACCTTTAGACTTTTGAACCCTCTTATGGTCTTAGTGTTATTAGTAAACCTACAGTTGTCTTATTGGCTCCCTTCCAATAGACTATTTGGCAAGCCTACTTTGTCCAACAAAGAGCTTTCGGACTTTCTTCTTCATAAAAGACTTGTAAATTTTAGTCGATTCGAATCATTCTATTTCTAGATTCATCGAACTTTCTAATTTACTTATCTTTTTAATAAGAAGAAACGCCCTAGCTGTTGTAGATGCCAAATCTGTAAGTTGGTCTTGATTAATCCATTTTAGATAATTTGAATTTTGAGTATCCATAAACCTTTTTATGGGATGGTATTTTAGGAATTTATGTACTAGCAAACATGAATCAATATTCAATAATTTTGTTTGATCAAATATGTATGTAATAAAACCTTTGTCCAACAAAGAGACATACTTTTGATCATGCTAGGTTACGTAATTCCTATATTATCCTAACATGATCACGATTTATGAGCCTAACAAAGTCTCTAGTCCTTTTCATCAATGGACCTTGCCATTGTTGAATCCTAGAACTGTTCTTGGCTTTTTTAAGTCCTTATTCACTTTCTGCAAACCACGTGCAGATTAGTGATAGGAAATGGTATCAAATACCAAATAGAGTAAAAGTGATCATGTCAATACTCAATATCAAATTTTACCTACATTGGAGAGAGGTTTAGAATACTCCCCTTTCCAATGGCCCTCTTTACGACAGTGAATGCTTACATTCTTAGAAATCTATGAACTTGTCTGCTTGAACCTTTTGCTCTTTCCTTTACCTCCACCTTGTGTTGTAAAGGAACAACACTTGAAGTGCTTTAATAGTTGATGTTACCTTACCCTTCTTCCTCTTTTGGCGTCTGCCACCCTTGCCTTTCACCATGGAGGTTGAAGCCTCTCCTACTAGTACCGACGGCGCAGATTTTGCAATCGTTGCCTCGTACTAGACCCAATATAATTACCAACCTATGAAGATCTTTTCTAAGCTCATTCATGTTGATAATTAATGGTTCGTAGGAGGGAGGAAGAGACTGAAGGATCATGTCAATGTACGTCTCCTTTTCAAGACTGACGTGGAGGTCTTTTGAGCTTCTCCCCTAGGGATTGCATCATCACTCCATGTTCTTTGTACCGACATCCTTTCGTCATATTAGCTCCAAACATGCCTTCATTGCATTTTACCCCACATGCTGGTCCAGGACCATATTAGACATGATGCAAACGAAGCATAGTTTGAGCCACCATCATTATATCCTACTTGTCGGTGGTCATCCTTCAACTTTTTGAACGCCAAGCGTTACCTTAGTTGTCGACCCCTCCGGCAAGGGCTAAGGAACGTCCTCATTCCGGTTATGTGAGTTAAGGTTCTGGAAATCTAAGACCATCTTAAGATTTCGCAGTCAATTCGTGTAATTGGTTCCTTTTTAATGAGCCTCTTAGTGATGTGTTTGGTGGATTCTTAGACATTCACAACATATATGTAAAGCAGAAAATAACAATCAGAGTGAAGTAATATTTTGGTTAACTCTCGGTCTTTAGTCCTTAACCTCTCCCACTATTTCTACGAAAACACGGCACTCTCAAACGTTGTTTTCGGGAAATCCTTTCCTAGTGGGCTCGGGATCCACAACGATCTCCCCCATACCCCGCTTTTACGATTCGCATGGGAAAAGAACCCGTGGGAGGTATTCCATACCATTCTCGTTCCACGAGATTCCCAAGATAATTGCCTCACCCTTTCACGTGATCCGAGGACTCCAAGCGAATCACGTTATTCGGGCGTTAGACCCGACCCAATCAACCGGTTCATAGACTCACTGCTACCTCCACGACTCGTGAGACAGGTAACAGCAGTCTACTCATCGTTCATGACAAAGTGCAGCTTCTTTTAAGCACGATAGTCGTGCCACGACTCGTGAGACCACGCTATCGACCTAAAAGATCTTCCTCACTTTTGCCATGGATGGAAGGCTTGGACAGACTCCCAGAGTCCTAGTCCATTTATTAAGGGTCTATATTTAACTTGTTTTAACCAAGTGAGAGTTTTTGATAGAACGAGACCTCATCACATATTAAGTATTGCATTGCGTGCGTTATGGCAAAATATTCTAAGCGTGAATGTAGCCATACATAAAGCATATAGAATAATCATAAGCATATAATACGCATCGCATGCAAAATAAAGCCTAGCACGCCCCTGTAGGATGATCACAAGCCCAAAACCTATGCGACCCACTGAGCCTGCAGTGGATCTATGGTCAATCTAAGGGTAGGCCCTACACTATTACAAGATTTAATAAACCCATTACATGCAATGGGTCTTGTAAGTCCTCTTTATCTTCTTGGGCTCTCCATCGTGGCCTACACCGGGCTTCTTCTCCATGGATCCTCCGTGGGCCATCTGATGGCAACCTCCATGGGCCTCCAACACCTTGGGCTTATCTTCTCTTGCAGCTTTTATTTACAAAAAGAAATAAACCTCACCACTAATTCTACTCTCATTACATCATAAAATAAGAAACCCCAATTAAACATTTGGGGGGAGTACATTAGGAGGGAGAGAGAAAGCCTTATTATTCCAAGGCACTAGAAGAGAGACAGAGAGGAAAATAAAGAGGCACACAGGCCACAACCCAACAAATAAATGTAAATAAACCATACATGCGGTTTAAGGGCTTTGTGATCATCCTTTGTCAAATCAATTAACACAAATAGCACAAATACATATCCCACGTAAAATATGCTTATACCAACATCCATGATAATCCATACCATAAAATAAATGCAGAAAACTACATGTAAAATATCCACACCAAACATTGGATAATAATGCAACCTATGCACAACGATTTTTGTTGGAAAATCCTTTTCCATAATTAACAAGGCAATAATAATTCTGTGAAATTATAAAATCTCAACCAAAATTAAAATGCCCCAATGTTAATTAATTCAGAAAAATTCCAAGAATTATACAGAAAAAAATCAAATTTTCTGAAACACAAAAATCAACAATTCAAGAATAATGCCCATTTATTCAAGAATTCCAAAATCCAACAATTTGTGCAATATCAATACATGTTAAGATCTACTCATGCTCAAACCATAAAATAACCATGATGTCCAACATCATAAAACGCAGAAATTATTGCGAAATTTCACATATGAATTTTGATCATTGGTGCAACCATTGCAAAAATTAAGTCTTGTTAGGAAACCCTTTCCTCATCAACCAAGCAATATTTATTTTAGGAAATTCCAAATCTCAAAAAATAAATATTCTAAGTCAACGGGTTCAGAATAATGCATAAAATATCATAAAAATAATTCAGAAAAAAACAATTTTGAAAAAACGAGCCAAAAACGGGAGAGAAACGGAAAACGGCACAGCCGGCCGGCCAGGCGCGCAGGCGCCCATGCCTGCGCGCGGCCGCGCGCGCGCTGTCCGCGCCCGCTGGGCGCGTTGGCCGGGCGCGCGCAGGCCCCTGCCTGCACGCGCGCCCGGCCGCGCCCCTGTGCGCGCGGCCAGCGTGCTGCTGCTGCCGGTTCGCCGTTTTTCACTCCTTTTCGACTTTTCATGCAATTTTTCTGAACCACAAGATAAATTAAACCCTAGAACATGTATATACATATTCAAGAAAAACCAAGATCCAAAATCCCATGCAAAATTAAACGCCAATAAATATCTACGATAAACATGCTATAAACGTAAATTAAAACACGTTTATCATGCTTAAACGCACATAGCACATAGAATTCTAGGCTTATACACTGACCGTGCTCTGATACACTGAAAGAAATCGGTGGATCGTCCCGGGAGATTAACGCGAATAGCGGAAGCGCGAAATAGTGCGTAATAAAAATTACAAAGCATAATTAAATGGAATTTAAATCATGCATAACGTACATAAACGAATCAAGGGGTGTGCCCTTGATTCTCCCGGCCGTTCGGTGTATCTCATGTTCAATAAAACATAACATGGAGGCCATAGAATTGAAACCGAAAAAAAAAAACGAAATTAAAGAACCTACCCGGTTGTAGTTTTGTCTTCGTTTCGGCTACACGCATTGTTCCCCGTTTTGCACCAAGATCTCAAATAAGAGACCCTCTAAATCATCTCACTCGCTCCACCGGAAAGCAAACAGCCCTTGTGCTAGCAAGAAATTATTTTGGGAGAAAGAGACATCGATACACGCTATGAATTAACGCAATCAATGTCTCTTATGTTCTTAACTTGAATAAAATCAAGAAGAACAAAGTATATTTCTTGGAGAGAAGAAAGAGGGTGGACGAATTTGAGAGAGATTTTGAGAGATGAGAGTTGTAGAGAATAGTAGGTGTGAGTGTGTGTTTTTTTAAGTATTTATAGAAGATGGAATTCCTATTCCTTCTCAAACTCTTCCAAAGAGACACACTTTGACTAGGATTTGACCTAGTCAAATCCTAGTCAATTTAGGCTTTGATTAAGTCAAATTAATCATGGCCCTTCATCTCATCATTCTCTAGATCAAATCTTGTCCATCCATTTTGATAGGCTTTATGGAATGGGCTTTATTTAATTCTAAATTAAATGATCCCATGGACTTTATATTAAAATCCTATTTAATATACTAAGCCCATTAATTAATTAATGGAATGGACTTTATTTAATTCCAAATTAAATAGTCCATGGACTTTACATTAAATCCTATTTAATACCAAGCCCATTAATTAATTCCATAGAATGGGATTATTTAATTCTAAATTAAATAGTCCCATGGACTTTATATTAAAATCCTATTTAATATACTAAGCCCATTAATTAATTAATGGAATGGACTTTGTTTAATTCCAAATTAAATAGTCCCATGGACTTTATATTAAATCCTATTTAATACCAAGCCCACTAATTTAATTAATTCACCCTTTTAATCTAATTAAAAGGAAAGCCCATGCTTTGTAAAATTCATAAATCTAATTTATGAACTCAAGCCCGATTATTCCAAATAATTCATCGAAGCTTGAATCTCCAAGAAGTATAATTTAATTCCATTAAATTAAACCTTCTCCCGGAATTAATTCCAAATTAATTCCCTTTCATTTGGTGTAGCGGGTGTGACTCTTTAGGTTCACCTTTCAGCTAGAATTGGACCCACCTTTTGTTATTTCATAACCAAAGTAGTCCGTTACCATGGGTGGTCATCTAGCAACGGTCCATGGCACTAGAGAATAGGTGAATTTATAGTGTGAACATTTAGGCTCCGAGTTATACGCTGGTGCGGTCCTACCGACGCTCGATACGTACGGGTACGGTCCTACTATCGCCTGTCTCCTGGCCTTTAGTCTAGGGGTCGGTTCCCATCGTTGACTAGGCAACTATGCATAATGCTCGAGATAGGTTTAACTCGACGTAGGAAATCCTTTCCCACTACATCAAGTGCTATGGCCATAGACTTTGTGAGTCCTAAACCATCTCCGAGCGCATAGGAGATCTTGCTGTCATATCCTTTGACAGGGGACAGATCCTATCTTGGAATACACCGTTCTTACATACTCCGACTGCACTAGACGAGGCTTATGATGACCATGTGATATAATTGATCAAATTTCACCAGATCCAAGATACAACTTAGTATGTAGGGGACTGTCGTGATCCTCAAGTCCGAGGACTAATCCGTACTATCGGAACCGGGAATGCGAGTCATACTGACAAGCCCGAGTAGCTTCTATATGACGATTCCCGCGAGTCACCTCAGTCGGCCGCTCCCCAGCAGGCCGACCCACTAACACTGCTTAGACGATCCTCGTCACCCGTCGATGAAACACGACAGCAGATGCTTAGTGCAAGTCTCAAATGGATTCTCGATGCCCTGTCTCGAGATTCCTTTGACTTGGAGTATTTCAGACTGATTCGGTGAAACTGATTTCATGAACCTACCTCCAAGCGTAGTTCCAATTTCCCAAAATGTTTTTCAGTCTGTGGGCGTTTTGTTGTGACATCGTAACGATGCAAGCAGTAAGTACAACAAACTCATGCCTATGAATCCTTACTACATTCATTAACATAATATTACTTGTTCACAGATTGACGAATGGTTCTCAAAACAGCCAATACCATTGACTTTCTGGTCACCTATTCTAACACCTCGAGCTTTTCCACCAGGGTAAGCATTTTAACCCCGTGCTTTTTTACAGAGGATCCTTCTGTCATTTTAGTTCCAAAGAACGCCTTGGTCGCGACATACCTAGTATGCCGGTCCGGGACTGCATAGCAATCCTTAAGGCGAGCCATAATGGAAGGGACATCGTCTAGCCTTTCATATTGCTTCTGAATCTCATTGGTCATCGAAGCAAGTATGATGCTACGGACCTTCTGGTTATCCTTATGCCAAGTCTCGAACGTTCTCACGTTCTTCTTGGCGTGGATCCTTCCGGTAAGGTCCTAGGGAGAGGCTCGTCCATGACGTAGCCTTGGTTCTCGTAATCTAGGACTATCATGAGATTGCGCAACCAGTCGTTGTAGTTTGTTCCATTGAATTGTTTTGTCTCAAATAAGGTTAATAGTGGGTTCTTAGACATTTTATAAACAGAACGCGCGATCAGCAGAAAATAAAGACGGTGGTTTTGATAAAAACAATTAAATGCATGGACTTTAGTCATTTAATCCTCCCACTATTTATACGAAAACACGATACTCTCAAACGTGGTTTTCGGGAAATCCTTTCAAGTGGGCTTGGGATCCACAGCGATTTTTCCCATACCCCGCTTTTTACGATTCGCATGGAAAAAATCCTGTGGGAGGTATTCCCATACCATTCTCGTTCCACGAGATTCCCAAGATTATTGCCTCACCCTTTCACATGATCCCGAGGACTCCAAGCGAATCATGTTAATTGGGCGTCAGACCCAACCCAATCGACTGAGCCACGGACCCACTGGTACCCCCACGACTCGTGAGACAGGTAGCAGCAGCCCGCTTTTCGTTCATGACATAATGCAGCTTCCTTTAAGTGCAATAACGTGCCACGACTCATGAGACCACGCTATTGACCTAAAGCAGCTTCCTCACTATTCCATGGATTGGAAGGCATGGACAAACTCCTAGAGTTTATGTCCACTTTGTCTAGGGTCTAATATTTTGACATTGGTCCAACCAATGTGAGAGTAAGTAATGACCGAGATCTCAAATAAATATCTACACATACATCCAAAAATGCGTAAATAAACCATCCACAGCAGTTATACGATAAAATAAACAGCCCATTCATTCATCATCATAACCACATGCAAAATTAAAGCCTAGCACGCCCCTGTTGGATGATCACGAGCCCGAATCCTATGCGATCCACTGAGCCCGCAGTGGATCTATGGTCAATCTAGGGTTGGTCCCTATACTATTACATTAATAGTAACCCAATCATCATGCTGATGGGCCTTGGTCTCTTTTTCTCTTTCTTCACTTCATGGAAAACACCAAGGGGCCTCCCGTCTGGGCTCTCCATGTGGTCCTTCCTTCTTCTCCACCAATTACAAAAAAAAAACAAAAACCTCACTCCTAGTCTACTCTCATTACATATTGAAAAATAGAAACCCCAACGAAATCCCAGGGGGAGTACATAAGGAGGGAGGTAGAATGCCTTATTATTCCAAGGCAACTAGAAAGAGAGAAGGAGAAAGCAGTAAAAGAGGCACACAGGCCCAACAGAAAATAAACCATACATCCTGTCTTAGGGCTCGCGATCATCCCATTTTCATCCAACACACATAATCACATGATCCAATCACATAATTACATAATACCAACAACATATGATTTCCAATCATAATATCCAAAATAATAAATGAATATGTGCACAACGTGTGAAAAATAAACACAAATATTGGTAATAATATTTTCTCGTTTTAGGAAAACCTTTTCCTCATTATTTGAAGTAAAATAACCCCGGGATTCCAAATCCAATTTATTTTACTCCTAAAATAATGTCTTTAGAAAAATAGGCATAATTGAATCAAAAAACGATTTTTCAGAATTAATTCAAAATTAAAACTGAAAATATTTAAAAATTAAAAAGAAAAATACTGCTAGGGTTTTGAAACCCTAGCAACAGCAGCTGCCGCCGCCGCCGGCTCGCCGCACGCGCGCAGGGGCAGCAGGCTCAGCCTGCCGCCCCTGCGCGCGCGCAGGCACTGCCTGGCCGGGCGCGCGTGTGCAGGCCCCTTGCCTGCGTGCGCGCGCGCCTGGCCGGCAGCGCGCTGCGCGGCCTGGCATGCTGGCAGGCCGCCGCGCGCGCAGGCTCCCCTGCCTTGCGCGCGCGCTAGCCTGCTGGCTGCTAGATGCTGGCCGTGCCGTGCGCAGTGCGCGCATGCAGACGTGCACTGGGCACGCCTGCCGGGAGCGTGCGCATAGACTCCTCCGTCTGCGTGCGCGCGCGCCTGGCGACGCTGCCCAGAGCCCGTCCACGCGCGGACCTACAGGCGCGCGCGCGCAGACACCCTATCTGCTTGCACGCGCGCGCCTGCTCGCAGCCCTCCTGGCTGCGCGCTTGCCCCCGCGCGGCCTGCTGGGCGGGCGCACGCAGGCCTCCTTTGCCTGCGCGCGTCTGCCCTGCCGGCAGCGTGCGGCTGCGCGCGGCCAGCCCTTCCGGCTGGCCGGCTGCGTCGTTTCTCGTTTCCCGTTCAATTTTCCACCCCGTTTCCCAAGAAAAATAGAAAATTACCAACATTGATAAATACACACGAATCAAAAGCAATAAAACCGACATGCTTAAAATCAAGAACAATCAAGATTTAATTTAAAACATGCCAATATCACGTTTCATGCTTATAACGCACATAAACCCTAGGCCTATACACCGAACCGGGCTCTGATACCACTGAAAGGAAATCCGGTGGATCGTTCCGGGAATTGCGCGAATGCGGAAGCGCGGTAAAATAAACATATTAAAATAAAAGGCATGCTTTTAATTTAAAGAACACGCTCAAGGGTGTTGCCCTTGAGGTTCCCGGGCGTTCGGTGTATCTCATGATCATAAAATAACTAAAGAAATCATGGAGGCCATAGAGTTCAAAAATAAAGAGGGATGAAAATCTTAAACGAGACCTACCCGTTGTCGTTTTCGTCTTCAACTGCTACTCGCATTGTTCCCCGTTTTGCACCAAGACCTCGTTCTTGAGATCCTCCAAATCGTGACACACGATCCACCCACGTATTCTTGTACGTCGTGCTAGCAACGAACAAGTATTATATTGGAGATGATAGATCAACCACGCGTTATGAATTAACGGGATCGATCTTCCTTTGTCAATTGTTCCAAGAACAAAAGAACAAGAAAATAATATTTTCAGGTGAGAGAGAGAGAGAGAGGGGCGGACGAGAGAGGGGAGGAGAGAGTGTGTGTTTTTGTGTGTTTTTCAAGAATCATCAATCTTACAAATGTTGGAAGCTAGAGGTTTATATAGAGGAAGAGTTTAATCCTCTTTAAACTCAAACTCTAAGTAACCTAATTTGACTAGGATTTTGACAATGTCAAAATCCTAGTCAAACTAGTGTTTGACCTAGTCAAACGAATCCTAGCCTTCCATCTCCCCTTTCCATCTCAACCGTTGATTTTAATTTAATGGAATATTTTAAATCCTATTAAATATTCCAAAAGGCTAAAAGAATAAATATAATATTATAAATAAATATTATTATTTAATATTATAAATAAATATTATTATTTATTCTAAGCCCATTAAATCAACCCTTTTAATAAATCCTATTTATTAATTTAATTCCCTCTATCAAATAGAAGGAATTAATTTCTCCAAGAAAATATGGGACCCGATTAAATCTAATTTAATCATTCCTTTACTCCAAATATTTAATTCCAAATTAAATACTAAAGTGTGTGTGGATAGTGTGTGACTCTTTTAGGTTCACCATTCAGCTAGACTTGGTCGGATTCCTAGAATCCGTCCGTTACCATGGGTGGCCATCTAGCAACGGTCCATGGCACTAGAGACTAGGTGAAATATTCGGGGATGAACATTTAGGCTCTAACGGTACACTTGTCCTTCTGTCTTCGGTCTCATCACTTAGGGTCTAGGCACGGAAAATGCAGGTACCCATTTTGGACCTAAGTGTCGGTCTGTCCTTACTAAACGCCGCAAGGGAAACCTTTTCCCTTCTGTTCAGTCACTGTGGCCACAGATTTCAGGGACAAGACACAGAGCATATATGAGACTCAACTGTCAACACCTTTTGACAGGAGACAGATCCTTTCTTGGAAACTACTGTCACTTTGTGCACCCGAGCTGCACTAGACATGGCTTATGACTACTCAAGAGTATTTTGGCAATCTCTCACCATATCTAAGATACAGACCTGACGCACAGGTAAACTCAGCAGTTCCTCAAGTCAAAGGACTTGGCCTGTACCGTTGGAACCGGGAATACACGTCATACCTTGCTGACCATACTCAAGGTCCTCCGTAAGACGGTTCCCGCGAGTCACCTCAGTCAGCTGCTTCCTAGCATGCTGACCCACTAACACTGCTTAGACGACCTTCGTCACCCGTCGATGAAATACGACAGCAGATGCTTAGTGCAAGTCTCAAAGGGAATCCCGGTACCCATTTTTTGGGATTCCTTGACTTGGAGATTTCCGGACTGATTCGGTGAGACTGATTTCATGGACCTACCTCCAAGCGTAGTCCCAGTCCCCGAAATCGTTACTCAGTCCGTGGGCTTTGTTTGCGTAGTGAACAGAAACGTAAATGCAGATAAGTGAACGTAAACAAAGTATTGCCATATGAATTTTCACTTCTTTATTCATAAATGTTTTTATCAAATACCAAAGACAAGGTTACATATTCCTGCCAAAATTGGCTTACATGGTCACCTATTCTAACATGTTTGTGTTCACTTTATCTGCTTTGTACATATCTGTTCACTACGCAAGCAAAGCCCACGGATTGAAAACGTATTTCGGGGACTGGGACTACGCTTGGAGGTGGGTCCATGAAATCAGTCCCTCCGAATCAGTCCATAAATCTCCAAGTGAAGGAATCTCGAAAATGGGTATCGCGATTCCCCTTGAGACTTGCACTAAGCATCTGCTGTCATATTTCATCGACGGATTACGAAGGTCGTCTCAGCAGTGTTAGTGGGTTAGCCTGCTAGGGAGCAAGTGACTGAGGTGACTCGCGGGAACCATCTTACAGAGGACTTTGAGTAGGTCGGCCAGGTATGACGTGTATTCCCGATTCCAACAGTACAGGTCAAGTCCTTTGAATTGGGGAACTGCTGAGTACCTGTATATTGGGGTTGTATCTTAGATATTGTGAGAGATTGCCAAGATGCACTTGAGTAGTCATAAGCCATGTCTAGTGCACCTCCGGTGTACAGAGTGACAGTAGTTTCCAAGAAAGAATCTGTCTCCTGTCAAAAGGCATTGACAGTTGAGTCTCACATATGCTCTGTGTCTTGTCCCTAAAATCTGTGGCCACAGTAACTGAACAGAAGGGAAGGTTTCCCTTGTGGCGTTTAGTAAGGACAAACCGACACTTAGGTCCAAAATGGGTACCTGCATTTTTCGTGCCCTAGACCCTAAGTGGTGAGACCGTAGACGGAAGGACAAGTGTACTGTTAGAGCCTAAATGTTCATCCCTAAATATTCACCTAGTCTCTAGTGCCATGGACTGTTGCTAGATGGCCACCCATGGTAACGGGCAGATTCTAGGAATCCTACCAAATCTAGCTGAAAGGTGAACCTAAAGAGTCACACACCATCAACACACATTAAGTATTTAATTTAGAATTAAATATTTCGAGAAATGGAATGATTAAATTGGATTTAATCGGGTCCTTAATTTTTTTGGAAAGAGTTAATTCCTTTTATTAGATAAAAGGGATTAATCTAATAAATTAGATTTATTAGAAAATTAATTTAATGGGCCTAGAATAAATATTTATATTTTATTATATTTATTTATTGCCCTTTGGAATATTTAAATAGGTTTTAAATATTCTATTAAATTAAATTAATGGTTGAGATTAAAAGGAGAGATGGATAGCTAGAATTAATTTGACTAGGTCAAATTAGTACTTTGACTAGGACTTTGACTAGGTCAAAATCCTAATCAAATTAGTCTTCTAGAGTTGGAGTTTGAAGAGGATTAAACTCCTCCTCGATAAATTACTCCTAGCCTTTCACCTTTGGAAGGATGATGAATCTTGAAACACACACACACACACACACACTTCCTCTCCCTCTCCTAATCTCGTCTGCCCTCTCTCTCTTTTTCTCTCCAAGAAAACATTTTTTTCTTGTTCTTTTGTTGTTGGAACATTTGAACACAGGAGGATTATGTTGGAATAGGTGACCAGAAAGCCAATAGGTTTGGCAATTTGTAACCTATCCGACAACTTGATGTGAATGTAATATTATTATGTGATGAATAAGATGAGTGTTCGTCACCAATGGTACCTCCTTTGTTGCGCTCATCTTACATTTGTTAAAATGGTGTTTAACTTATATCGCAACAAAGCCCACAGACCATGGATAACAACTCGTGCAGTTGGGCCACGCATTGGATGGTGGTCATGAAACCAACTAATTAAGAGTTGGGTCTGAAACGTTCCAAGTCGAGGACCTCGAGACAGGGCATCGAGAGTCCTATTGAGACTTGCATCAAGAGTCGTGTTCATTGGATGAGTGCCGTGTTTCATCGGCGACAGGCGTGGGACGCCTACACGGTCTTGATGGGTTTGGTCGACTGGGGTCGAGCCGACTGGACTGACTCGCGGGATCATCATATGGAAGCCTTGGAGGCTTGGTCGGTATGATTGGATTCCCCGGTTCCGATAGTACGGGAGTAATCCTCAGACTTGAGGAATCATGGCAGTCACGTGCACAGGACGGCTGTATCTTGGATCTGGCGAGAGGTGATCATTCTGTAAGATGATCATTATAAGCCTTGTCCAGTGCAGTCGGAATGTGTAGCGAGGACGGTGGATTCCAAGAAGAAGATCCGTCCCCTGTCAGTATGTGACAGAGGTATCTCCTATGCACTCGGAGACACGTTCATGCTGTTTGAAGCTGTGGCCACAGTGGTTGGTCGAACAGGGAATGGTTTCCTGTGTCGACGCAATGAAGCATACGTGGTCTCGAGTAATAAGCATAGATGCCTAGTCAAGGATGGGAACCGACGCCCAATTCCATACCCTAGACTAAGGCCGGGAGACGGTAGACGGAAGGATCGTACCCGTACGGAATCGGCGCCTAAATGTTCACGCCAATTCACATAGTCTCTAGTGCCATGGACCGTTGCTAGACGGCCACCCATGGTAACGGGCCCTTGTGGGACACGAGCCCAAGTCTAGCTGAGGGTGAACCTAAAGGGTCACACACAAATCACCGAGGAGGTTGAGAGATCGACTTGGAGTCAATCTCGAAGGATAAAATAAGTAATTGGATTACTTAAGGGAAAGTCCATTGGATGGACGGGCCGATATTTGTATCGGGCTTTCATTTAATCGGTAAATTAGATTTTCGATTAAATATGGAAAGTTGAGAAGTTGAGACGTTGGATCTTTTAATTGGATTAAAAGATCAACGGGAATAATTTAAGTGGACATTAAATTGGATTTAATATTGGGTTCGTCGTAATTGGATTACGATAAAACCCGGTCCGTTAAATTATACCCGAGAGGAGAAATAATTCCTAATTTGGAATAGGAAGAAGTTGGACTTCTTCCCTTAATTAAATATGGCCGACATGCTCCCTTGGAGGAAGCAAAATCAGCCATGTTTCATGCTAGGTGGTATGTTGACTTATCTCTTTTGGAAAGAGACAAATCGACTCCAATCAATCTCTTCCCTTTTGGTATGATTTGATCATACCATAAATTTTGGTAGGCTTGATTGAAGAATTGATGGTGATTGATTGGAATGAATCTAGACATCCTTGGATGAACCTAGACACATTCCAATAATCACATTAATTATGTATATATATTAGAATATACAACACCTAGCATAAGTGATTCATTATTCATCTTTTTCTAGGAAAAAGAGAAGACAAAAATCCTCTCCTCTCTTCTCAATTTTCGTGCTCCCTCCCTCTCTTACACTTGTGTTCGTCACTTGATTTTGAATCAAGAAGAAGAACAAAGTAAGTTTAAGAGAACACTAATTCATAGTGTTCTTCTCTTAAACCGATTCCTTCCTAAACCCGTTCTTTTCTAGCAAGAAGAACGTGTGTTTCATCCGGTGTGGTGTGGATCACCTTTGGAGAATCCATACGTTTGGATTTCGTGAGCATTCCGGAGAAGGAACAACGCTAGTAGCCGGGAGCATACGCTAAACAATCAAAGGTAACGGTTTATTACGCTTTGATTGATTCCATTTATATATCTATGCCCTATGTGTTTAAATATATGTTTTAATATTTACACATCCTACATCGAACGCCCGGTTGAGCACCCAAGGGTACACCCCTTGGGATTCGCGTGTTTGAATTTTATTTAAATTTACGCACTTTCTGTTAGAATAGGTGACCAGAAAGCCAATAGGTTTGGCGATTTGTAACCTATCTGACAACTTGATGTGAATGTAATATTATTATGTGGTGAATAAAGTGAGTGTTCGTCACTATTGGTACCTACTTTGTTGTGCTCACTTTACATTTGTTAAAACGGTGTTTAACTTATATCGCAACAAAGCCCACAGACCATGGATAACAACTCGTGCAGTTGGGCCACGCATTGGATGGTGGTCATGAAACCAACTGATTAAGAGTTGGGTCTGAAACGTTCCAAGTCGAGGACCTCGAGACAGGGCATCGAGAGTCCTATTGAGACTTGCATCAAGAGTCGTGTTCATTGGATGAGTGCCGTGTTTCATCGGCGACAGGCGTGGGACGCCTACACGGTCTTGATGGGTTGGTCGACTGGGGTCGAGCCGACTGGACTGACTCGCGAGGGATCATCATATGGAAGCCTTGGAGGCTTGGTCGGTATGATTGGTTTTCCCCGGTTCTGATAGTACGGGAGTAATCCTCAGACTTGAGGAATCATGGCAGTCACGTGCACAGGACGGCTGTATCTTGGATCTGGCGAGAGGTGATCATTCTGTAAGATGATCATTATAAGCCTTGTCCAGTGCAATCAGAATGTGTAGCGAGGACGGTGGATTCCAAGAAGAGGATCCGTCCCCTGTCAGTATGTGACAGAGGTATCTCCTATGCACTCGGAGACACGTTCATGCTGTTTGAAGCTGTGGCCACAGTGGTTGGTCGAACAGGGAATGGTTTCCTGTGTCGACGCAATGAAGCATACGTGGTCTCGAGTATTAAGCATAGATGCCTAGTCAAGGATGGGAACCGACGCCCAATTCCATACCCTAGACTAAGGCCGGGAGACGGTAGACGGAAGGATCGTACCCGTACGGAATCGGCGCCTAAATGTTCACGCCAATTCACCTAGTCTCTAGTGCCATGGACCGTTGCTAGACGGCCACCCATGGTAACGGGCCCTTGTGGGACACGGGCCCAAGTCTAGCTGAGGGTGAACCTAAAGGGTCACACACAAATCACCGAGGAGGTTGAGAGATCAACTTGGAGTCAATCTCGAAGGATAAAATAAGTAATTGGATTACTTAAGGGAAAGTCCATTGGATGGACGGGCCGATATTGTATCGGGCTTTCATTTAATCGGTAAATTGGATTTTTCGATTAAATATGGAAAGTTGAGATGTTGAGACGTTGGATCTTTTAATTGGATTAAAAGATCAACGGGAATGATTTAAGTGGACATTAAATTGGATTTAATATTGGGTTCGTCGTAATTGGATTACGATAAAAACCCGGTCCGTTAAATTATACCCGAGAGGAGAAATAATTCCTAATTTGGAATAGGAAGAAGTTGGACTTCTTCCCTTAATTAAAACATGGCCGACATGCTCCCTTGGAGGAAGCAAAATCAGCCATGTTTCATGCTAGGTGGTATGTTGACTTGTCTCTTTTGGAAAGAGACAAATCAACTCCAATCAAGCTCTTCCCTTTTGGTATGATTGATCATACCATAAATTTTGGTAGGCTTGATTGAAGAATTGATGGTGATTGATTGGAATGAATCTAGACATCCTTGGATGAACCTAGACACATTCCAATAATCACATTAATTATGTATATATATTAGAATATACAACACCTAGCATAAGTGATTCATTATTCATCTTTTTCTAGGAAAAAGAGAAGACAAAAATCCTCTCCTCTCTCTCAATTTTCGTGCTCCCTCCCTCTCTTACACTTGTGTTCTTCACTTGATTTTGAATCAAGAAAGAAGAACAAAGTAAGTTTAAGAGAACACTAATTCATAGTGTTCTTCTCTGAAACTGATTCCTTCCTAAACCCGTTCTTTTCTAGCAAGAAGAACGTGTGTTTCTTCCGGTGTGGTGTGGATCACCTTGGAGAATCCATACGTTTGGATTTCGTGAGCATTCCGGAGAAGGAACAACGCTAGTAGCCGGGAGCATACGCTAAACAATCAAAGGTAACGGTTTATTACGCTTTGATTGATTCCATTTATATATCTATGCCCTATGTGTTTTAAATATATGTTTTAATATTTACACATCCTACATCGAACGCCCGGTTGAGCACCCAAGGGTACACCCCTTGGGATTCGCGTATTTTGAATTTTATTTAAATTTACGCACTTTCCACGCTTTCTCGCTTCCGCTCGCGCTCCCGGGCGGATCCGCTTGTCCTTCAAGTGGTATCAGAGCCCGGTTCGATGTAAGGGGCATAGATCTATGTGTTTGGCATGATCTACTTGCTTTTAAATGGCTTTATTGGCATGTTAGATTACATAAATATGTGAATAATATGATGATTCAATTGTTTGGATTTAATGGACTTTTGGCATGCTTAATTTTGTTAGATTGGATCTAAAATTGCATGCTTATTTTCAGAATAATATTAATTTTATTGTGCTGAAACAGTTTTGAAAAAAAAAAAAAAAAAAAAAAAATTTGGTCGAGCCGGCAGTGGGCCGCGCGCAGGCGGGCGCCATGCGCGCGGACGCTGCGCACAGGCGCGCGCGCAGTGCGCAGCCGGCCGCTGCTGGCCGAGAGCCAGCGCGCGGCACAGCGCGCGCGCGCGCTGCCCTGTGCGCGCGGGCGGCCGGCCAGCACAACGGCTGGGCCGTTTTGTGCCGTTTTTCGACTTTTTCCGGAAAATTCGATTTTCTGTATTTTCTGCACAATATTCTGAAAATATATTAGTTTTGCATTTTTGATTTTGGGATAATTGGATTATTCCTTGAATTAAATTTGCTTAATTAATTTGGGATTAATACATGCATTGGATGCATTGTGTAAAATGTCCATTAAATTTAAAATTTTGAATTTTGCATATTATTTATATATTTATGCTTTTGTGATGTTGGACATCACTTGGATATTTGGAATATCCATTGGTTATTTATGCATGATTATTTGGAATAATTATGTTATGTGAGTTGATGGAATCAACATGGGATGATCACAAAGCCCTAGACCTTGTGTATGGATGAATGAATGTTTATTTATTTTTCTGTTGGGTGGGGCCTGCGTGCCTCTTGTTCTTGGGACTATCATCTCCCGTATTTTCAGCCTCATGATGTTAAGGCTTGTTTTCCTTATTACCAATGTATTACTTTCAGTTGTAATGAGAGTAGATAGGATTGGTGAGGTTTCAATTTTAACAAGCAATTGGAGTCGGAGACATCAAGGAGGAGCATCAAGGCATGAAACAAGAAGCACTTCAAGGCCCATTGGAATGACAATGGGTTTATTATTATTGTAATAATTTAGGACCACCCTAGACAGACCATAGACTCACTGCGGGCTCAGTGGGTCGCATAGGTTGGGCTTGTGATCATCCTAACAGGGGTATGCTATGTTTTCTGCATGCGGCGTATTTATTTATCGCTTTGAATATTGGATATTTATGCATGCTAAAACACCATAATGTGATGAGGTCTCGGTCATACACAAACTCTCATTTGGTTGGACCAAAATTAAATATTAGGCCCAGAACGGACTTGGATCAAAATGGTATTTTGGTCTGTCCGAGCCTTCCATCCACAGCAATGTGGTGAGGAAGCTACCACTACCCAAGTGTGGTCTCACGAGTCGTGGCACACTTGGACTAGGGGAAAGCTACACTATTGTTGTGAACAAAAAGACTGCGCTCGCTGTTTCCCTGTCTCACGAGTCGTGGGGGGCGACAGTTTGAGGCATGATTTGGTTGATGGGTCGGGCCTAACACTGAGTAACATGGTTCGCTTGGAGTCCTCGGAACCATACGAATAGGTGAGGCAAAATATCTTGGGAATCTCATTGGATGAGAATGATAATGGATATCTCCCACGAGGTCTTCTTCATGTGAATCGTAAAAGCGGGGCATGGAGATTACGCTTGTGGATCCCAAGCCCACTAGGAAATGGTTTCCCGAAACTCCGCTTGAGAGTGGCGGACTTTCGTATAAATAGTGGGAGGGTTAAAGACTAAAAGGCCAAGTCTTCAACTTGAACAATAATGTTACCATCATCTGCTAATTTCTGCTTTACATTTTCATTAATGTAGATATGTCTAAGAACCCGTTAACCATGATTCTTGAGACTAACAAATTCAACGGAACGAACTACTCGGACTGGCTGAGAAACCTGAGGATTGTCCTCGGTTTCAAGAACCAAGGCTACGTCTTGGACGAGCCGCCACCGAGCGACTTACCGGAGGGGTCCATGCCTGAAGAACGTTTGACGTTCGAGAAATGGCATGAGGACAACCGGAAAGTACGCAGTATCATACTGGCTTCGATGTCTAACGACATCCAGAAGCAGTATGAGAGGCTGGACAACGTCTCCGCCATAATGCTCCGCATGAACGAGGTTTATGCGGTTCCGGATAGGCATATTAGATATGCCGCCACAAAAGCATTCTTTGGCACCAAGCTCGCTGAAGGAGCGTCTGTACAGAGTCATGGGGTCAAGATGCTCTCCCTAGTGGAGAAACTCGAGGACCTTAAAGCTGGGCTTAACAATGACACGTACATTGACGTAATCCTCCAGTCGCTTCCTCCATCCTATGACCCGTTTGTTGTAAACTACAACATGAATGGACTTGAGAAGTCTATTCATGAGTTGATCAACATGCTAGTCCAATACGAGGCAACGACCCACAAGTCGGCGCCGGCAGTATTGATAGGAGAGGCTTCGACCTCCAAGGTGAATGGCAAGAGGGCCGGACGCTGGAAGAGGAAGAAGGGCAAAGGGAAGACGGTTGTGGCCCCTGCTCACGCCCCGGGCGTCCCTGTTGCTCCGGTTGGACCGAGCAAAAGGAAAGGAAAGGCCCGTGGTTCTCAGCGGTCTAAGGCAAATGATGTCTGCATGCATTGCCAAGGGAAAGGGCATTGGAAGAGGGAGTGCCCACAACTCCTCTCCAACCCAGGTGTGTTTGTGGTTGAAGTTAATATGATTACTAATTCTGCTTCATGGGTATTGGATACCGGGTGTGGTGCTCACATCTGCAATGATTTGCAGGCACTGCAAAGAAAGCAGAAGGCTAACCAAGGATGAGATGATCCTGAGGCTAGGCGATGGCAAGGCCGTTGCTGCGGAGGCCGTAGGATCACTAGAGTTAGCCATTAGTAGTCATGTTAGGATTGTACTGAATGACTGTTTCTATGTACCTAGCATGATTAAAAACATTGTTTCCATCCCGGTCCTTGATAAGGGGGGATATGAATTTACCATCAATAAAAACGGTTTTTTTTTTCATTATCAAAGATGGTATTTCTCATTTGCTTGGTACATTGGTCAACAGTCTGTACATACTTCAACAGTCTAATTGGATTATGACTGCAGAACACAAACGAAAACGTGATGATCATAACGCACAGATATGGCATGCGAGGTTAGGTCATATCTCTAAAGATAGGATAAGAAGGTTGGTGGACTCAAAGAGTCTAGAAATAGACGATTTGGACAACCTACCGACCTGCGAATCCTGTCTAAAGGGAAAGATGACCAAAGAAACCCTTTGTTGGACAAAGTACGCTAGCCAGTGGTCTGTTGGATTTGATCCATACAGATGTCTGTGGTCCACTAAATACTCAGGCTAGAGGTGGGTACTCGTACTTCATAACCTTTACCGATGATCACTCACGGTATGGTTATGTTTACCTGATGAGGTACAAGTCTGAAGCCTTTGGAAGGTTTAAGGAATACAGACTTGAAGTAGAGAACCAAACCGGTCGAAAGATCAAAGCCCTTCGGTCGGACCGAGGTGGAGAGTATTTGAGTGGTGAGTTTACTGATTATCTAAAGAGAATGGGATTCTCTCTCAGTGGACCCCTCCTGGAACACCGCAGCTTAATGGTGTGTCTGAAAGGAGGAATCGGACCTTGTTGGACATGGTCCGATCCATGATGAGTTTTACCGAACTACCCCTTTCCTTCTGGGATACGCTCTTGAGACGGCGGCCAAAGTTTTGAACTTGGCGCCATCTAAAAAGGTATCCTAGACGCCATATGAGATATGGCATGGCAAGCCTGCCTCCTACAAATACTTGAAAGTGTGGGGTTGCCCCGCATATGTCAAGAGATTAGTGGGAGATAAACTGGACTCGAGGTCTAGTTTATGCAGGTTCATCGGCTATCCGAAAGAAACTGCGGGGTATTATTTCTATGATCCCTCCGAGCAAAAGGTTTTTGTCTCGCGAAACGCAGTGTTCTTGGAAAAAGGTTTTCCATCGGATAGTCGACGCGATGAGGTACTCCTTGAGGAATCAAGTGAGGTACCCATGAGGCGGCAGTGACATCTGAGCCAGCGGTTCCCACTGATATTGTTCCAGTCCTCCGTAGGTCGGCCAGAGTATCCCATGCACCTGATAGGTATGGATTTCTGGGCCTGACCGGTCAGTTGGATAATGATCCAAAGACATACGGAGAAGCGATGTCGGACATCGATTCGGACAAGTGGCTTGAGGCCATGAAATCCGAGATGGACTCGATGGGTACAAACAAGGTTTGGACCCTAGTAGATCCACCCAAAGGGGTTAAACCCGTAGGGTGTAAATGGGTCTACAAACGTAAGCTTGGAGCTGACGGGGAGGTTACAACCTTCAAGGCCAGGCTTGTGGCGAAAGGTTACACTCAGCGACCCGGGGTCGATTTTGAGGAAACCTACTCGCCTGTAGCAATGGCCAAGTCCATTCGGATACTGCTTGCCATAGCAGCATGGTATGACTATGAAATATGGCAGATGGACGTGAAAACGGCTTTCCTCAACGGTTTCGTAGAGGAAGAGATCTATATGGATCAACCGGAAGGTTTCACAACTGTTGGAGAAGAGCAGAAGGTCTGCCGTCTCCAAAGGTCCATCTATGGCCTCAAACAAGCTTCCCGAAGCTGGAACATACGTTTTGATGCAAGTCATACGGGATATGATTTCATCAAGAATGAGTCCGATCCTTGTGTATACAAGAAGATCAGTGGGAGCTCAGTTGCGTTTTTGGTGCTTTACGTGGATGACATCTTGCTCATTGGGAATGATGCTAAGATGTTGGGTACCACTAAAGCTTGGTTTTTCAACGCAATTCTCCATGAAGGATATGGGCGAGGCATCCTACATCCTTGCATCAAGATCTACAGGGATAGATCTAAAAGGATGTTAGGAATGGCCCAGTCCTTGTACATTGAGAAAGTCTTGAAGAGATTCAAGATGGAGAACTCAAAACGAGGATTCCTTCCAATGAGGCATGGAATTAAGTTATCCAAGAAGCAGTCTCCTAAGACTGATGAGGAGCTTAAACGAATGTTGGACATCCCCTATGCTTCAGCCGTAGGCAGCATACAGTATGCTGTTCAATGCACTAGACCTGATGTGGCTTTCGCTTTGAGCGTAACAAGTCGATATCAGTCGTGTGCCGGGGAGGCACACTGGAGTGCAGTCAAGACTATCCTGAAGTACCTGAAAAGGACTAAGGACATGTTCTTGATCTACGGCAGTGGAGAGTTGATACTGGAAGGCTATAGCGACGCTAGCTTCCAGTCGGATGACGATGATGCCAAGTCTCAGTATGGTTTTGTATTTAGACTAAATGGTGGCGTGGTTACTTGGAAGAGTTCCAAGTAGGCTACCACGACGGACTCCACCATATAGTTTTGAATACATAGCGGCTTTGAAAGCTGCTAAGGAGTGGTTTGGTTGATGAGCTACATCCAAGGGTTGGATGTAGTACCTAGTATTGCTAAGCCTGTAATTATCTTTTATGATAACAACAGGGCGATAGCACTAGCAAAGGAACCGAGATCTCATCACGATCCAAGCATATTCTTAGACGCTACAATCTCTTAGAGAGATGGATAGCAGGAGTGACGTTCGGTTGGACCGAGTCACCTCCGCAGAAAACATAGCAGATCCACTTGCTAAGCCCATGTCGCAAGTTGCCCATACTCACCATCTGAATAAGAGGTTCGAGGTCAATGGGTGATTGGCTTTAGGTCAAGTGAGAGATTGTTGGAATAGGTGACCAGAAAGCCAATAGGTTTGGCAATTTGTAACCTATCCGACAACTTGATGTGAATGTAATATTATTATGTGATGAATAAGATGAGTGTTCGTCACCAATGGTACCTCCTTTGTTGCGCTCATCTTACATTTGTTAAAATGGTGTTTAACTTATATCGCAACAAAGCCCACAGACCATGGATAACAACTCGTGCAGTTGGGCCACGCATTGGATGGTGGTCATGAAACCAACTAATTAAGAGTTGGGTCTGAAACGTTCCAAGTCGAGGACCTCGAGACAGGGCATCGAGAGTCCTATTGAGACTTGCATCAAGAGTCGTGTTCATTGGATGAGTGCCGTGTTTCATCGGCGACAGGCGTGGGACGCCTACACGGTCTTGATGGGTTGGTCGACTGGGGTCGAGCCGACTGGACTGACTCGCGGGGATCATCATATGGAAGCCTTGGAGGCTTGGTCGGTATGATTGGATTCCCCGGTTCCGATAGTACGGGAGTAATCCTCAGACTTGAGGAATCATGGCAGTCACGTGCACAGGACGGCTGAATCTTGGATCTGGCGAGAGGTGATCATTCTGTAAGATGATCATTATAAGCCTTGTCCAGTGCAGTCGGAATGTGTAGCGAGGACGGTGGATTCCAAGAAGAGGATCCGTCCCCTGTCAGTATGTGACAGAGGTATCTCCTATGCACTCGGAGACACGTTCATGCTGTTTGAAGCTGTGGCCACAGTGGTTGGTCGAACAGGGAATGGTTTCCTGTGTCGACGCAATGAAGCATACGTGGTCTCGAGTATTAAGCATAGATGCCTAGTCAAGGATGGGAACCGACGCCCAATTCCATACCCTAGACTAAGGCCGGGAGACGGTAGACGGAAGGATCGTACCCGTACGGAATCGGCGCCTAAATGTTCACGCCAATTCACCTAGTCTCTAGTGCCATGGACCGTTGCTAGACGGCCACCCATGGTAACGGGCCCTTGTGGGACACGAGCCCAAGTCTAGCTGAGGGTGAACCTAAAGGGTCACACACAAATCACCGAGGAGGTTGAGAGATCGACTTGGAGTCAATCTCGAAGGATAAAATAAGTAATTGGATTACTTAAGGGAAAGTCCATTGGATGGACGGGCCGATATTGTATCGGGCTTTCATTTAATCGGTAAATTAGATTTTCGATTAAATATGGAAGTTGAGATGTTGAGACGTTGGATCTTTTAATTGGATTAAAAGATCAACGGGAATAATTTAAGTGGACATTAAATTGGATTTAATATTGGGTTCGTCGTAATTGGATTACGATAAAACCCGGTCCGTTAAATTATACCCGAGAGGAGAAATAATTCCTAATTTGGAATAGGAAGAAGTTGGACTTCTTCCCTTAATTAAATATGGCCGACATGCTCCCTTGGAGGAAGCAAAATCAGCCATGTTTCATGCTAGGTGGTATGTTGACTTGTCTCTTTTGGAAAGAGACAAATCAACTCCAATCAAGCTCTTCCCTTTTGGTATGATTTGATCATACCATAAATTTTGGTAGGCTTGATTGAAGAATTGATGGTGATTGATTGGAATGAATCTAGACATCCTTGGATGAACCTAGACACATTCCAATAATCACATTAATTATGTATATATATTAGAATATACAACACCTAGCATAAGTGATTCATTATTCATCTTTTTCTAGGAAAAAGAGAAGACAAAAATCCTCTCCTCTCTCTCAATTTTCGTGCTCCCTCCCTCTCTTACACTTGTGTTCTTCACTTGATTTTGAATCAAGAAGAAGAACAAAGTAAGTTTAAGAGAACACTAATTCATAGTGTTCTTCTCTTAAACCGATTCCTTCCTAAACCCGTTCTTTTCTAGCAAGAAGAACGTGTGTTTCTTCCGGTGTGGTGTGGATCACCTTTGGAGAATCCATACGTTTGGATTTCGTGAGCATTCCGGAGAAGGAACAACGCTAGTAGCCGGGAGCATACGCTAAACAATCAAAGGTAACGGTTTATTACGCTTTGATTGATTCCATTTATATATATCTATGCCCTATGTGTTTAAATATATGTTTTAATATTTACACATCCTACATCGAACGCCCGGTTGAGCACCCAAGGGTACACCCCTTGGGATTCGCATATTTTGAATTTTATTTAAATTTACGCACTTTCCACGCTTTCTCGCTTCCGCTCGCGCTCCCGGGCGGATCCGCTTGTCCTTCAGATTAATCCCGTTAACCTAATAACGTGCGATTGATCCATCCTCTCCAAAATACTTGTTCGTTCGCTAGCACGACCTGCAAGATACGTGGGTGGATTGTGTGTCACAATTTGGAGAGTCTCATATACGAGATTTGGTGCAAATCGGGGAACAATGCGAGTACCGGTTAGAAGACGAAAACGATAATCGGTAGGTTCCGATTTATTTTTTTTCGTCCCACTTTTATCTTTTTAATCCTATGGCCTTCATGATTCTTGTATGCTTTTAATTCATGAGATACACCGAACACCCGGGAACTTCAAGGGAACACCCCTTGAACGTGTTCTTTATTTTTCGTAAAAGCATGTTTAAATTTCGTTAATTAAATTTATACCGCGCTTCCGCATTCGCGCTATTTCCCGGGACGATCCACAATCTTTCAAGTTCCAGTCCCCGAAATGTGATCTCAGTCTGTGGGCTTTGTTTGTGCAGTGAACAGTTATAAAGCAGTAAAAGTGAACATAGACAAAGTATGAGCTAGATGAACATCACTTTCTTATTCATCAATGTTTATTAAAACTCTGAAATTATTCAGACATAGGTTACAATTCGCCTAATAAAGTTGGCTTCATGGTCACCTATTCTAACAATCTACACTTGACCTTTAAAGCCAATCACCCATATATCTAATTCCCATCTTCTCAAGATGTTGCGTATAAGCATTCTGCGACATAGGCTTTGTCAGCGGATCTGCTGTGTTGTCTGCTGAGCTGACTCGATCCATCCGAAAGTCACCTCTTCCTACCATTTCCCTCAGAAGGTGGTAGCGTCTAAGAATGTGTTTGGATCGGTGATGAGATCTCGGTTCCTTTTCTTGCGCTATGGCTCCGTTGTTACCGCAGAAGATAACTACGGGTTCCGCAATGTTAGGCACACACCCAACTCTTGGATGTAGTTTCTCATCTAAACCGCTTCTTTGGCAGCTTCTAAAGCTGCTATGTATTCGGTCTTAGTGGTGGAATCAGCCGTGGCTGCTTGCTTGGAACTTTTCCATACCACACCTCCACTGAGCCTGAATACATAACCTGACTGAGACTTGGCATCATCGTCATCTGCCTGGAAGCTAGCATCGCTAAAGCCTTCCACGATCAGTTCTCCATTTCCATAGACTAAGAACATTTCCTTAGTCCTCCTCAGGTATATAAGGATGCTCTTAACTGCATTCCAATGTGCCTCTCCTGCACAAGACTGATATCTGCTTGTTACACTTAAGGTGTAAGCGATGTCAGGTCTCGTGCAGTAGACGGCGTATTGGATGCTTCCTACGGCAGAAGCATAGAGGACGACTTTCATCCTCTCAAGTTCCTCCTCAATCTTAGGAGACTGTTTCTTGGACAACTTGATCCCATGCCTCATGGGAAGGAAACCTCGTTTGGAGTGTCCATGCGAAATCGTTTCAAGACTTTATCCATATACGAGTTTTGGGTCAGTCCCAACATTCTTCTAGATCTGTCCCTGACAATCTGGATGCCAAGAATGTAGGAGGCTTCACCTAAATCCTTCATGAAAAACTGCGTTGATAACCATGCTTTTGTGTTATCCAACATTCTAACGTTATTACCTATGAGTAGAATGTCATCCACATAAAGCACTGAGAACATTATAGAGCTCCCATTGACCTTCTTGTATACACAAGGGTCAAATTCATTTTTGATGAAATCATAGACCCGTATGACTTCATCAAAGCGAATGTTCCAGCCTTGGGATGCTTGTTTGAGGCCATAGATGGACTTCTGGAGACGACAGACTTTCTACTCTTCTCCGGCGGTTGTGAATCCCTCCGGTTGATCCATGTAGATCTCTTCCTCAACGAAAACATTGAGGAAAGCTGTTTTCACATCCATCTGTCATATCTAATAGTCATACCGTGCTGCTATGGCGAGCAGGATCCGAATGGACTTAGCCATGGCTACCGGCGAATAGGTATCCTCGAAGTCAATCCCAAGTCGTTGAGTGTACCCTTTTGCCACTAGCCTAGACTTGAAGGTTGTAACTTCTCCATCAATGCCAAGGTTGTGCTTATAGACCCATTTACAACCAACTGGATTAACCCCTTCGGGTGGGTCTACAAGTTTCCAGACTTGGTTCTCATTCATGGAGTCCATTTCGGTTTTCATGGCCCCAAGCTATCTCCCTGAGTCGATGCCAGACATCGCCTCCCCGTAAGTCTTGGGATCCTTGTCTAATTGACTGGTCGCGCTTAGAAAGCCATGCCTCATGGGAGGGCGAGACTCTCTAGCTGACCTACGGAGAACGGGAACGTTAGTGGTGACTGTGGGCGTTGACAAAATAGGAGCTGGCGGTTCAGGTACCGGGGCTGGCTCTTCCTGAGGTCGTTCGTCATGCCTGGCATGCTGAACTTCTCGAGGTTGATCAGCTTTTTGGGTTTTTATCTTGAAACCTCTTAGTGAGGTATCCGCAGCTTCTTCTGATGACTGATTCGCATCACTTGACTCCTCAATGATCAGCTCATCAGGTTGGACACCCTCTAGAAATCCTTGTTCCCAGAATACTGCATTCCTTGAAATGAACACCTTTTGTTCCAAGGGGTCATAGAAATAATAACCTGCAGTTTCTTTAGGGTATCCAACGAACCTGCACAAACTAGACTTTGATTCTAGCTTGTCTCCCACTAGCTTCTTGACGTATGCAGGGCTACCCCACACTTTCAAGTAGTTGTAGGACGCAGGCTTGCCGTGCCATACCTCATATGGTGTTTGGGCTAATGCACTGGTTGGCGCCAAGTTTAAAAACTTGGTTGCGGTTTCCAATGCGTAGCCCCAAAAAGACAAGGGCAATTTGGTAAAACTCATCATGGGATCGGACCATGTCTAACAAGGTTCAATTTCTCCTTTAAGAGACCCCATTTAACTGGGTGTCCCGGAAGGTGTCCATTTAGAGATTATACCGTTTTCTTTAAGATAATTAAGGAACTCAGTACTAAGGTATTCCCCACCTCGGTCTGACCGTAGGACTTTAAGTTTGCAGCCAGTTTAGTTCTCAACTTCAAGCCTGAATTCTTTAAACCTCTCAAGAGCTTCAAACTTGTACCTCATTAGGTATACATAACCATACCGTGAATAATCATCAGTGAAGGTTATGAAGTAGGAGAACCCTCCTCTAGCTTGCGTCCTTAGTGGTCCACATACGTCTGTATGGACCAAGTCCAACAGACCTGTGGCAAGCTTGCTTTGTCCTATAAAGGGCTTTTTGGTCATTTTTCCTCTGAGACAAGATTCACAAGTTGGTAGTTTACTCAAGTCCCCAACCTCTAGGTTTCTTGAGTCTACCAATTTCTTCATCCTGTCTTGGGAGATGTGACCTAGCTTTGCATGCCACAGTTGTGCGTTCCCCTTATCATCTATTTTACGTTTGTGTTGAGCGTTTAGAATGAAATTCATTTGTTGTAAGATATAGAGACCGTTATTGAGCGTACCAAGCAGATGAGTAATTCCACCCTTCATCAAATAAAAGCAATTTTTATTGATTATAAACTCATATCCACTATTGTCTAACAACGGAATAAAAATGTTGTTCTTAATCATGCTAGGTACATAATAAACTTGCTCTAGTTCTATACTAATACAATCACTAACTACTAAGGTGGCGGATCCTACTGCTTCTGCCGAGATGGCCTTGCCATTTTCAAGCTTTAGGATCATTTCTCCGCTACTCAGTTTTCTGCTTCTTTTGAGCACCTGCAAATCATTGCAAATGTGAGCTCCACAGCCGGTATCTAATACCCAAGAGGCAGTTTTAGTAACCATATTAACCTTAATCACAAAGATACCTTGCTTGGAGAGGAGTTTGGGGCAATCCCTCTTCCAATGCCCTTTCTCACGGCAATGAATACATATTCATTTACCCTAGACTGTTACTTTGAGTCTACCTTCCTTTTCCATTTGCCCTTCCCCACTTTGGCAATGGGAACACTCTTAGTGTTGGTAGCTGCTTTGAAGGGACATCGTCTAGCCTTTCATACTGCTTTTGAAGCTCATTCGTCATATAGGCAAGTATGATGCTACGGACTCTCCGGTTATCCTTATGCCAAGTCTCACACGTCTCACGTTGTTCTGGCGTGGATCCTTCCAATAAGGTCCTAGGAAACGGCTCGTCCATGACATAGCCTTGGTCCTCGTAATCGGAGGACTATCCTCAGATTGCGCAATCAGTCGTTGTAATTGGTTCCAATAAATTTGTTGGTCTCAAGTATGGTTGATAATGAGTTCTTAGACATTTTAAATCTACATTTAAAGAATAGAACTACAATCAGTAGAATAAAAAATGAAAGTTTTAATAAAATTAAATGTTTGGACTTTAGTCATTTAATGCTCCCACTATTTATACGAAAACAAGATACTCTCCAACATTATTTTTTGGGGAAATCCCTTTCCTAGTAGGCTTGGGATCTACAGCGATCTCCCCCATACCCCGCTTTTACAATTCGCATGGGAAAAAACCTGTGGGAGGTATACCATACCATTCTCGTTCCACAAGATTCCCAAGATAATTGCTCACCCTTTTACGTGATCCCAAGGACTCCAAGCGAATCATATTATTCAGGCGTTAGACCCGACCCATTCAACCGATTCATAGACTCACTGCTACCTCCACGACTCATGAGACAGGCAACTGCGTGTACTCCTCGTTTATGACAAAGTGCAGCTTCTTTTAAGCACGATAGTCATGCCACGAATCGTGAGACCACGCTATCGACTTAAACTAGCTTCCTCACTTTGCCATGGATGGAAGCCATGGACGAACTCCTAGAGTCCAAGTCCATTTATGAAGGGTCTAATATTTTTGGCTTGGTCTAACCAAGTGAGAGTTGAAATGACCGAGATCCCACACATACATAGATTCATTCATAACGCATAATAAAGGTTTGCATTTCATAGAACTAGTATGATAAATAAAACATTTTTTCACCATAAGAGCCACATGCTAAATTAAAGCCTAGCACGCCCCTGCTGGATGATCACAAGCCTTAATCCTATGCGACCACTGAGGCCGTGGTGGATTTATGGTCAATCTAGGGTTGGTCCTATACTATTATATTTAATAATAGCAACCCAATCAACATGCTGATGGGCCTTGGTCTCTTTCTCCTTTAGGTCTTCATGGAACGGCTTGGATTCATCATTCTGGGCTCTCCATCTGGGCCATCCTTAATCTCCACCATGGAAATAAAATAAACAATTCCTCACCACTGTACTACTCTCATTACATATTTAAAAAGAAACCCCCTGCGAAAATTCGTTGGGGGAGTACAATAGGAGGGAGATAGAATGCCTTATTATTCCAAGGCAACTAGAAAAGAGGAGGAGAAAATAAAAGAGGCACATAGGCCCAACATAAATTTAAACCATACATGCGGTCTAGGGCTTGTGATCATCTATTCTCAATCAACGCACATAATTACATGATATCCAATCATATAAACACATGTACATAATCCATGATATCCAATCACATCATCCATAATAAAAAACAAGAGAACGAGTCATGCATGAAAACTTGGCATAATATTGGCAATCCCCTTTCTTGTTTAGGAAAACCTTTCCTCATTATTTGAAAGTGAATAAAATGTTGGGATCCCAAATCCAATATAGTAACTTTCCAAATAATGTCTTCAAGAAAACATGCAAAAATAAATAAAACCAATTTTTTTAGAAATTATCCAAAAAAAATAATGAACAAGAAAAACACAAAATGATTAACGACCGCCGCCTCCGGCGCACTCGGGCCAGTAGGCCAGGCCTGCCGCCCGTGCGCGCACAGGGCACGATGGCGCGCGCGCGCTGGCGGGGCAGCCATGCGCAGGCTCCTCTCCCTACGCGCGCTGCCCTGCCGTGTCACCTGTGCGTGCATCCTGCGTGAGCGGCCTGCACGTACACATGTGCATCGGGTGCGCCTGCCGGGCGCGCATGCGCAGGCTCCGATCGTGCTTGCGTGCGCGCCTGGCGGCGTTGCCTAAGCGTGCGCGCGCGGCTTGCCTGGTCGCGCATTGGCCGCGCGAGCACCCTTGATGCCCTGGCCTGGCGCGCGCGCGCGGGCTCCCCTGCGTGCGTGTGCGCGCGCCCGGCCATGCATCGAGCTGCCCGTCTGGCAGCGCGCAGGCTCCCTGGCCTGCGCGCGCGTGGTCAGCCGCCGCCTGCCGCGTGATGCGTTTTTCATCCCGTTTTATTTTTCTGCACCGTTTTCCAAGAAAACCAAGAAACACCAATAATACCAAGAACTCATACATAATTAAATGACATGAAAACGACATGTTTGATAATATAAAATCAAGAAACACATACATCATGCCAAACATATTTTCATGCTTTAAACACACGTAAAAACCTAGGCCTGTACACCGAACCGGGCTCTGATACAACTGAAAGCCTAGGATAGGCGTATGGATCGCCCCGGGAGGAACGCGAATGCGGAAGCGCGATTAAATAAAATTTTGCAAGAATTCAAAACATGCCATTAAAAACAATTAAATATAAACGTTCAAGGGGTGTTCCCTTGAATCTCTAGGGCATTCGGTGTATCTCATGAATAAAACATAGAAAGAAAATCATGGAGGCCATAGGGTTTGAAAAAATGGTATTAACAAAACGAAAAACCTACCCGGTTGTTGTTTTGTCTTGGAGCCGCTACTCGCGTTGTTCCCCGTTTTGCTCCAAGATCTCGTGTTGAGACCCTCTAAATCGTATACGTAATCCGCCCACGTATCTTAATCCTCGTGCTAGCGAGAAACCAAGTGTATGTTATTTGGAAAGGACGGATTGATCAAACGCTATCAATTAACGAGATCAATCCTCCTTTAGATCAATTGTATAAAACAAAAGAACAAAGAGAATTTCTTGGGAAAAGAGGGAGGAATGGCCGAGAGAGGAAGCGTGTGATGTGTGTGTGTGTGTATTCTTGAAATTTCATCATCTGTCACAAGTGAAGGACTAGGAGTTTATATAGTGGAGGAATCTATTCCTCTTCAAACTCCTACTCTGGGAAGCTATTTTGACTAGTCAAAGTCCTAGTCAAAGTAGCTCTTTGACTTGATCAAACCAATCTTAGTCATCTATCTCTCTTTTTGATCTCAACCATCCATTTAATTTATGGAATATTTAAATCTAATTGAAATGATCCATAGGGAAAGAAATAAATAAAATAAATAATAATAATATTTATTTTAAGCCCATTAAATAAATTTCAATAAATCTAATTTATTAGATAAATTCCTTTTCATCCAATTAAAGGAATTAATTTTCCCAAGACAAGAAAGATCCGATTAAATCTAATTTAATCGTCCCATCTCTCTCCAAATATTTAATTTCAAATTAAATACGTTATGTATGCGGATTGTGTGTGACTCTTTAGGTTCACCTTCTAGACTTGGTCGGACTCCTAGAATCCGTCCGTTACCATGGGTGGCCGTCTAGAAACGGTTCATGGCACTAGAGTTTAGGTGAATATGCGTGGGGGTGAACATTTAGACTCTACAATACATTTATCTTTCTATCTACGATCTCACTACTTAGGGTCTAGGGCACGGATACGTAGGTACCTATCTTTGACCTACGTGTCGGCTTGTCCTACACTAAACGCCGCAGGGAATCCTTCCCTTTTGTTCAGTTACTGTGGCCACAGATTTTAGGGACAAGACTCCGAGTACAGTGAGACGCTACTGTTAACGCTCTTGACAGGAGACAGATCCTTTCTTGGAAACTACTGTCACGTTGCACATCATGGCTGCACTAGATATGACTTATGACTACTCAACAACTATGACTTGGTAATCTCTCACCATACATAAGATACAAACACGGTGTACAGGTAAACTCAGTAATTCCTCAAGTCAATTGGCCTGTACCGTTAGAACCGGGAACTCAAGTCATACCTATCTGACCCTACTCAAGGTCTTCCGTAACACTGTTCCCGCGAGTCACCTCAATCAGCTGCTCCCTAGCAAGCTGACCCAGTAACACTGCATAGACGACCCTCGTCACCCATCGATGAAACACGACACCAGATGCTTAGTGCAAGCCTCAAGTGGATTCTCGATACCCATTTCCCGATATTCTTTAATTTGGAGATTTTCAAACTGATTCGGCGAAACTGATTTCTTGAACCTACCTCCAAGCGTAGTTCCAGTCCCCGAAATGTGATCTCAGTTTGTGGACTTTGTTTGTGCAGTGAACAGTTATAAAGCAGTAAAAGTGAACACAGACAAAGTATGAGCCAAATGAACATCACTTTCTTATTCATCAAGGTTTATTAAGACTCTGAAATTGTTCAGACCTAGATTATAATTCGCCAAATAAAATTGGCTTGATGGTCACCTATTCTAACAGTTTGCTGGATCAACATTGAACAGACGTATCTATTCAGTAGGGTAGTCAAGATCAAATATATTTTTTGTCCCGTAATTTAGATTTTTTTGGTGTTTTTGTCCTTCAATTTTCTTAAGTTGCATTTTGATCTTGCATCTTTTTAATTTTTGAGATTTTTATCTTTTTTTTCACTGGAGTTCACCTCCACAGGCGAGAAGGGTAAACTCCGAGGAATAAAATAACTCAAATCACAAACGTTAAAAAAAATACAAGACCAAAATGCTACCCTAAAATATAAAGCGAAAAATGGTAAAAATGAGCCATTAGGGATTGTAACCCCTATTTTAAAATTAAGGTCATGTGAGAAGCACATGCATTTTTTTGGAGAAAATGGTAGACTTTGACGGAAAAAAGACTGAAAGCCAAAAAATTAAAAAAATATAGGACTCAAATGCTACTCTAAAAAGTTAAAAGATGAAAATATCAAATTACAAAAGTTATGTGACCAAAAATACATTTAACTAAGCCATATGCTTTCTTTTCTTTTTTTTTTTTTTGAATGGAAGTTGAATATTATTACGAAGTTGGCAAAGCCGAAAGGAGTTTGCAAGAAGGTAAAGGAACAGATGTAGTGCCTTCATCTCGATCAGACGTATTGCGAGCGAGAGAGTGGGCAATTACATTATCGATTCTACGAATTAAAGAAAAATTACATGAATTGAAAAAAGCGGACCAATTGATGATATCGTGAATAATCGGACCACAGGTGGGTGAGGAGATGTTTTGAAGCGGAAAGAAATGAGTGTAGGGTAGCATAATCAGTCTCAATAATAATATTCCTCCATCTTCGTCAAATAGCCAGCTGAATTGCAATTCTAGTAGCCCAAGCTTCTGCTGCTTCAGGAGTGAGCGTCCTATGATCTCTGCAGGAGTACCAAGCTATGCAATGCCCCTGGGAATTGCGAGCTACAACACCAACAGCAAAGTCGCCTTTATGTGCAACGATGGCAGCATCAACATTTAGTTTAACAACATCATGAGGTGGTGGTGACCATATAGATGCAATAACAGGTCTATGAATAGACCCATGCATCGGGAAAGTCCCAGAGAAGGCCTCAAGATAATGCTGTGCAAAGGAAACTGTGTAATCCGGAGAAAATAATTCATTGTCACCCCATTTCTTGTTCCTGAAATGTTTAGTGGATCGGCAGGGGAGATGAACGCAAATAGCGAAAGCACGAAAGAGTGCAGAATAAAATTGCAAAGCATAATTAAATGGAATTTAAAGCATGCATCACATACATAACCGGATCAAGGGGTGTATCCTTGATTCTCCCGGGCATTTGGTGTATCTCATGTTCAATAAAACACAACATGGAGGCCATAGAATTTGAACCGAAAAACATAATTAAAGAACCTACCCGGTGAAGGACAAGCGGATCCGCCCGGGAGCGCGAGCGGACGCGAGAAAGCGAGAAATTGTGCACAAATTTAAATCTAATTTAAAATACGAATCCCAAGGGGTGTACCCTTGGGTGCTCAACCGGGCGTTCGATGTAGGATGTGTAAATATTAGAAACATATATTTAAACACATAGCGAATAGATGTATATTAAATCAATCAAAGCGTAATAAGCCGTTACCTTTGATTATTTAGCGTATGCTCCCGGCTACTTGCGTTGTTCCTTCTCGGGAATGCTCACGAAATCCAAACGTATGGATTCTCCAAAAGTGATTCACACCACACCGGAAGAAACACACGTTCTTCTTGCTAGAAAAGAACGGGTTTAAGAAGGAATCGGTTTAAGAAAAGAACACTATGAATTGGTGCTCTCTTAAACTTACTTTGTTCTTCTTCTTGATTCAAAATCAAGTGAAGAACACAAGTGTAAGAGAGGGAGAGAGGCCGAGAGTTCTTGGGGAGAGGAGAGGATTTTTGTCTTCTCTTTTTCCTAGAAAAAGATGAATAATGAATCACTTATGCTTGGTGTTGTATATTCTAATATATATACATAATTAATGTGATTATTGGAATATGTCTAGGTTCATCCAAGGATGTCTAGATTCATTCCAATCAATCACCATCAATTCTTCAATCAAGCCTACCAAAATTTATGGTATGATCACATCATACCAAAAGGGAAGAGCTTGATTGGAGTTGATTTGTCTCTTTCCAAAAGAGATAAGTCAACATACCACCTAGCATGAAACATGGCTGATTTTGCTTCCTCCAAGGGAGCATGTCGGCCATGTTTAATTAAGGAAAGAAGTCCAACTTCTTCCTATTCCAAAATAGGAATTATTTCTCCTCTCGGGTATAATTTAACGGACCGGGTTTTATCGTAATCCAATTACGACGAACCCAACATTAAATCCAATTTAATGTCCATTTAAATTATTCTCGTTGATCTTTTAATCCAATTAAAAGATCCAACGTCTCAACGTCTCAACTTTCCATATTTAATCAAAAATCCAATTTACCGATTAAATGAAAGCCCGATACAATATCGGCCCGTCCATCCAATGGACTTTCCCTTAAGTAATCCAATTACTTATTTATCCTTCGAGATTGACTCCAAGTCGATCTCTCAACCTCCTCAGTGATTTGTGTGTGACCCTTTAGGTTCACCCTCAGCTAGACTTGGGCACGTGTTCCACAAGGGCCCGTTACCATGGGTGGCCGTCTAGCAACGGTTCATGGCACTAGAGACTAGGTGAATTGGCGTGAACATTTAGGCGCCGATTCTGTACGGGTACGATCCTTCCGTCTATCATCTCCCGACCTTAGTCTAGGGCATGGAATTGGGCGTCGGTTCCCATCCTTGACTAGGCATCTATGCCTAATACTCGATACCACGTATGCTTCATTGCGTCGACACAGGAAACCATTCCCTGTTCGACCAACCACTGTGGCCACAGCTTCAAACAGCATGAACATGTCTCCGAGTATGGAGATACCTCTGTCACATATTGAGAGGGGACGGATCCTCTTCTTGAAATCCATCGTCCTCGCTACACATTCCGACTGCACTGGACAAGGCTTATGATAATCATGAAAGGAAATCCGGTGGATCGTCCCGGGAATTGCACGAATGCAGAAGCGTGGTAAAATAAACATATTAAAATAAAAGGCATGCTTTTAATTTAAAGAACACGCTCAAGGGGTGTGCCCTTGAGGTTCCCGGGCGTTCGGTGTATCTCATGATCATAAAATAACTAAAGAAATCATGGAGGCCATAGAGTTGAAAAATAAAGAGGGACGAAAATCTTAAACGAGACCTACCCGTTGTCGTTTTCGTCTTCAACTGCTACTCGCGTTGTTCCCCGTTTTGCACCAAGACCTCGTTCTTGAGATCCTCCAAATCGTGACACACGATCCACCCACGTATTCTTGTACGTCGTGCTAGCAACGAACAAGTATTATATTGGAGAGGATAGATCAACCACGCGTTATGAATTAACGGGATCGATCTTCCTTTGTTCAATTGTTCCAAGAACAAAAGAACAAGAAAATAATATTTTCTTGGTGAGAGAGAGAGAGAGGGGCGGACGAGAGAGGTGAGGAGAGAGTGTGTGTTTTGTGTGTGTTTTTCAAGAATCATCAATCTTACAAATGTTGGAAGCTAGAGGTTTATATAGAGGAAGAGTTTAATCCTCTTTAAACTCAAACTCTAAGTAACCTAATTTGACTAGGATTTTGACCTAGTCAAAATCCTAGTCAAACTAGTGTTTGACCTAGTCAAACGAATCCTAGCCTTCCATCTCCCCTTTCCATCTCAACCATTGATTTTAATTTAATGGAATATTTTAAATCCTATTAAATATTCCAAAAGGCTAAAAGAATAAATATAATATTATAAATAAATATTATTATTTATTCTAAGCCCATTAAATCAACCCTTTTAATAAATCCTATTTATTAATTTAATTCCCTCTATCAAATAGAAGGAATTAATTTCTCCAAGAAAATATGGGACCCGATTAAATCTAATTTAATCATTCCTTTACTCCAATATTTAATTCCAAATTAAATACTAAGTGTGTGTGGATAGTGTGTGACTCTTTAGGTTCACCATTCAGCTAGACTTGGTCGGATTCCTAGAATCCGTCCGTTACCATGGGTGGCCATCTAGCAACGGTCCATGGCACTAGAGACTAGGTGAAATATTCGGGGATGAACATTTAGGCTCTAACGGTACACTTGTCCTTCTGTCTTCGGTCTCATCACTTAGGGTCTAGGGCACGAAAAATGCAGGTACCCATTTTGGACCTAAGTGTCGGTCTGTCCTTACTAAACGCCGCAAGGGAAACCTTTCCCTTCTGTTCAGTCACTGTGGCCACAGATTTCAGGGACAAGACACAGAGCATATATGAGACTCAACTGTCAACACCTTTTGACAGGAGACAGATCCTTTCTTGGAAACTACTGTCACTTTGTGCACCCGAGCTGTACTAGACATGGCTTATGACTACTCAAGAGTATTTTGGCAATCTCTCACCATATTTAAGATACAGACCTGACGCACAGGTAAACTCAGCAGTTCCTCAAGTCAAAGGACTTGGCCTGTACCGTTGGAACCGGGAATACACGTCTTACCTTGCTGACCATACTCAAGGTCCTCCGTAAGACGGTTCCCGCGAGTCACCTTAGTCAGCTGCTTCCTAGCATGCTGACCCACTAACACTGCTTAGACGACCTTCGTCACCCGTCGATGAAATACGACAGCAGATGCTTAGTGCAAGTCTCAAAGGGAATCCCGGTACCTATTTTCGGGATTCCTTGACTTGGAGATTTCCTGACTGATTCGATGAGACTGATTTCATGGACCTACCTCCAAGCGTAGTCCCAGTCCCCGAAATCGTTTCTCAGTCCGTGGGCTTTGTTTGCGTAGTGAACAGAAATGTAAATGCAGGTAAGTGAACGTAAACAAAGTATTGCCATATGAATTTTCACTTCTTTATTCATAAATGTTTTTATCAAATACCAAAGAATTGTCTAGACATAGGTTACATATTCCTGCCAAAATTGGCTTACATGGTCACCTATTCTAACAAATCATCTTACAAAATGATTACCTCTCGCCTGATCCAAGATGCAGTCGTCTTGTGCACGCGACTGCCATGATTTCTCAAGTCTGAGGATTACTCCCGTACTATCGGAACCGGGGAAAACCAATCATACCAACCAAGCCTCCAAGGCTTCCATATGATGATCCCCGCGAGTCAGTCCAGTCGGCTCGACCCCAGTCGACTAACCCATCAAGATCGTGTAGGTGTCCCATGCCTGTCATCGATGAAACACGACACTCATCCAATGAACACGACTCTTGACGCAAGTCTCAATAGGACTCTCGATGCCCTGTCTCAAGGTCCTTCACTTGGAACGTTTCAGACCTAACTCTCCCACTTGACCTAAAGCCAATCATGCATTGACCTCGAACCTCTTATTCAGATGGTGAGTATGGGCAATTTGCGACATGGGCTTAGCAAGTGGATCTCCTATGTTTTCGGCAGAGCTGACTCGGTCCAACCGAATGTCACTCCTGCTATCCATCTCTCTAAGTAGATGGTAGCGTCTAAGAAAATGCTTGGATCGTGATGAGATCTCAGTTCCTTTGCTAGCGCTATCGCCCCGTTGTTATCATAAAAGATAATTACAGGCTTAGCAATGCTAGGTACTACATCCAACCCTTGGATGTAGCTCATCAACCAAACCACTCCTTAGCAGCTTCCAAAGCCGCTGTGTATTCAAAACTCTATGGTGGAGTCCGCCGTGGTAGCCTACTTGGAACCCTTCCAAGTAACCACGCCACCATTTAGTCTAAATACAAAACCAGACTGAGACTTGGCATCATCGTCATCCGACTGGAAGCTAGCGTCGCTATAGCCTTCCAGTATCAACTCTCCACCGCCGTAGACCAAGAACATGTCCTTAGTCCTTTTTAGGTACTTTAGGATAGTCTTGACTGCACTCCAGTGTTCCTCCCCGGCACACGACTGATATCGGCTAGTTACGCTCAAAGTGAAAGCCACATCAGGTCTAGTGCACTGAACAACATACTGTATGTTGCCTACGGCTGAAGCATAGGGGATGTCCAACATCCGTTTAAGCCCCTCATCAGTCTTAGGAGACTGCTTCTTGGATAACTTAATTCCATGCCTCATAGGAAGGAATCCCCGTTTTGAGTTCTCCATCTTGAATCTCTTCAAGACTTTCTCAATATACGAGGACTGGGCCATTCCTAACATCCGTCTAGAACTATTCCTGTAGATCTTGATGCCAAGGATGTAGGATGCCTCGCCCATATCCTTCATGGAGAATTGCGTTGACAACCAAACTTTAGTGGTACCCAACATCTTAGCATCATTCCCAATGAGCAAGATGTCATCCACGTAAAGCACCAGAAACGCAACTGAGCTCCCACTGATCTTCTTGTATACACAAGGATTGGACTCATTCTTGATGAAATCATATCCCCGTATGACTTCATCAAAACGTATGTTCCAGCTTCGGGAAGCTTGTTTGAGGCCATAGATGGACCTTTGAAGACGGCAGACCTTTTGCTCTTCTCCAACAGTTATGAAACATTCCGGCTGATCCATATAGATCTCTTCCTCTACGAAACCGTTGAGGAAGGCCGTTTTCACGTATGGCATACTATGCTGCTATGGCAAGCAGTATCCGAATGGACTTGGCCATTGCTACAGGCGAGTAGGTTTCCTCAAAATCGACCCCGGGTCGCTGAGTGTAACCTTTCGCCACAAGCCTGGCTTTGAAGGTTGTAACCTCCCCGTCAGCTCCAAGCTTACATTTGTAGACCCATTTATACGCTACGGGTTTAACCCCTTTGGGTGGATCTACTAGGGTCCAACCTTGTTTGTACCCATCGAGTCCATCTTGGATTTCATGGCCTCAAGCCACTTGTCCGAATCGATGTCCGACATCGCTTCTCCGTACGTCTTCGGATCATTATCCAACTGATCGGTCAGGCCCATAAATCCATACCTATCAAGTGCATGGGATACTCTGGCCGACCTACGGAGGATTGGAACAATATCAGTAGGAACTTCTGCCTCAGATGTCACTGCCGCCTCTTGGGGTACATAACTTGATTCCTCAAGGAGCACGTCATCGCATCGACTATCCGATGGAAAACCTTTTTCCAAGAATACTGCGTTTCGCGAGACAAAAACCTTTTGCTCGGAGGGATCATAGAAATAATACCTCGCAGTTTCTTTTGGATAGTCGATGAACCTGCATAAACTAGACCTCGAGTCCAGTTTATCTCCCACTAATCTCTTGACATATGCGGGGTAACCCCACACTTTCAAGTATTTGTAGGAGGCAGGCTTGTTATGCCATATCTCATATGGCGTCTAGGATACCTTTTTGTTAGAATAGGTGACCATGTAAGCCAATTTTGGCAGGAATATGTAACCTATGTCTAGACAATTTCAGGTGTTTGATAAATCATTAATGAATAAAGAAGTGAATTTCATTTGGCATCACTTTGTTTGTGTTCACTTATATTTGTTTTCCATATCTGTTCACTACGCAAACAAAGCCCACGGACTGAGAATCAATTTCGGGGACTGGGACTACGCTTGGAGGTAGGTCCATGGAATCAGTCTTCCCGAATCAGTCCGGAAATCTCCAAGTCAAGGAATCCCGAAAATGGGTACCGGGATTCCATTTGAGACTTGCACTAAGCACCTGCTATCGTGTTTCATCGACGGGTGACGAGGGTCGTCTAAGCAGTGTTAGTGGGTTAGCATGCTGGGACGCAGCTGACTGAGGTGACTCGCGGGAACCGTCTTACGGAGGACCTTGAGTATGGTCAGCAAGGTATGACGTGTATTCCCGGTTCCAACGGTACAGGTCAAGTCCTTTGACTTGAGGAATTGCTGAGTTTACCTGTACATCAGGGCTGTATCTTAGATATGGTGAGAGATTGCCAGAATTCTCTTTGGTAGTCATAAGCCATGTCTAGTGCAGTTCTGGTGTGCAAAGTGACAGTAGTTTCCAAGAAAGGATCTGTCTCCTGTCAATAGGTTTTGGCAGTTGAGTCTCATGTATACTCTAGGTCTTGTCCCTAAAACTGTGGCCACAGTGACTGAACAGAAGGGAAGGATTCCCTTGCGGCGTTTAGTGAGGACAGACCGACACTTAGGTCCAAAATGGGTACCTGCATTTTCCGTGCCCTAGACTCTAAGTGATGAGACCAAAGACAGAAGGACAAGTGTACTGTTAGAGCCTAAATATTCATCCCTGAATATTTCACCTAGTCTCTAGTGCCATGGACCGTTGCTAGATGGCCACCCATGGTAACGGAAGGATTCTAGGAATCCGACCAAGTCTAGCTGAAAGGTGAACCTAAAAAGTCACACACTATCCACACACATTTAGATATTTAATTAGGAATTAAATATTGGAGTGAAGGAATGATTAAATTGGATTTAATCGGGTCCTTTATTTTTCTTGGAGAAATAATTCCTTCTATTAGATATAAGGAATTAAATTGATAAATTAGATTTATCAAAGGGATTTATTTAATGGGTTTAAATAATATTTATATTATTTTTAGCCTCTTGGAAATATTTAAATAGGTTTTAAATATTCCATTAAATTAAATTAAATCAACGGTTGAGATCAATGGGAGAGATGGATGGCTAGGATTGTTTTGACTAGGTCAAAACACTACTTTGACTAGGACTTTGACTAGGTCAAAATCCTAGTCAAAATAGAGTTCTTGAAAGAGGAGTTTAAAGAGGATTAGACTCCTCTTCTATATAAACCCCTAGCATCCTACAAGTTGAAGGATGATGAATCTCCAACACACACACAACACACACACACACTCGGCTCTCTCTCCCTCCATCTCGTCCGCCCTCTCTCTCTCTCACACTCCAAGAAATTGTTTCTTTGTTCTCTTGTTCTTGGAACATTAGAACTTGATGAATCAATACCGTTAATTCATAACGTGTTGTTGATTCATCCACTCCAAATATTATACACTTGTTCGTTGCTAGCACGACGTGCAAGATACGTGGGTGGATCGTGTGTCACGATTTGGAGGGTCTCAAGAACGAGATCTTGGTGCAAAACGGGGAACAACGCGTGTAGCCGTTGAAGACGAAAACGACAACGGGTAGGTCTCGTTTTAGATTTTCGTCCTCTTTTATTTTCAACCCTATGGCCTCCATGATATGTTATATGTGATTTATTCATGAGATACACCGAACACCCGGGAAAATTTCAAAGGCACACCCTTTGAAACGTGTTTTAATTTAAAAGCATGTTTAAATTCCGTTTTAATTTTTTAATTATACCGCGCTTCCGCATTCGCGCTTTTCCCGGGACGATCCACAATTCCTTTCACTTTTTAGATGGCGCCAAGTTCAAAACTTTGGCCGCCGTCTGAAGAGCGTATCCCCAGAAGGAAAGGGGGAGTTCGGTAAAACTTATCATGGATCGGACCATGTCCAACAAGGTCCGATTCCTCCTTTCATACACCCCATTAAGCTGTGGTGTTCCAGGAGGGGTCCACTGAGAGAGAATCCCATTCTCTTTTAGATAATCAGTAAACTCACCACTCAAATACTCTCCACCTCGGTCCGACCGAAGGGCTTTGATCTTTCGACCAGTTTGGTTCTCTACTTCAAGTCCGTATTCCTTAAACCTTCCAAAGGCTTTAAACTTGTACCTCATCAGGTAAACATAACTGTACCGTGAGTGATCATCGGTAAAGGTTATGAAGTACGAGTACCCACCTCTAGCCTGAGTATTTAGTGGACCACAGACATCTGTATGGATCAAATCCAACAAACCACTGGCTAGCGTACTTTGTCCAACAAAGGGTTTCTTGGTCATCTTTCCCTTTAGACAGGATTCGCAGGTCGGTAGATTTTCCAAATCATCTACTTCTAGACTCTTTGAGTCCACCAACCTTCTTATCCTATCTTTAGAGATATGACCTAACCTCGCATGCCATATCTGTGCGTTATTATGATGATCATGTTTTTGTTTGTGTTCTGCAGTCATAATCCAATTAGACTATTGAAGTATGTACAGACCGTTGACCAATGTACCAAGCAGATGAGAAATACCATTTTTGATAATGAAAAAACCATTTTTATTGATGGTAAATTCATATCCCTCCTTATCAAGGACCGAGATGGAAACAATATTTTTAATCATGCTAGGTACATAGAAAAGTCGTTCAGTACAATCCTAACATGACTACTAATGGCTAACTCTAGTGATCCTACGGCCTCCGCAGCAACGGCCTTGCCATCGCCTAGCCTCAGGATCATCTCATCCTTGGTTAGACTTCTGCTTCTTTGCAGTGCCTACAAATCATTGCAGATGTGAGCACCACACCCAGTATCCAATACCCATGAAGCAGAATTAGTAATCATATTAACTACAACCACAAACACACCTGGGTTGGAGAGGAGTTGTGGGCACTCCCTCTTCCAATGCCCTTTCCCTTGGCAATACATGCAGACATCATTTGCCTTGAACCGCTGAGGACCACAGGCCTTCCCTTTCCTTTTGCTCAGTCCAACCGGAGCAACAGGGACGCCCGGAGCGTGAGCAGGGGCCGCAACCGTCTTCCCTTTGCCCTTCTTCCTCTTCCAGCGTCCGACCCTCTTGCCATTCGCCTTGGAGGTCGAAGCCTCTCCTATCAATACCGCCGGTGCCGACTTGTGGGTCGTTACCTCGTATTGGACCAGCATGTTGATCAACTCATGAATAGACTTCTCAAGTCCGTTCATGTTGTAGTTTACAACAAACGGGTCATAGGATGGAAGAAGCGACTGGAGGATCACGTCAATGTACGTGTCATTGTTAAGCTTAGCTTTAAGGTCCTCGAGTTTCTCCACTAGGGAGAGCATCTTGACCCCATGACTCTGTACAGACGCTCCTTCAGCGAGCTTGGTGCCAAAGAATGCTTTTGCGGCGGCATATCTAATATGCATATCCGGAACGGCATAAACCTCGTTCATGCGGAGCAATATGGCGGAGACGTTGTCCAGCCTCTCATACTGCTTCTGGATGTCGTTAGACATCGAAGCCAGTATGATACTGCGTACTTTCCGGTTGTCCTCATGCCATTTCTCGAACGTCAAACGTTCTTCGGGCGTGGACCCCTCCGGTAAGTCGCTCGGTGATGGCTCGTCCAAGACGTAGCCTTGGTTCTCGAAACTGAGGACAATCCTCAGGTTTCTCAGCCAGTTCGAGTAGTTCGTTCCGTTGAATTTGTTAGTCTCAAGAATCATGGTTAACGGGTTCTTAGACATATCTACATTAATGAAAATGTAAAGTAGAAATTAGCAGATAATGGTAATATTATTGTTCAAGTTGAAGACTTGGTCTTTTAGTCTTTAACCCTCCCACTATTTATACGAAAGTCCGCCACTCTCAAGCGGAGTTTCGGGAAACCGTTTCCTAGTGGGCTTGGGATCCACAAGTGTAATCTCCATGCCCCGCTTTTAAGATTCACATGAAAAAGACCTCGTGGGAGATATCTAATATCATTCTCATCCAATGAGATTCCCAAGATATTTTGCCTCACCTATTCGCATGGTTCTGAGGACTCCAAGCGAACCATGTTACTCAGTGTTAGGCCCGACCCATCAACCAAATCATACCTCAAACTGTCGCCCCCCACGACTCGTGAGACAGGGAAACAGCGAGCGCAGTCTTTTTGTTCACAACAATGGTGCAGCTTTCCCCTATTTCAAGTGTGCCACGACTCGTGAGACCACACTTGGGTAGTGCTAGCTTTCTCACCACATTGCTGTGGATGGAAGGCTCAGACAGACCAAAATACCATTTTGATCCAAGTCCGTTTTGGGCCTAATATTTAATTTGGTCCAACCAAATGAGAGTTTTGAGTGTGACCAAGACCTCATCACATTATGGTGTTTTAGCATGCATAAATATCCAATATTTAAAGCGATAAATAAAAACGCCGCATGCATAAAACATAGCATACCTCTGTTAGGATGATCACAAGCCCAACCTATGCGACCCACTGAGCCTGCAGTGAGTCTATGGTCTGTCTAGGGTGGTCCTAAATTATTACAATAATAATGAACCCATTGTCATTCCAATGGGCCTTGAAGTGCTTTTATTTCACGCCTTAATGCTTCGCCTTGGGGTCTCCGACTCCAATTGCTTGTTAAAATTAAAACCTCACCAATCCTATCTACTCGCATTACAACTGAAAGTAATACATTGGTAATAAAGAAAACAAGCCTTAACATCATGAGGCTGAAAATACGGGAGATGATAGTCCCAAAAACAAGAGGCACGCAGTCCCCACCCAACAGAAAATAAATGATCATACATTCATCCATACATAAGGTCTAGGGCTCTTGTGATCATCCCATGTTGATTCCACCTACTCACATAACACAATTATTCCAAATAATCATGCATAAATACCAATGGATATTCCAAATACCCAAGTGATGTCCAACATCACAAAAGTATAAACATACAAATAATATGCAAAATTCAAATTTCAAATTTAATGGACATTTTAAACAATGCATCCAATGCATGTATAAATCCCAAATTAATTAAGCAAATTTAATTCAAGGAATAATCCAATTATTCTAAAATCAAAAATGCAAAATTAATATATTTTCAGAATATTGTGCAGAAAATACAGAAAATTAAATTTTCTGGAAAAAGTCGAAAAACGGTACAAAACGGCCCAGCCGCCGTGCTGGCCGGCCAGCTGCGCGCGTGTGCAGGCAGCAAGCCTGCGCGCCCTGCGCGTGCGCTGGCCTCGGCCGGCAACTGCCGGTCTGATCGAAATATTATTATTTTTTTTTTGTTTTTTTAAAATTGTTTTAGCACAATAACAGAAATATTATTCTGAAAATAAGCATGCAATTTTAGATCCAATCTAACAAAATAAAGCATGCCAAAAGTCCATTAAATCCAAAAAATTGAATTATCATATTACTCATATATTTATACAATCTAACATGCCAATAAAGCCATTAAAAGCAAGTAGATCATGCCAAACACATAGATCTATGCCCCTTACATCGAACCGGTCTCTGATACCACTTGAAGGACAAGCGGATCCGCCCGGGAGCGCGAGCGGAAGCGAGAAAGCGCGAAAAGTGCGTAAATTAAATCAAATGTAATTTAAAATATGAATCCCAACGGGTGTACCCTTGAGTGCTCAACCGGGCGTTCGATGTAGGATGTATAAATATTAGAAACATATATTTAAACACATAGGGCATAGATGTATATTAAATCAATCAAAGCGTAATAAACCGTTAGCTTTGATTATTTAGCGTATGCTCCCGGCTACTTGCGTTGTTCCTTCTCCGGAATGCTCACGAAATCCAAACGTATGGATTCTCCAAAGGTGATGCACACCACACCGGAAGAAACACACGTTCTTCTCGCTAGAAAAGAACAGGCTTGAGAAGGAATCGGTTTAAGAGAAGAACACTATGAATTAGTGCTCTCTTAAACTTACTTTGTTCTTCTTCTTGATTCAAATGTTAGAATAGGTTGAATGAAATCCGGTGGATCGTCCCGAGAATTGCGCGAATGCGGAAGCGCGGTAAAATAAACATATTAAAATAAAAGGCATGCTTTTTATTTAAAGAACACGCTCAAGGGGTGTGCCCTTGAGGTTCTCGGGCATTCGGTGTATCTCATGATCATAAAATAATTAAAGAAATCATGGAGGCCATAGAGTTGAAAAATAAAGAGGGACGAAAATCTTAAACGAGACCTACCCGTTGTCGTTTTCGTCTTCAACTGCTACTCGCGTTGTTCCCCTATTTGCACCAAGACCTCGTTCTTGAGATCCTCCAAATCGTGACACACGATCCACCCACGTATTCTTGTACGTCGTGCTAGCAACGAACAAGTATTATATTGGAGAGGATAGATCAACCACGCGTTATGAATTAACGGGATCGATCTTCCTTTGTTCAATTGTTCCAAGAACAAAAGAACAAGAAAATAATATTTTCTTGGTGACAGAGAGAGAGAGGGGCGGACGAGAGAGGGGAGGAGAGAGTGTGTGTTTTGTGTGTGTTTTTCAAGAATCATCAATCTCTCAAATGTTGGAAGCTAGAGGTTTATATAGAGGAAGAGTTTAATCCTCTTTAAACTCAAACTCTAAGTAACCTAATTTGACTAGGATTTTGACCTAGTCAAAGTCCTAGTCAAACTAGTGTTTGACCTAGTCAAATGAATCCTAGCCTTCCATTTCCCCTTTCCATCTCAACCGTTGATTTTAATTTAATGGAATATTTAAATCCTATTAAATATTCCAAGAGGTTAAAAGAATAAATATAATAAATAAATATTACAATTTATTCTAAGCCCATTAAATCAACCCTTTTAATAAATCCTATTTATTAATTTAATTCCTTTTATCAAATAGAAGGAATTTATTTCTCCAAGAAAATATAGGACCCGATTAAATCTAATTTAATCATTCCTTTACTCCAATATTTAATTCCAAATTAAATACTAAGTGTGTGTGGATAGTGTGTGACTCTTTAGGTTCACCATTCAGCTAGATTTGGTCGGATTCCTAGAATCCGTCCGTTACCATGGGTGGCCATCTAGCAACGGTCCATGGCACTAGAGACTAGGTGAAATATTTGGGGATGAACATTTAGGCTCTAACTGTACACTTGTCCTTCTGTCTTCGGTCTCATCACTTAGGGTCTAGGGATCGGAAAATGCAGGTACCCCATTTTGGACCTAAGTGTCGGTCTGTCCTTACTAAACGCCGCAAGGGAAACCTTTTCCCTTCTGTTCAGTCACTGTGGCCACAGATTTCAGGGACAAGACACAGAGCATATATGAGACTCAACTGTCAACACCAGGAGACAGATCCTTTCTTGGAAACTACTGTCACTTTGTACACCCGAGCTGCACTAGACATGGCTTATGACTACTCAAGAGTATTTTGGCAATCTCTCACCATATCTAAGATACAGACCTGATGCACAGGTAGACTCAGCAGTTCCTCAAGTCAAAGGACTTGGCCTGTACCGTTGGAACCGGGAATACACGTCATACCTTGCTGACCATACTCAAGGTCCTCCGTAAGATGATTCCCGCGAGTCACCTCAGTCAGCTGCTTCCTAGCACGCTGACCCACTAACACTGCTTAGACGACCTTCGTCACCCGTCGATGAAATACGACAGCAGATGCTTAGTGCAAGTCTCAAAGGGAATCCCGGTACCCATTTTCGGGATTCCTTGACTTGGAGATTTCCAGACTGATTCGGTGAGACTGATTTCATGGACCTACCTCCAAGCGTAGTCCCAGTCCCCGAAATCGTTTCTCAGTTCGTGGGCTTTGTTTGCGTAGTGAACAGAAATGTAAATGCAGATAAGTGAACGTAAACAAAGTATTGCCATATGAATTTTCACTTCTTTATTCATAATTGTTTTATCAAATACCAAAAGAATTGTCTAGACATAGGTTACATATTCCTGCCAAAATTGGCTTACATGGTCACCTATTCTAACATCTAGGAATCCGACCAAGTCTAGCTGAATGGTGAACCTAAAGAGTCACACACTATCCACACACACTTAGTATTTAATTTGGGATTAAATATTGGAGTAAAGGAATGATTAAATTAGATTTAATCGGGTCCTATATTTTTCTTGGAGAAATTAATTCCTTCTATTTGATAAAAGGAATTAAATTAATGAAATAGGATTTATTAAAGGGTTGATTTAATGGGCTTAGATTAAATATTAATATTTATTTATTATATTATATTTATTCTTTTAGCCTCTTGGAATATTTAATGGGATTTAAATATTCCATTAAATTAAAATCAACGGTTGAGATGAAAAGGGAAGATGGAAGGCTAGGATTCGTTTGACTAGATCAAACACTAGTTTGACTAGGACTTTGACTAGGTCAAAATCCTAGTCAAATTAGAGTTCTTAGAGTTGGAGTTTAAAGAGGATTAAACTCCTCCTCTATATAAACCTCTAACCTCCAAATAATTGTAGGATGATGATTCTTGAAATCACACACACAACACACACTCATCTCTCCCCTCCTCACCTCTCGTCCGCCCCCTCTCTCTCTACAAGAAAATATTTCCCTTAGTTCTTTTGTTCTTGAAACATTAGAACTTAGATGAATCAATACCGTTAATTGATAACGTGTTGTTGATTCATCCACTTCAAAAATTACACACTTGTTCGTTGCTAGCACGACGTAAAAGATACGTGGGTGGATCGTGTATCACGATTTGGAGGGTCTCAAGAACGAGATCTCGGTGCAAAATGGGGAACAATGCGAGTAGCCGTTGAAGACGAAAACGACAACGGGTAGGTCTTGTTTTACTTTTTCGTCCCTCTTTAATTTTCAACTCTATAGCCTCCATGATTTCCTTACATGCTTTATGATCATGAGATACACCGAACGCCCGGGAACCTCAAGGGCACACCCCTTGAGCGTGTTCTTTTTAAATTAAAAGCCTGCTTTAATTTTTGTATGTTTATTTTTATCGCGCTTCCGCATTAGCGCAATTCCCGGACGATCCACCGATTCCTTTCAGTGGTATCAGAGCCCGGTTCGGTGTATAGGCCTAGGGTTAATGTGCGTTCTAAGCATGAAACGTGATATTGGCATGTTTTATATTAAATCTTGATTTTTCTTGATTTTTCTTGATTTTAAGCATGTCGGTTTTATTGCTTTTAATTCGTGTGAATTTCTGAATGTTGGTATTTTTCTTTTTTTCTTGGGAAACGGGGTGGAAAATTGAACGAAAAACGAGAAATGATGCAGCCGGCCAGCCGGGAGGGCTGACCGCGCGTAGCCGCACGCTGCCGGCAGGGCAGACGCGCGCAGGCAAGGGAAGCCTCCGCGCCCGCCCAGCCGGTCGCGCAGGGGGCATCGCGCACGCAGGGCAGAGCCACCAGGCGCGCGCGCACGCAGACAAGGGTGTCTGCGCGCGCGCGCGCAAAGCTGCGCGCCTGCGAGTCCGCGCGCGGACGGGCTCTGGGCAGTGCCGCCAGGCGCGCGTGCACGCAGACGGAGGAGTCTGCGCGCGCGCGCCCGGCAGGCGTGCCCAGTGCACGTCTGCGCGCGCACTGCACGGCCGGCAGCCAGCAGGCCAGCGCACGCGCAAGGCAAGGGAGCCTGCGTGCGGGCCTGCGCGCGCGCAGGGGCGGCAGGCTGAGCCCGCTGCCCTATGCGCGTGCCGGCGGGCCGCTGCCGGCGGGCGGCTGCTGCTGCTGCTAGGGTTTCCAAACCCTAGCAGTGTTTTTTTCTTTTATTTTTTTTTTAATTATTTTCAGTTTTAATTTTGAATTAATTCTGAAAAATCATTTTTGGTTCAATTACGCCTATTTTTCTAAAGACATTATTTTAGGAGTAAAATAAATTGGATTTGGAATCCCGGGGTTATTTTACTTAAATAAATGAGGAAAGGTTTTCCTAAAACGAGAAAATATTACCAATATTGTGTATTATTTTTCACACGTTGTGCACATATTCATTTATTATTTTGGATATTTATGATTGGAAATCATATGTTGTTGGTATAGTGTAATTATATGATTGGATCATTTGATTATGTGTGTTGGATGGAAATGGGGTTTCTATTTTTAATATGTAATGAGAGTAGAGTAGGAGTGAGGCTTCTATTTTTTTGTAATTGGTGGAGAAGAAGGAAGGACCACATGGAGAGCCCAGACGGGAGGCCCCTTGGAGTTTTCCATGAAGTGAAGAAAGAGAAAAAGAGACCAAGGCCCCATCAGCATGATGATTGGGTTACTATTAATGTAATAGTATAGGACCAACCCTAGATTGACCATAGATCCACTGCGGGCTCAGTGGGTCGCCTAGGATTCGGGCTCGTAATCATCCAACAGGGGCGTGCTAGGCTTTAATTTTGCATGTGGTTATGATGATGGATGAATGGGTTGTTTATTTATCGTATAACTGCTATGGATGGTTTATTTACGCATTATGGATGTATGTGTAGATATTTATTTATTTGAGATCTCGGTCATTTCTTACTCTCACATTGGTTGGACCAATGTCAAAATAGTAGACCCTAGACAAAGTGGACATAAGCTCTAGGAGTTTGTCCATGCCTTCCAATCCATGGCATAGTGAGGAAGCTGCTTTGGGTCAATAGCGTGGTCTCACGAGTCGTGGCACGTTATCGTACTTAAAGGAAGCTGCACTATGTCATGAACGAAAAGCGGGCTGCTGCTACCTGTCTCACGAGTCGTGGGGGTATCAGTGGGTCCGTGGCTCGGTCGATTGGGTTGGGTCTAACGCCCAATTAACATGATTCGCTTGGAGTCCTCGGATCATGTGAAAGGGTGAGGCAATATTCTTTGGAATCTCGTGGAACGAGAATGGTATGGAATACCTCCCACAGGATCTTTTCCATGCGAATCGTAAAAGCGGGGTATGGGAAAAATTGCTGTGGATCCCAAGCCCACTTGGAAAGGATTTTCCGAAAATCACGTTTGAGAGTACCGTGTTTTCGTATAAATAGTGGGAGGATTAAATGACTAAAGTCCATGCATTTAATTATTTTATCAAACCACCGTCTTTTATTTTCAGCTGATCGCGCGCTGTTTTCTAAAATGTAGATTTTAAAATGTCTAAGAACCCACTTTACACCATTCTTGAGACAAACAAATTTAATGGAACAAACTACAACGACTGGTTTGCGCAATCTCAGGATAGTCCTAGATTACGAGAAACCAAGGCTACGTCATGGACGAGCCTCTCCCTAGGACCTTACCGGAAGGATCCACGCCAGAAGAACGTGAGACGTTCAAGACTTGGCATAAGGATAACCGGAAGGTCCGTAGCATCATACTTGCTTCGATGACCAATGAGATTCAGAAGCAATATGAAAGGCTAGACGATGTCCCTTCCATTATGGCTCGCCTTAAGGATTGCTATGCAATCCCGGACCGGCATACTAGGTATGTCGCGACAAGGCGTTCTTTGGAACGAAAATGACAGAAGGATCCTCTGTACAAGAGCACGGGGTTAAAATGCTTACCCTAGTGGAAAAGCGCGAGGATCTAAAGGCAGGTCTCGATAATGAAACGTACATAGATGTGATCCTTCAGTCACTCCCACCCTCCTTTGACCAATTTATCGTCAACTACAACATGAACGCACTTGAGAAGGGCATTCATGAGTTGATCAATATGTTGGTGCAATACGAGGCAACGACTAAGAAGTCCACGCCTTCGGTATTGTTTGGAGGTGCTTCGACTTCTAATACGAAAGGCAAGGGGCCGGACGTTGGAAGAAGAAGAAAGGGAAGGGAAAGGCCATCAAAGCAGCTACGAACACTAAGAGTGTTCCCATTGACAAAGAGGGGAAAGGCAAAGGAAAGGGAAAGGTTGTCTCCAAGCAATAGTCGAAGGCATATGACATATGTATCAACTGCCGTGAGAAAGGGCATTGGAAGAGAGAGTGCCCCAAACTCTTCTCGAACCAAGGTATATATGTGATTGAGGTTAATATGGTCACTAATTCTGCCTCTTGGGTATTGGATACCGGCTGTGGAGCTCACATTTGCAATGATTTGCAGGTGCTGAAAAGAAGCAGAAAACTGGGTAGCGGGGACATGATCCTGAAGCTTGGAAATGGCAAAGCCATCTCGGGCAGAAGCAGTAGGATCCGCCACTTCTAGTGATTAGTGATAGGTATTAGCATAGATTTAGAGCAAGTTTATTTTGTACTCAGTATGATTAAAAACATCATTTCCATTCCATTGTTGGACAATAGTGGTTATGAGTTTAGAATCAATAAAATTTCTTTTATTTGATGAGGTGTGGAATTGCTCATCTACTTGGTACATTACATAACGGACTCTATATATCTTGCAACAAACGAATTTCATCCTCAATGCACAACACAAATGAAAATTAGATAATAACGGGAACGCACGTCTGTGGCACGCTAGCTAGGTCACATATCCCAAGATAGGGTGAAAAGGTTGGTAGACTCAAAGAACCTAGAGGTTGGGGGACTTGAGCGATCTACCAACTTGTGAGTCCTGTCTAAGAGGAAAAATGACCAAGAAGCCCTTTGTAGGACAAAGCAGGCTTGCCACAGGTCTGTTGGACTTGGTCTATACAGACGTATGTGGACCACTAAAGACGCAGGCCCAAGGTGGGTTCTCCTACTTCATAACCTTCACCGATGATCATTCACGTATGGTTATGTTTACCTGATGAGGTACAATCTGAGCTCTTGAGAGGTTTAAAGAATTCAGACTTGAAGTGGAGAACCAAAACCAACTGCAAAATTAAAATCCTACGGTCGGACCGAGGCGGTGAATACCTTAGTACGGAGTTCCTAGATTATCTAAAAGAACATGGTATAATATCAGAATGGACACCTCCAGGAACACCACAGTTAAATGGTGTCTCTGAAAGGAGGAATCGAACCCTGATGGACATGGTTCGGTCCATGATGAGTTTTACCAAAGTGCCCTATCGTTTTGGGGCTATGCACTAGAAACGGCGGCCAAATTATTGAATTTATAAGCGCCTACTAGTGCATTGACCCGAACGCCATATGAGATATGGCACGGCAAGCCTGCATCCTACAGACCACTTGAAAGTGTGGGGTAGCCCCGCATACGTCAAGAGGTTAGTGGGAGATAAGTTAGAATCTAGGTCTAGCTTGTGCAGGTTCGTTTGGATACCCTAAAGAAACTGCGGGTTATTACTTTTATGACCCCTTGGAACAAAAGGTGTTTGTTTCAAGAAATGCAGTATTCTTGGAAGCAAGGCTTCCCGGGACGATATATCCAACCTGATGAGCTGATCCTTGAGGAGTCAAGGTGATGGAATCCAGCCATCAGAGGAGGCCGCAGAACCCTCACTTAGGGGATTCAGGATTAACAGCCAATGGGCTGACCAACCTCGAGAAGTCCAACATGCTAGGCATGTAGGACAGCCTCAGGAACAGCCAGTCCCGGTTCCTAAACCGCAGGCTCTAATACAGTCAGCGCCCACAGTCACCAACTGACGTTCCCGTTCTCCGTAGGTCCACTAGAGAGTCCAGAACCTCACAGTTAGATATGGCTTTTCTAGGTGCGACCGATCTTGTTGGATAACGATCCTAAGACTTATTGGAGAAGCAATGTCTGACATCAACTCCGGGAAATGGCTTGAGGCCATGAAAGCCGAAATGGACTCCATGAGCGAGAACACCAAGTCTGGAGTCTTGTAAATCCACCGAAAGGTGTTAAGCCAGTGGGGCTGTAAGTGGGTCTACAAGCACAAACTTGGTGTTGATGGAGAAGTCAACAACCTTTAAGGCTAGGCTTGTAGCTACGGGATACACTCAAGACCCGGGGTCGATTTTGAGGATACCTACTCGCCAGTATAGCCATGGCTTAAAGTCCATTTCGGATTTCTGCTCACCATAGCAGCATATGGTATGACTATGAGATATGCAGAATGGACGTGAAAACGGCCTTCCCTCAACGGTTTTCGTTGAAGAAGAGATCTATATGGATCAGCCGCAGGGTTTCACGATCACTGTGAGAAGAGCAGAAAGTCTGTCGTCTCCAGAAGTCCAATCTATGGCCTCAAACAAGCCCTCCCGAAGTTGGAACATTCGCTTTGATGAAGTAATTACGGGGTTATGAACTTCATCAAAAACGAATCCGACCCTTGTGTATACAAGAAGGTCAGTGGGAGCTCAAATAGTGTTCCTAGTGCTTTATGTGGATGACATTCTGCTCATTGGCAATGACGTTAGAAATGTTAGGAAACACAAAAGCATGGTTGTCAATCCCAGTTTTCCATGAAGGACTTGGGTGAAGCCTCCTACATCCTAGGCATCCAGATTGTCAGGAACGGATCTAAAAGGATGTTAGGACTCACCCAAAAACTCGTTATATGGAGAAAGTCCTAAAGAGATATCGAATTGGACAACTCCAAACGAGGATTCCTTCCAATGAGGCATGGGATCAAGTTTATCCAAGAAACAGTTCCCACAGACTGATGAGGAACTTGAAAGGATGAAGGTCATCCCCTTGCTTCTAACCGTGGGTAGCAAACATATGCAGTTTCACTGCACTAGGCCTGACATTGCATACGCTTTGAGCGTAACAAGCAGATATCAGTCTGGCGCAGGAGAGGCACATTGGAATGCTGTTAAGGGCATCCTTAAGTACCTAAGGAGGACTAAGGACATGTTCCTAGTCTATGTCAATGGAGAACTAATTCTGGAAGGCTTTAGCGACGCGACTTCCAGTCTGATGACGATGATGCCAAGTCTCAATCGGGGTACGTATTCAACTCAATGGAGGAGTAGTAGCTTGGAAAAGTTCAAAGCAAGCAACCATTGCTGACTCCACCAAAAGAGGCTGAATATATAGCAAGCTGTCACAAGCTGCTAAGGAAGCGGTTTGGATGAGAAACTACATCCAATCAGTTGGGTGTGGTGCCTGCATCGCCGAGCCTGTTGTCATCTTCTGTGATAACTGTTAGATAGGTGACCATGGTAAGCCAATTTTGGCAGGAATATGTAACCTATGTCTAGACAATTTCAGGTGTTTGATAAATCATTAATGATAAAGAAGTGAATTTTCATTTGGCATCACTTTGTTTGTGTTCACTTATATTTGTTTTCCATATCTGTTCACTACGCAAACAAAGCCCACGGACTGAGAATACAATTTTCGGGGACTGGGACTACGCTTGGAGGTGGGGGTGGTCCATTGGAATCAGTCTTCCTGAATCGGTCCGGAAAATCTCCAAGTCAAGGAATCCCGAAAATGGGTACCGGGATTCCCATTTGAGACTTGCACTAAGCACCTGCTGTCGTGTTTCATCGACGGGTGACGAGGGTCGTCTAAGCAGTGTTAGTGGGTTAGCATGCTAGGACGCAGCTGACTGAGGTGACTCGCGGGAAACCGTCTTACGGAGGACCTTGAGTATGGTCAGCAAGGTATGACGTGTATTCCCGGTTCCAACGGTACAGGCCAAGTCCTTTGACTTGAGGAATTGCTCAGTTGTACCTGGTACGTTAGGGCTGTATCTTAGATATGGTGAGAGATTGCCAGAATTCTCTTTGGTAGTCCATAAGCCATGTCTAGTACAGTTCTGGTGTACAAAGTGACAGTAGTTTCCAAGAAAATGGATCTGTCTCCTGCCATCAGGTATTGACAGTTGAGTCTCATGTATGCTCTGTGTCTTGTCCCTAAAATCTGTGGCCACAATAACTGAACAGAAGGGAAGGATTCCCTTGCGGCGTTTAGTGAGGACAGACCGACACTTAGGTCCAAAATGGGTACCTGCATTATCCGTGCCCTAGACTCTAAGTGATGAGACCGAAGACAGAAGGGACAAGTGTACTGTTAGAGCCTAAATGTTCATCCCTGAATATTTCACCTAGTCTCTAGTACCGTGGCGTTGCTAGATGGCCACCCATTGGTAACGGAAGGATTCTAGGAATCCGACCAAGTCTAGCTGAAGGTGAACCTAAAGAGTCACACATTATCCACACACATTTAGATATTTAATTAGGAATTAAAATATTGGAGTGAAGGAAATGATTAAATTGGATTTAATCGGGTCCTTTATTTTTCTTGAGAAATAATTCCTTGCTATTAGATATAAGGAATTAAACTTGATAAATTAGATTTATCAAAGGGATTTATTTAATGGGCTTAAATAATATTTATATTTTATTTTAGCCTCTTGGAAATATTTAAATAGGTTTTAAATATTCCATTAAATTAAATTAAATCAACGGTGAGATAAATGGGAGAGATGGATGCTAGGATTGTTTTGACTAGGTCAAAACAACTACTTTGACTAGGACTTTGACTAGGTCAAAATCCTAGTCAAATAGAGTTCTTGAAAGAGGAGTTTAAAGAGGATTAGACTCCTCTTCTATAAATAAACCCCTAGCATCCTACAAGTTGAATGATGATGAAACTCCAACACACACACTACAACACACACACACGGATTCTCTCTCCCTCATCTCTCGTCCGATTCTCTCTCCCTCTCCAAGAAATATTTTCTTGGTTCTTTTTGTTCTTGGAACATTAAGAACATGAATGAATCAATACCATAATCAATAATTGTGTTATTGATTCATCCACTCCAAAACATAAACTTGTTCGTTGCTAGCACGACGTGCAAGATACATGGGTGGATCGTGTGTCACGATTTAGAGGGTCTCAAAGACGAGATCTTGGTGCAAAACGGGGAACAACGCTTGTAGCCGTTGAAGACGAAAACGACAACGGGTTAGGTCTCGTTTTAATTTTTCGTCCTCTCTTTAATTTCCAACCCTATGGCCTCCATGATTTTATTTTGTGTTATTCGTTCATGAGATACACCGAACGCCCGGGAAATTTCAAAGGCACACCTTTGAAACGTGTTTTAATTTAAAAGCATGTTTAATAAATTCCGTTTTAATTTTAATTATACCTGCGCTTATTCCGCATTCGCGCTTTTTCCCGGGACGATCCACAGAAAGGCCGTTAATGACATATGTATCAACTGCGTGAGAAAGGGCAATTGGAAGAGAGAGTGCCCCAAACTCTTCTCAAACCAAGGTATATATGTGATTGAGGTTAATATGGTCACTAATTTCTGCCTCTTGGGTATTGGATACCGGCTGTGGAGCTCACATTTGCAATGATTGCAGGTGGTCTGAAAAAGAAGGCAGAAAAACTAAGTAGCGGGTGACATGATCCATGAAGCTTGGAAATGGCAAGGCCATCTCGGCAGAAAGCAGTAGGATCCGCCACTTTAGTTGATTTAGTGATACCATTAGCATAGAATTAGAGCGTTTAATTTTGTACCTAGTATGTATTATAGAACATCATTTCCATTCCATTGTTGGACAATAAGTGGTTATGAGTTCAGAATCAATAAAAATTTGCTTTTTTATATTTGATGAGGTGTGGAATTGCTCATCCTACTTGGTACATTGCACAATCGGGCTCTGATATCTTCAACAAACGAATTTCGTTCTTAACGGTCAACCACAGAACGGAAAAATTAGATAATAACGGGAGACGCACGTCTTGTGGCACGCTAGGCTAGGTCTCTAAGGCATCATTATCCAAGATAGGATGAAAAGGTTGGTAGACTCAAAAGAACCTAGAGGTTGGGGACTTGAAGCAATCTACCAACTTGTGAATCTTGTCTAAGAGGGAAATGTACCAAGAAGCCCTTTGTAGGTCAAAGCAGGCTTGCCACGGGCGTCTGTTGGACTTGCTCCAGTACAGAACGTATGTGGACCACTAAGGACGCAGGCTCGAGGTGGGTTCTCCTTACTCATAACCTTCACCGATGATCATTCACGGGTATGGTTATGTTTACCTAATGGAGGTACAAGTCTGAAGCTCTTGAGAGGTTTGAAAAGTAATTCAAGACTTGAAGTGGAGAACCAGACCAACTGCAAAATTAAAAGTCCTATGGTCAGACCGAGGTGGTGAATACCTTAGTGCCAGAATTCCTTGATTATATTCTAAAAGAACATGGTATAATATCAGAATGGACACCGTCCCGGAACACCACAGTTAAAATGGCGTGTCTCTGAAAGGAGGAACCGGAACCCTGTTGGATGGTTCGGGTCCATGATGTGAGTTTTTACCAAATTGCCCTTATCGTTTTGGGGTTATGCATTAGAAACTGCACGCCAAGTTGTTGAATTTGGCGCCCTACCAGTGCATTGAACCAAACGCCATATGAGATATGGCACAGGCAAGCCTGCGTCCTACAATTACTTGAAAGTGTGGGGTAGCCCGCATACCTCAAGAGGTTAGTGGGTAGATTAAGCTAGAATCCAGGTTCTAGCCTATGCAGGTTCGTTGGATACCCTAGAGAAACTGCGGGTTATTACTTTTATGACCCTTTGGAACAAAAGGTATTTGTTTCAAGGAATGCAGTATTCCCCCCCCCCTTGGAGCAAGGCTTCCCGGAGGATATTCCAACCTGATGAGCTGATCCTTGAGGAATCAAGTGATGAACTCAGCCATCAGAAATAGTCGCGAAAAACCTCACCAAAGAGGATTTAGGATTAACGGCACGGAGGTCTGACCAACCTAGAGAAGTCCAACATGCTAGGCATGAAGGACAACCTCAAGAAAGGCCAGTCCCGGCCCCTGAACCGCCGGCTCCGATACAGTCAGCGCCCACAGTCACCACTGATCGGTTCCCCGTCCTCCGTAGGTCCACTAGAGAGTCCAGAAACCTCCAGTTAGATATGGCTTTCTAGTGTCGACCGATCTTCTGGATAACGATCCTAAGATATACGGGGAAAGCGATGTTTGACATCGACTCCGGGAAATGGCTTGAGGCCTATGAAGACCGAAATGGACTCCATGAGCGAGAAACCGAAGTTTGGAGACTTGTAGATCCACCGAAAGGTGTTACAAGCCAGTGGGCTGTAAGTGGGTCTACAAGCGCGGACAATTGAAGCTCGGCGTTGATGGAGAAGTCACAACCTTTAAGGCTAGGCTTGTAGCTAAGGATACACTCAACGACCCGGGGTCGATTTTGAGGATACCTACTCGCAGTAGCCATGGCTAAGTCGCATTCGGATCCTGCTTGCCATGAGCAGCATGGTATGTACTATGAAATATGGCAGATGGACGTGAAAACGGCCTTCCTCAACGGTTTTCGTTGAAAGAAGAGATCTATATCGATCAGCCGGAGGGTTTCCGGTCCACTGGAGAAGATCAGAAGGTCTGTTCGTCTCCAGAAGTCCATCTATGGCCTCAAACAAGCGATCCCGAAGTTGGAAATATTCGTTTTTGATGAAGTAATACGGGGATATGACTTCATCAAAAAACGAATCCGACCCTTGTGTATACAAGAAAGGTCAGTGGGAGCTCTATAGTGTTCCTAGTGCTTTTACGTGGATGACATTCTGCTCATTGGTAATAGACGTTAGAATGTTAGGAAAACACGAAAGCATGGCTGTCAACCAAGTTTTCCCATGAAGGACTTGGGGTGAAGCGTCCTACATCCTAGGCATCCAGATTGTCAGGGACAGATCTAAAAGGATGTTAGGGCTCACCCAAAACTCGTATATGGAGAAAGCCCTAAAGAGATATCGAATTGGACAACTCCGAACGAGGATTCCTTCCAATGAGGCATGGGATCAAGTTGTCCAAGAAGCAGTCCCCGCAGAACTGATGAGGAACTTGAAAAGATGAAAAGTCATCCCCTATGCTTCTGCCGTAGGTAGCATCCAATATGCGGTCCATTGCACCAGGCCTGACATTGCATACGCTTTGAGCGTGACAAGCAGATATGCAGTCCTGTGCAGGAGAGGCACATTGGAATGCCGTTAAGGGCATCCTTAAGTACCTTAGGAGGACTAAGGAAATGTTCTTAGGGTCTATGGCAATGGAAGAACTAATTCTGGAAGGCTTTAGCGACGCTAGCTTCCAGTCTGATGACGATGATGGCCCAAGTCTTCAAATCGGGGTATGTATTCAAACTCAATGGAGGAGTAGTGGCTTGGAAAAGTTCCAAGCAAGCAAACCACTGCTGACTCCACTCACTGAGGCTGAATACATAGGCAGCTTCAGAAGCTGCTAAGGAAGCGGTTTGGATGAGAAAACTACATCCAAGAGTTAGGTGTGGTGCCTAGCATCGCCGAGCCTGTTGTCATCTTCTGTGATAACAACGGTGCAATAGCGCAAGCAAAGGAACTGACATCTCATCACCGTTCCCAACACATTCTTAGACGCTACCATCTTCTTTAGAGAAATGGTAGGAAGAGGTGACGTTCGGATGGACCCAAGTCAACTCAGCAGACAACACAGCAGACCCGCTGACAAAGCCTATGTCGCAGAGTGCTCAAATGCAACATCTTGAGAAGATCGGGGATTAGGCATATGGGGTGATTGGCTTTAAAGGTCAAGTGGGAGATTGTTAGAATATGGTGACCAATGTAAGCCAATTTTGGCAGGAATATGTTAACCTATGTCTAGACAATTTCAGGTTTGTTTGATATAAATCATTATGAATAAAGAAGTGAATTTCATTTGGCATCACTTTGTTTGTGTTCACGGTATTTGTTTTCCATATCTGTTCACCTAAGCAAACAAAGCCCACGGACTGAGAATCAATTTCGGGGATTGGAACTACGCTTGGAGGTAGGTCCATGGAATCAGTCTTCCTGAATCGGTCCGGAAATCTCCAAGTCAAGGAATCCCGAAAATGGGTACCGGGATTCCATTTGAGACTTGCACTAAGCACCTGCTGTCGTGTTTCATCGATCGGTGTGACGAGGATCGTCTAAGCAGTGTTAGTGGGTTAGCATGCTAGGACGCAGCTGACTGAGGGTGACTCGCGGGAACCGTCTTACGGAGGACCTTGAGTATGGTCAGCAAGGTATGGACGTGTATTCCCAGTTCCAACGGTACAGGCCAAGGTCTTCGACTGAGGAATTGCTCAGTTTACCTGTACGTTAGGGCTGTATCTTAGATATGGTGAGAGATTGCCAGAATCTCTTTGGTAGTCATAAGCCATGTCTAGTACAGTTCTGGTGTACAAAGTGACAGTAAGTTTCCAAGAAAGGATCTGTTCTCCTGCCAATTAGGTATTGACAGTTGAGTCTCATGTATGCTCTGTGTCTTGGTCCCTAGAGATCTGTGGCCACAGTAACTGAACAGAAGGGAAGGATTCCCTTGCGGCGTTTAGTGAGGACAGACCGACACTTAGTCAAAATGGGTACCTCTGCATTATCCGTGCCCTAAGACTCTAAGTGATGAGAACAAGACAGAAGGACAAGTGTACTATTAGAGCCTAAATGTTCATCCCTGAATATTTCACCTAGTCTCTAGTGCCATGGACCGTTGCTAGATGGCCATCCATGGTAACGGAAGGATTCTAGGAATCCGACAAAGTCTAGCTGAAAGGTGAACCTAAAGAGTCAACACACTATCTACACATATTTAGATATTTAATTAGGAATTAAATATTGGAGTGAAGGAATGATTAAATTGGATTTAATCGGGTCCTTTATTTTTTCTTGGAGAAATAGTTATCCTTCTATAAGGGAATTTAAATTGATAAATTAGATTTATCAAAGGGATTTATTTAATGGGCTTAAATAATATTTATATTTATTTTAGCCTCTTGGAAATATTTAAAATAGGTTTAAATATTCCATTAAATTAAATTAAATCAACGGTGAGATGAATGGGAGAGATGGATGGCTAGGATTGTTTTGACTAGGTCAAAACACTACTTTGACTAGGACTTTGACTTAGGTCAAAAATCCTAGTCAAATAGAGTTCTTGAAAGAGGAGTTTAAAGAGGATTAGACTCCTCTTCTATATAAACCCTAGCATCCTACAAGTTGAATGATGATGAAACTCCAACACACACACTACAACACACACACACGGATTCTCTCTCCCTCTCTCTCGTCCGATTCTCTCTCCCTCTCCAAGAAATATTTTCTTGGTTCTTTTTGTTCTTGGAAAAGAACATGATGAATCAATACCATTATCAATAATGTGTTATTGATTCATCCACTCCAAAAACATAAACTTGTTCGTTGCTAGCACGACGTGCAAGATACGTGGGTGGATCGTGTGGTCACGATTTAGAGGGTCTCAAAGACGAGATCTTGGTGCAAAACGGGGAAACAACGCTTGTAGCCGTTGAAGACGAAAACGACAACGGGTAGGTCTCGTTTTAATTTTTCGTCCTCTCTTTAATTTCCAACCCTATGGCCTCCATGATTTATTTTGTGTTATTCGTTCATGAGATACACCGAACGCCCGGGAAATTTCAAAGGCACACCCTTTGAAACGTGTTTTAATTTAAAAGCATGTTTAAATTCCGTTTTAATTTTAATTATACCGCGCTTCCGCATTCGCGCTTTTCCCGGGACGATCCACAATTTCTTTCAATAACAACGGCGCTATAGCGCAAGCAAAGGAATCGAGATCCATCACCGTTCCAAACACATTCTTAGACGCTACCATCTTCTTAGAGAAATGGTAGGAAGAGGTGACGTCCGGATGGACCGAGTCAACTCGGCAGACAACACAGCAGACCCGCTGACAAAGCCTATGTCGCAGAGCGCTCATACGCAAAATCTTGAGAAGATAGGGATTAAGCATATGGGCAATTGGCTTTAAAGGTCAAGTGGGAGATTGTTAGAATAGGTGACCATGTAAGCCAATTTTGGCAGGAATATGTAACCTATGTCTAGACAATTCTTTGGTATTTGATAAAATATTTATGAATAAAGAAGTGAAAATTCATATGGCAATACTTTGTTTACGTTCACTTATCTGCATTTACATTTCTGTTCACTACGCAAACAAAAGCCCACAGACTGAGAAATGATTTCGGGGACTGGGACTACGCTTGGAGGTAGGTCCATGAATCAGTCTTACCGAATCAGTCCGGAAATCTCCAAGTAAAGGAATCCCGAAAATGGGTACCGGGATTCCCTTTGAGACATGCATTTAAGCATCTGCTGTCGCGATTTCATCGATGGGTGACGAAGGTCGTCTAAGCAGTGTTAGTGGGTCAGCATGCTAGGAAGCAGCTGACTGAAGTGACTCGTGGGAACCGTCTTACGGAGGACCTTGAGTATGGTCAGCAAGGTATGACGTGTATTTCCGGTTCCAACGGTACAGGCCAAGTCCTTTGACTTGAGGGACTGCTGAGTTTACCTGTGCATCAGGGCTGTATCTTAGATATGGTGAGATATTGCCAAAATACACTTGAGTAGTCATAAGCCATGTCTAGTGCAGCTCGGGTGTACAAAGTGACAGTAGTTTCCAAGAAAAGGATCTGTCTCCTGTCAAGAGGTATTGACAGTTGAGTCTCATGTATGCTCTGTGTCTTGTCCCTAAAAATCTGTGGCCACAGTAACTGAACAGAAGGGAAAGATTTCCCTTGCGGCGTTTAGTAAGGACAGACCGACACTTAGGTCCAAAATGGTACCTGCATTTTTCGTGCCCTAGACCCTAAGTGGTGAGACCGAAGACAGACGGACAAGTGTACTGTTAGAACCTAAATGTTCATCCCCAATTATTTCACCTAGTCTCTAGTGCCATGGACCGTTGCTAGATGGCCACCCATGATAACGGGCGGATTCTAGGAATCCGATCAAGTCTAGCTGAATGGTGAACCTAAAGAGTCACATACTATCTACACACACTTAGTATTTTAATTTGGGATTAAATATTGGAGTAAAGGAATGATTAAATTAGATTTAATCGGGTCCTATATTTTCTTGGAGAAATTAATTCCTTCTATTTGATAAAAGGAATTAAATTAATAAATAGGATTTATTAAAGGGTTGATTTAATGGGCTTAGAATAAATATTAATATTTATTTATTATATTATATTTATTATCTTTTAGCCTCTTGGAATATTTAATGGGATTTAAATATTCCATTAAATTAAAATCAACGGTTGAGATGAAAAGGGGAGATGGAAGGCTAGGATTCGTTTGACTAGGTCAAACACTAGTTTGACTATGACTTTGACTAGGTCAAAATCCTAGTCAAAATAAAGTTCTTAGAGTTGGAGTTTAAAGAGGATTAAACTCCTCCTCTATATAAACCTCTAACCTCCAAACAATTGTAGGATGATGATTCTTGAAATCACACACACCAACACACACTCATCTCTCCCCTTCTCACCTCTCGTCCGCCCCCTCTCTCTCTACAAGAAAATATTTCCCTTAGTTCTTTTGTTCTTGGAACATTAGAACTTAGATGAATCAATACCGTTAATTGATAACGTGTTGTTGATTCATCCACTCCAAAAATTATACACTTGTTCGTTGCTAGCACGACGTGCAAGATACGTGGGTGGATCGTGTGTCACGATTTGGAGGGTCTCAAGAACGAGATCTCGTGCAAAAACGGGGGACAACGCGAGTAGCCGTTGAAGACGAAAACGACAACGGGGTAGGTCTCATTTTACTTTTTTGTCCCTCTTTAATTTTCAACTCTATGGCCTCCATGATTTCTTTACATGCTTTATGATCATGAGATACACCGAACGCCCGGGAACCTCAAGGGCACACCCCTTGAGCGTGTTCTTTTAAATTAAAAGCATGCTTTCATTTTTGTATGTTTATTTTTATCGCGCTTCCGCATTCGCGCAATTACCGGGATGATCCACCGATTCCTTTCAGTGGGTCGGCCTGCTGGGGAGCGGCCGACTGAGGTGACTCGCCGGGAATCGTCATAATGGAAACCACTCGGGCTTGGTCGGTATGACTCGTATTCCCGGTTCCGATAGTACGGGATTAGTCCTCGGACTTGAGGATCACGGCAGTCCCCTACATACTAAGGCTGTATCTTGGATTTGGTGAAATTTGACCGATTATATATTACATGGTCATCATAAGCCTCGTCCAGTGCAGTCGGAGTATGTAAGAATGGTGAATTCCAACATAGGATCTGTCCCCTGTCAAAGGATATGACAGCAAGATCTCCTATGCGCTCGGAGATGGTTTAGACTCACAAAGTCTATGGCCATAGCACTTGATGTAGTGGGAAAGGTTTTCCTACGTCGAGTTTAAACCTATCTCGAGCATTATGCATAGTTGCCTAGTCAAGGATGGGAACCGACCCCTAGACTAAAGGCCGGGAGACAGGCGACAGTAGGACCGTACCCGTACGTATCGAGCGTCGGTAGGACCGCACCTGCATATAACTCGGAGCCTAAATGTTCACACCATAAATTCACCTAGTCTCTAGTGCCATGGACCGCTTGCTAGATGGCCACCCATGGTAACGGACTACTTTGCTTATGAAATAACAAGAAGTAGGTCCAAGTCTAGCTGAAAGGTGAACCTAAAGAGTCACACCCGCTACACCAAATGAAAGGGAATTAATTTGGAATTAATTCCGGGAGAAGGTTTAATTTAATGGAATTAAATTATACTTCTTGGAGATTCAAGCCTCGATGGATTATTTGGGATAATCGGGCTTGAGTTCATAAATTAGATTTA